>MNCL01000135.1:0-453933 GCA_001932985.1 Proctacanthus coquilletti
GTGTTTTGTCCTTTTATCTAAAAACGATTAACTTGAAAACCCTAATAAAAGCATTGTACGTTGTTACATCGGCCCTATCCCATGTTTATTATCTTAGGTGTGCTTTCAAAGAAAATGGCCCTAAAATGAACTCCCTCGTAGCACTGGGGAATTTCTAGCTGAAGGTTATTTGAACTTAATTTGCTTCGAAATTGCTACCTTTTGTTTTCGCAAAAGTAGAGGGGGCTTATGAAAAGTGACTGAAAGATCTGGTAAGTATCGATTTGCTGGTATAAAATAGGCTAAATTTATTACATCTTTGACTGGTAGTGCTTAGTCCCTAGCCAGTTTTGTTATAAAAATTGTATTCGAGAATTTCCTAGCTTTTTATTTTTCGTATTTTTTTACTACCCAAACACTAAAATTATTTAATAATTTTTTTCCTATCATATTTCAATTAATTATTTTCAAAATAAAAATAAAAAAAAAATATTTCATTTAGTACTGTTCAAAATTTTCGAAGAAACGTAATTTAAAGAAATTTTTAATTATGTGGTACTCTGTATCAATTTTGACTAAACGGACTGACTATGGAATCAGTCTAATATTTGTCTGTTTGTTTGTTCTTTTCATAAATATGTAGCATTATTAGAAATCTATATGTTATTAATGAAGCAATAAAAACGTAGGTAAGAAGTTCTGAAAGTCCGAAAAGTAAAGGCAATTAAGAGATCAAGTGGTATAGGTAAAATACCCGTTTGGAAAAAAGTTAAAGCTAGTAATTTTTTCACGTGATGACAATTTACTCATACTCATAATACTCATGGATATGTAGAAGGTGTTTTCTGAATTTTAACAAAAATGCTCAACTTTCAGTTTGTTCTAACATAAAATTGTGAAAAAGTGGAGCAGCATTAGGAAACGGAGCATATCTTAACCGAAGCGTCATTCTTTATAAAAAGCACAGAGAATCAGTCCGAAGCTATTCGCGGAAGAAAATAGATATTATGATCTCAACACTCGGGACCGCGCCCATTCATCGATGACTTTTGGGTGATTAATAATTTCGCCAAGTCAGTGTCTCTCGGGCCGCACAATTCGAGATCGAAATCGGAACATAATCGCAACAAAAGTACGTATCATGCCAAAGAATTCCTGGGAGTGAATTATCTGGCTCAATAACTACGCGGAGAAGACCTTACATATTTCGGTCGGGACTCCCGGATTCCGCTGACCCTCTCGCCCTCTCTCAAATCGGGAACTGAGTTCGCATAATTCATTTAGGGACTCTCGTCCGGGAAAAATCGGCATTATAAGCAGGAAAGGGGTCTTTATAGAGGCCAACATAAATGGTCATGAGAAAATTCGATATCCAAAGGTTTTGCTCGCAACCACCGGGATTAGGTAGTGTTGATCCCTCGAACCCTTCATCGTATTCATTTTGGTATTTCTTGCCATCATTCCTTTTGAGGTTAAATTTCTTGAATGGGCTTAAATTTGGGATCATGAGATTCGGCAGTTTGCTTTCGTGCTCCTTCTACTTCTGCTTATTCGGGTGCAATCATTCATTTCTTGAAATCCTCGCACTTAAGGGGCTTTTTGCCCCTTGAACTTTATTTGCTTTTGGGAAATGCTCCCAAAATTATTGGACTAAACCGAAAATCTCCTGGGTTGCGTAAATTCAAGGATTCTTCTTGTATATTTGTTCCTTCGAGACATTAATCACTAGATTCGTAACCTCTTATGTATGATATGATATTCGCTGACTTAAAATGATATTTGCGCTCATCCGTTTGCCACAATTCAAGTTAAAAGCAATAAACTGCGTTTAGGATCGGCCACAATTTACATATAAAATAAATGATTTGCTATTTTGAATTCATTGGTCAAATCGTTTAGCTACTTGGATCTGGTTCTATGGAAAACAGCCTTTTCATTTTCTATTGAATATTTTTTGGTCAAAATTTTATACAGTTTTCTAGTTGATGTGTTAATCAAAGACGCGTTGATGTTCACAATTTTAGAGATTATCTCCACACGAAACATTAAAAGACATATGTCTTCAAGCCAAAGCATACTGTAAATGAGGGTTTGCCTTTATAGAGTTCTGTACATTAGGAGTAAACTGGGGCAGGAATCACCTAGACCCTATCTCTGGAAACAGAGAAATAAATGAAAATCACTCGAGCATATACTAGGTTAATATTTCTTGGGTCACTAATACTATAGCAAGGCAATAGTGGCTTCAATTAGAATTTTAAGAGATATAGGAAGCTATGTAACAAATAGAGAAAAGGGGGAGTGGTAAAACTTTAGGAATTCTATTCATATTTAGTACGAAAAATTGTTTACTATAGACTTAGCAAGTTCAACAGTTGCCTCTTTTGTAACCACCATACCTCTAGAGGTATTCGTCTACTTAATTCCGCGAAAAAACCAGGTTTATTCCGCATCAACTAGTCAAAGATCTCTCTTGAATTTGCTTTCTTGGGAAGACTAGCTGGCTCCACAGGGTGCTAATGTTTTACAGCAAATAAAATTCATCTCAATAAAAAGGACTGGGGGAGCAATGCTCAGCTTAACCAGAGTAAGCATTCCTCCGAAAGTAGTTATCACGAACATTAAAGTGGTCTAGCCGGGGGTTATAGGGGTTAAAAACAAAATCAAAAGAGTTCTGGAGCGCTCCATTAGCATATTAGCAATTGGATATTGCCGGCGTACCGGGTGTCTGTCGTACTATTTGTGTTGGACGATAAAAAAGTAGCACTTTTCGTAGCTCGTTAACTCAATTTGAATAGTTCAGGGGATGGTTGCAAATGCAAGTAAAATGGTAAAATGCAAATGTGAGTGCCGGCGCAACTGATGGGCGTTAATGCACCGAAAAGCGTTCCTTCTTGCCATTTAGTTGCCATAAATTAATAGCAGCTCTATTCATCTTTTCAACTTCCCGAACTCTTGGGATCATGGCATAGTCGGGGATAGTACGGGATAGCCTGGATAGTCTGGCTAGTCAGGATCTTGCTTATGCATCCGAGCCATTAGCCTAAGTTTGATGACGACGAGTAATTTATGAAATGAGCAGTACTGCACAGCTTAATGTCCGTTTTTGTGGCTTGCGGCCATTATTGTGATGACACGAGATTAGTTCTGGGTCAACAAGCACTAGCTTAAGTGCTCCGCGAGCAAGATGAGATAACACCTTTATGGAAGAATTGCAAGATTTTCATGGAAATTGCGAATGATTTATGGGTCTCTCTGGGGCTCCTCACTGGAAGTCATTATGGTACGCAACAAATCTTAAAATGTCCAAGAAAGCTTCATGATACTCGGCTTTCTTGCTACCAGTCACACACAGTTGCACTTTAATTTCACTTTATGAAATTTTAATCTTGAGAAAATAGGAGTTAGACCTGTACAAGAATAAAAAACACTAAATCAGGGAAAACTCATAAATAATAACCTAATTTCTATATAAAAAGCCATTTGCAAAGTAGTACAAATTAAGTATATTTTTGAAGCAGCAATGCTAACCGATACACAATCGATAATTATCAGATATTACGTTGACATAAGCTTAATTATGACAGCAGTTTTTTATTAACGTCTTTCACTGCACTTCACGAAATCGGTCACAAAACTCGATTAAAATATACACTTAAAGGAAAATACATACAATTGCATGTTAATAAATAAAATTCTAAAAGTTGAAGAGTTGGGATGACTTAAACCAATTTTGTTTCACTTTTTTCTTAATTGTAGTTTTTTTTACTTTTGTAGTTGATCTTCCCTTACCTACGACGTTTGTAAATTAAGAAATTAAAATACGTCTTAAGAAAATTTTGAAAAACGCCATTACATAATTTTGAATAATAATTTTAATGAAGCAAACACACGTGCTAAATTAACGTCATTTTTTAAATAAAAATTGATTTAGACAGAAATAAAAAAAAATAGCATATACGTGATTATTAGACATGAACTGTATGCTTTAAAAGTAAAAACGTTTTAAAAGTTTCACATTTCATTTCTTTTGAATGGTGTGTTTATTCTTATGGGATACTTGACGAAAAAAACTCATTTTCTTTTTTCAAGATGAGGTTTTATAAAAGTCGTATAGACCATTTAATGTGTAAAACCTTTCAAAATACGCATCCTAGAAATTCGTCACGCGCTGACATTTTCTTATTTAAGAGCTAATAAAACTTGAGGGCTATGAGTTAGCTAATTCAGCGGTTTGACGTGTAATATCCATTAGTTACGTACTGAGATTTTGTTTTCAACTTGCGCTATTACTGCAGAGGACTGCTAAGATTCCAAGGATTCCCAGCAGCACTTACCTTTAAATTCCTCGAAAAAATGTTATCATTTCTTCCGCCAATTTGGTCTACTGGTAAATTTGCTGAGTCCTGAAACTTCGGTGAGACCAGCTCAGCAACTCTTATGAAAAGATAGCACAAACCGGCGACGGTGACTAAAAATAAAAATCAAATCCTGCGAAACAAATAAAAAGCTTAAAAGGAGCGCTGTTCAGGATCTTCCGACTGTTCCTTGATTTTCTTATTGCCGCGATTTTTTTGTTCAGTCAAGAATGATATATGGGAGGAAATGCCTAGGGTCTTGCTATCGACTTGCATGAAGACTTATATGTCTGGTCGAGATTTTAGAAAACGACTGCTCCTTCAGACGGGATATCGAGTCTTAGAATCCTAACCGACCGCGCGAAAGGGGAATAGAGTGGCGCACTAATGTTATCAATTTCCGCATTTGTTCTTTTGATGTCCTATTGAATCTTGTTCCAGTTTATGTGCGATGTAAGAAAAATAAATGCGCACAGATATCGTTCTGAAGAAACCTGAAAAACGGTTTAGACTTCTTCCACATAGTGCGAGCACCTTTAGGAGTTGTCCCCTTCCATTGTTCGTCTTTGACTTAGTGCGCAATAGAAGCACGGTGCCTTGAAGAGGGTGATGCTCGGTCTTGTGAGGAAATTGCTGTTTTCTTTTATTCTTGGCATGCGGTAATGAACATTTGAGTAATTCCGACCAGGTAGCAGTGAAGGCTGAGTTATTTTTGTACGTGTAAGAGTATTTGAAAGGAAAATGCAAGATGTTTTTGGCCGCAGGATAAAATTTAATCCAAGGGGTGACTTTAGTGAACCATGAAGGCACGCGGAGAATTGTGTTCTCCTTGTGATTAAATTTTGCTCTCCTTCTTGACGGCTTCTTTTATTTGAAAAAAATACCTTAAGCAATTTCAAATTGTATGACTGCTGCTAGGGAATAAGAAAGAAAGATTTCGACCATCTGCCTTTTACTGTAAAATAGACAATCCATAACTGATTTGGTTTAATATGGTCACATACTAAGATGAACATCTGTAAGAAACTACCGAAAGGTATAAGAAAAAGAGGTTTTCTTACAACAGATGGATCATTTAGGAAGAGTGTTAAAAAAATTAGCACAACTATTATAAACGATTTAGTGTCAGAAGAACGATGTCCCGGAAACACAAAATAGTCATTCTAAATTTCTTTTCAAATAGATAAAAAGGTCATCAAGCCAGAACAAATAGGCGAATAAGAATATAAAGCAGTAAATTATTGAATAGTCAATTTATTTGAATCACTTCTTACGCTAATAAATGCAAGTGGAAATGCATTAAACCGAAAGCTTATCTATCTTTTCCTTCCAGATTGCCCTTTTGTGTTAATTTGTGCTATTACTGCTGGCGGTATTACCGTTCTGTTCGGTGGCTGAGGGTTCCTTGGCTGCCTCTTCCGGTTTTTCATCACCACTTATTGGTTTCACAGCCATTGGAGTATTGGAGTCTCGGTCGTGCAGATAGCTCCCACCTAGAGGCCGCGGTCGTGGACCGTACGGAGGGCTATAAGAGGAGCAAGTAAGAGCCTATTTTAGTGTTGCTATATTACTTTTAGAACTACGAGACGCTTTACTAAAATAAAGCCACATAATATTTATAATGAACATGATGAGATGAATATAAAGGGAATTATTTGGTATATTACGACGGAAGAAGGAGGTTTTCTTCATTGCTTCAGGTTTAAAGAAAATCAAAAATATGTAGCCATTTTTTAATTATGCATTATTCAATCTGCTAAAAGCAGCGAGTCCATAGGAATAGTCGATTAATTTTACTGTTATAATTAGGTATGAGTATTTAAAAATTAAAACAATCAAATGAGATTTATGTCACAACAACATATTTTAATATAAAAACCATGGACATGTGTGATATTAAGAGAAAACTTTCATAGAAGTTAACTTATTATAATACTTTTTTCCAATTATTAAATATTATACGCGAAAAAATTTTGTTCTTAAATATATTTTGATATAGTACTCTTGGATATTGCGATCCCAATTTCTTTTATAATATGCATCATCTTGGCTTAATATTAAATTTAATTATTAAGTTAACCGTCCATGAGCATTTTTTGAAACATTTCATAAAGTAATGAAAGCTTAAATTATTTTACTTGTTTTTGTTTTCTTGAAAATTCCAATACATTCCGACCAGGATAGATTTTAAGTAGGTTCTTCTTTATTTCTGTTATTATATCCTAAAGTACTTTAATTTCAATTCGTTTAGCAAAACAATTTTATAAGTTATTTTCCAGCTGTCTGAGGCATGTTGTTGTATTCTATAATTAATTTTCTTGCAGTAACATTTTATTACGGTATTCTTACCTAATTCAAACCCATCAAAGGTAATTAAAATGCAAATTGAGCTGGCGAGAAACTAGCACCTTCATCTTTGGTCTTACATTTCTCATTAGCGCTCAGGTTATAATCAGAGCGAAGTTCACAGTTCATTTAAAAGAGGTCACACCAAGAGATGAGTGAAATTTTCTTTTCAAAAATACAAAGAAACCTCCCAAGGTTGAATGACTGAAAGACGTTCTTGTGGAAGGTCTTAAGCGTTCATTATTATTACATAAACCGAACCTGTTCTAGCGCCTACAACTGAAAGGATAAAAATAGGGCAAGGATCCTTCTAAATCCTTAATGAACTCCACCGTGCAGAAGGTTTAGTAGGGGGCCGGTTTTAAGATCCCAACCTGGCGCGATAATATTTTCGCTTTGTGCATATTTTCCATATCTCGACAGCAAATAAGCCCTAAGTCCTCATAAGCCAGGCGGATCTGAGAGCGGATTACTCAGAAATTTCAATTTCAACGAAAATGGGAAGGCCCACATAAGAAATTCAAAATCCTACCGAAGTTTAAATAGAAGCTTACCTCTCGGTATCCTTGTTTCTGTCACTATAGTCGTTCGGCTTGTTTCTATCATTTACATGGCTCCATCCGCCGGCGTACCCCTTAGAATCGTCCTCGGGACGTGGAGGTCGGTTATTATACTGGTAATGATGGGGATATTGGGAAGACGGTGGTAGCGACCCGGATGAAGAAGATGACGATGCAGTGGGTGATGATGAGGACTGGGGGTTCTGGGGATTCAGAGGCTGGAGTGGACGTGGCGGTGACTGTGGTGGATTCGGTAAGTACGGTCTACCCCCGTATGATGATGATGATGGTGGTGCTGGTGGTCTGTAATGGGATGCTGTGGGCTGTTCGTGTGGACCACTTGCAAAGTAATATCCTCTGCCGGAATTATCAAACCCGGATGTCCCTCTGTTCAGTGTTGCAAGTACAGTGTATCAAAGATGCATTTTGTGTTACGAGTTGTGCGTTCGATATTTGGATTTTAGGGTTAAGTGTGTTCCCGTTCCCATTTCATAGACCGGAAATGAAAAAGAAATTTCCAATGTTAGTTAAGATTCAATGCGCTCGAATGCAGTTGTCCCCGCCAGTGTAAAGTGGGTGCAAATGGTTCGAATGAGGGTGTTCATATGGCTCTTAATGGGCACAGCTCGGAGAGAATTTGGTATTAGATTGCTGCTACAATTGAGCTTTAACCCAGAAGCAGACACTGCAAATAATGTTTAATTTCCGTGTATAGTAATGGTTGTAGGTTTTGTGGCGCCCTTTATTGTTTCGGATATTGTCTTCTTTTATTGTTAAAATAAAATACGTGGATATTATTTCTTAAGAAGTTTTGTCATCAAATCAATAAAGTGAAGCTAAACAAGAGTAATTGAAAATACTTTTCTTTTTGCTATGTGGATATTATTATTTATTAAAATATTGTGGGATTTTCATTAAAAGTATTAAATACTATAACAATACAAAATATCGGTATAGAAAAGATCATTTAAAAAAGAAAGAATGTTATTAAATAATAATTACGAAAGAATTAAATTTTAATTCGTCTAATTGTAATTCTGTTAGAGTAGAAAACAAAATAATTAAAATTTAACTCAATTAAGGTCTTTGGTTTGGATTTCCGAATTTATTATCCATAGAAATTCTTTTTCTCATGGTATGAAGCAATATTATTTTTCATGTTTTTATATTGAAAATCTAATTAGATTAAAGGAGGTTATTTAAACTTTTAAAAATATTTGCAAATTCTTTGTATTATTTTCTCAATCAGGTAAATCCTGAAACCTGGGCTGAAATTCAGAACATTTTACCCATTTTGAAGTAATTAAGGACTTAGTTACAACATCACCACAGTTATTACTTTTGACTAAAGACGTGTCTTATTCAAAATTTTCATTATTTTCCAGATATAGTCGTTCGAAAATCGTCTTGAGTCTATTGGATATGAGTTTTCAGTAAATTTCCAATGGTAAACAAGAAAATTTGAATATTTGTACGTATTGTAGATCTTGTACATAAATTTTAAGACCAATTGTCTTGGTCCAATTGTCTTGGACCAATTTTCTTGGTTTTAAAATTTATACACAATGGACAATTGGTCTTAAAATTTATGCACAAGATCTACAACACGTACAAACTCAAACTCTCAAACAGTCGTGTATTACAACAATCAGTGTATAAAATCAAATAAAATAATATGTTCACCACATGTTTTCTTTTATATGGTGGGGCGTATTGTGTTAAAAAGAACCACGTCAAAAAATTAGATTGTGCAAAAAGGGAGCCATATTACCAAAGCATAGAAAAAATCTCGTAAAGTTAGAAAAACTTGTAAAATAATCGCGTGAAAATTACAACGAGCAAAAGTTTAACGATGTATTCACACATTCCAAGAGAAGAAACAACCCGATAATTCCAAATATTCGACTTTATTCTAATCGAAAGCAAACAACGAACTTTAACGATTTAAATCTATTGAATCCGAAAGCACAATAAAACATTTTAATCAAATTCTTTGAAGACATCTCTATTATTTGGCTTGGAACCTCTTTCCGGCAATGTAGGAAACAGACAAAGTATCAAATTGCTTCCTAGAGAAATACCAAATTCGATTTACAATCTATTTGCCTCGATTTTCCCATTCAATGCAGACCACTGACAATGGGTACACAAAGATCTTAAGAGGAGTGTTCTTATCGTCGGAAAGACTTGAGGCATATATAAAGACAAAGACAAAGGCGGCACCGAAACACCTCAACTATTCAAAAGTACATTTCACTTCCGGAGGTTTACCACCCCATAAGTCGTTCAGCGAAAATTCTCTTTCCCTTTGTCCTTTGAGAATTCGCTTGGCAAATAGAAAAGACGAAATGAATGAGGGAAGTTTAACTCTGTAAGTTAATCTTCTTAAGCAAGTCTCTTTATTTACATGACTCTTGGGAGTCTGGGGGTAACGCATTCTATTGTGGATGCCTCCTATGCACCGATCTCAAGGACTCAAGATGTTTCTTCTTGCATGAGCACATCATTAATACCTGGCAAGAATACATTACCTGTAGGTCTCATCCCATGGGCGATAATTCTTATAGTCATATCCTCCTCCACTTCCTCCTCCACGTGAAGGGTATCTATCATAGGGATCTCGTTCATAATATCTTCCTTCATATCCGCCGCGATTACGATCGTTGCGGTCTGTGAAAGATTCAATGATTCAATTTCTGATAAGCGGACGATACCTAATTGCTTTAAAAGGCACATACCCCGGTAATAACCGTCATTGTGTCGGTCGTAATATTTATCTGGGATGTCATATCCATAGCCTCGGAAATCAGGAGTTGCACCCCTGGAGTCGTACCGGTCGTAATAGCCTCCTCGATGGTCGTCCGGACGGTCGTATGTTCGAGGAAGATATCGGTCATCATATCTGTAAGAAACTGTTTCACTTGAGGCACACTTCCTATGGTTAAAAGGTTGCGAGTTTCGACTCATAAAAGTCCATGATCTTCGTAGTACTTTATGGGCTCCAACCGCGAATGTATAAAATAAAATTGTAACAAAATAATACTGTAAATTCTGCTTTTGTGACTTTCTTAAGTAATAAAATTGCTTGTACGAATTTGCATAATGAATTTTACGATATAAGATGACTTTGTTATCAACATGTAAATAACTTTACTAGAATGGAGCATTTTTTAAATAACATGTCCTTAATAATGTTATAAACATGCAAATCTACTTTATTTGCTTAGAACAAAATCACGTCCGGGTATTTCGACAAAAGTTTTTTTAAATATTTAAGTCCTTGTCCAAAGGACATCAATTTATCAATTTAATCAATTAAAAAATGTCAAATATGGAAAAACCATTTCCTATTTCAAAAAGATATAATTTTCTATATTCCACAGACATTGAGACATATGTCCAAATGCAGTTATCTACGATTCATAACGACTAGACTTAGAAGCTTCCCTTAAAGAAAGCCAGATTAGTTGATAAGTCAGTTGATCAGGTCAGCTTAGGTCTCCTGCTTTCGCCAAAAATTATGAATGACGACAATCGCAACCAACTGGAGCTTTTATAGCAGGCCACGTTCAATTTAACACTAGAACTATTTTTGACAAATTTATTTGCTTTGATGAAATGAACGGTTCTTGAACTTGTTTCTGACTGTTTCCAAGTACTGGTAAATTTGGATAACTAGTACTAAATTTAATATTTAGACTCTCTTATTTTGTGACGTTTTACAACACTTTTAACGTCTTTCTGAAGATTACAAAAAAATCAGGATACGTAAATTAATTTCTTTTGTTATGAATGAAAAGTTTAGAAAAGAGCAATTATAAATGGGATTTATCCTTAAAGGTCTCATTCTGTCTCGAAAAATTTGTATTTTTTTTAATTTTTAAAGTGTTCAGTAGTAGTAGTTCAGTAAACATGACTATATAAACAATGCAATTAATTTAACTGGAAAATATATTTTTAAAGCATTTCAACATAAGATTTTATTACTTGAATAAAACGATTCTTATCAACAGACGATTTTATTTCTTAATTATATAAGAAACTTTATGCTTGAAGACTATGAAAGAAATTGTCTAGGCATATTTCTTAAATAAGATGCCTTACAATTTATGGTTTGATAAAATAATTCAGGTAGAAATTCTGCTGAATTACAGGCTATATTTACTGAAATTTCACGTTCACCTTTACAAATATAAATCAGTCATGATCATAAACTAAACCCAACTGACCTGCTGCCGTACCTTTCGGGGTACCTGTCATCATATCTTGTCTTGCTATCATATCTGTCTGGAAATGGATAATAGTACCAATTCCTGTCATCATAATGGCTCCTGCCGCTGCTCCCATAGCTGCCAGCGTAATAATTACGACTATAGCTGTACTGTCTGCCATCGTCTGCATATCTGAAAGGAAGTTTTGAGTTCATCATCCTCGACAATAATTCAGCTGATGCTGGATTACCTATCATCGTAGCACCGTATGCACCTTGATTGTCGCGCCTTCCTATAGAGTGGTCCTAGTGCCGAAGTGTCTGAAGGCTCTTTCGACGTCTTTAATCCTAAGTCTGATGGCGTCGTTTTTGCTAATGATAGCGTCGCCAATCCCTGGATTACCAGCAAGACATACGTCGCCTACAAACGAAATGTTTATTGAATTAAAGTTGCGAAACTTAACAAATTCTAAAATCAATAGCACTTTGGTGCCGTTGTCCGTACACCAACACCGTACAGCATTTCCATATTCCATATTTTAGTCGCTATGAAATGTACGTACGTACGGTCATGTCTACTGCATATAGTTCTAATCAGACAAACAGACAAGCAGACATGTGTCTTGTGTGAGCGCGTGCTGCTGTTTTAATTATCCGCAGAGAAGCTTCACAATAGAATTTTCCCTTCATTATGGCCGCGCATAAATAGATTTTAGCTGAATTTCGGGCCAATTTATTTGCAGATATTATTAATTTCCCTTTAATAAGGGAACGGTGGGGTCGACGGTGGCTGTGGAGAGCGCTCGTCGAATAGTTGCTCCCATGAGTTATAGGCAAACTTTCTAAGATATGTGCGCGGATAATTGGCGCAACAAATCTTGTTCCCAAACAAACCACGCCGCAAATGAATTCCGGAAGTTCTGCCCCCGGGCCTTGCTACGGGCAACTAAGGGAAAGGGATGAAAATCTAATTTTTCTAATGGGTACAAAACTCCGAAATCTCCGAAAGTAAAGTTTGTAATCAGTTGCTAAATGCTCATCAATTTAGCGGTTAGCTACAATAATCGACAAGGGAAATTCTGAACAATTTCATTACAATTTCACTGGTTCAATACCGGAAAAAAATATTTTTTAATTTTTATAATCAAATTTATACTTTTTAGGGAACAGGACAATGATACTTATGTACTCATGTTTTTTTAATTATTACGTTACACTAAAAAATAAATCAGGATTTTATTTAGTGTTGTTTTGGTGTTTTACGAGCCGACAAAAAGTTAAGCATTCGCACAGCTTAAATATTTCGTTATTTAAAGAAGTGCAATTAAAGGTTAATTCAATTTGTTTTTATATAACGCATCGAAATTTAAAGCACACGCAGACAGTGTGTTTTTTTTATACATGTTTTTAAATTTCTTCTAGTATTTCTAAATTATTAAGTTAATTAGTAGGCAATACACGAAAAGTCTTTTTCAGGCTTTCTTTACCAAGCGAGGATAAAGTAATCGTGATCCACCGTACTATCATACTGTTGCGTATTCAATCCCCGATTAAGGGTTTTTAATTCACTATAATTATTAATGGATGATTCAAATTCTGGCTAAATAATTAGAAAAGTCTTATACAGAGTATTTCGAAAGCAATTGATTAGTTTACGAAATGTGACTGTTTGCACGTGAAATCATCAACCTGCTAAGAAAGCATTCAAAACGACCTTGTTAATCGTAATTTGATTGATATAAACAGAACATTATAAACAGTGAATTAAAAAAATTTAATTTATATTTAAAATCATTAATAAATCGTTTTTCTTTACGAACGAGATATAAAATTTTAAAATTTAATTCGGACAGAATTATTAAAAATGATATGAAATTTAAATAGTGAATGGATAATTATAATTGGAAATTTTGTTAAGTTTTCTCATTTCATGTTTCTTACGATTACGCAGATGAATTTTCTAATTAAAAAAACAATCAAATAATCAAAGTAAATATATAAAAATATACTTCTATAATTTTATAGGTAATTCCGATTAAATTGAAAATCAGAAAAACAATGTTAAAAAGACCAGATAGCAACCTCAATGCGTCCTAGAATGTAAAAATAAAGAATATTTTTTGAACTGACTGATGTGAGGTCATCCGGAAGGCTATTCCGACCTAATGCGATTAAACAATGGAAAAAAGTCGATCATAAATCAGCTAAAAACTGCTCCGAATGCCTTCAGATGTGAAATTTCTCATAAGTTTTTGAAGTAAAAGAATTTATCAACATTAAACAATAAACTTGGCTAAGTTGAATTTTGAAAATGTTTCTATCGTCGATTTTGTTAATATTTATTTATTT
Source organism: Proctacanthus coquilletti (assembly GCA_001932985.1). NCBI lineage: Eukaryota > Metazoa > Arthropoda > Insecta > Diptera > Asilidae > Proctacanthus > Proctacanthus coquilletti. Next base: position 13,803 of record MNCL01000135.1, read on the forward strand.
CAGTTAGTTTTAATACAAATTTTCAGTATTTTCTATTAAAAGCAACAAAATTGTAGACTTTATTCCAGTTCTGCACCTAAAGACTCAGGAATTGGAAGTAATTTAATTTGTTTCCAGATAATTTCGAAAAATCCTATGTTGATGTCAGACTCCAACCGTAAAACGGATTAAAACCGATTACATACTAAAAATGATTTAATCAGAAGCAATTGCAGGTAAAAATGCTGTGCTATTAAATCCGGGGAATTCTTAGGCCGACCTATGGATTCCAGCACGCACGGTTGCCACAGGTACGTCCTTGGGACTATTGCTGCACAGTTTGCAATTAAGCCATCATCGGATGTGCGCTACCTGCCCATAACTGAGGCAGAACTCTTTCGAATTGAAATGCTACACGTCTACAGAGTTTGATTCTTGTTACAGGGTGACTCCTCCGCTTTGCAACAAGTGAAAGCTACTGGGTTATTTATGCCTAGCAACTGCCGTTCCACCTGTCCAAGGTCCATGGGTAGTTAGGAGAGTAACCTGCATTTACTTTGGCTAGGTACGTTGTGAGGTAAGCCACTAATTCGTTGAAAAAACAAAGTGGTCCCACTAATGAGCGGAGTTGCCAACACGACCAGATCCCAGTCGGCCTATGACGGAACCTCGCGGCTCGTGCGATAATTAATAATTCCAAGGGCTTTGGCCTAGCCCAGTGCCAGATCTGACCGCGTAAAAAACTCCTCAAATCCAGAGTAATTGCCGGGAGCTTCGGGCTCCGGCTGTTTTGGGAAGTCTGCTTGACTGACGAACCGTGGCAAATAAATATCATTGCTGTGCTTTGTCATCTGGGCGAAATTTTATACGTCAGAGAAGTGCACAAAGAGCCGGAGGTCGTCGATCGATTTTGGACATTTATTCAAATAATTGCCTAATTAAGTTCAAACGACTGCCGGGTTAGCGAACTTTTTTCACTTCCTTAAATTTTTGCTACTCTAAGTGTTATTAAATTCGAAAATTCTGGCGGTAGGCCTTAGAAAGCATAGGCAACAGTCGTTAAGCCTTGTAGTGGCATTGTAGGAAACAATTTTATAATTATCATAATTGCAAACGACAAATTGACAATAATTACAATACAACTCCGTTTCTTTCACAGTTTTTTGTTTTTGCGACATATTTGATATTCCTCAATACGAATGCATTTTTTTTTCATATAAGAGTTAAGAAGAAAATTTGAGACAATAGACTGATTTTCTAGATAATAATTCCTAGACTCTGGAGTCTTATGAAGGCATTGATATACGCATTTCTCTGGTTAGCTTAACTCATTAATTCGTAGATATAAATACATATACAAATATTTAAAACTTAAGCTAATTCATTTTTCCTCTGCTGCTTGGCTTATGCCGTGAAATTATTGTTCTAGCATAACGACAAAAATCCTGTGACGTATTCGAAAGAAAATTCTTTAGAGAATATGAGTTCAAATGTGTAGCAAAAGAATCCAGAGTAGAAAGACTGTTTATTTTTTTCAGTAATGGTAAATAATTTTCATTCTCAATAAATTTGCGACACCTAAGCACATCCCACTTAACAAAATTTTATGAATATGTTGTTTTGTCATTAAATAAATCAATAAATTAAATACGTAATCATAAACAAGACTTAAAAATAGTAATTGCTGCCTTTCTCACGTGATATATACCTTTAAATTAGCATAATTAAAATGAATGGATAATTTTCCAGACTGAGAATTTATAACTTTATATGTTCCCTTCTCACAGCACTAATAAATAAGGATTTGGTATTAAAAAAATAATAATACAAACATTTGGGTAGGCGTTTTACCCTACATTTCCAGTTTGCATAGCATTCAATTATTTCGAGAAAAAAATCAAAAATTATAGCCGAATTTTTGTCAAAAATGCTTTAAAATGTTTGATAAATTGTTTAATATGTTTGGACACTAAATCTTTGTGATAAAATTAAAAACACATATTCATTAATATTGGAGGAAAAACGGACAGTATAAAAATTAAACTCTATGTCCAAAGAAACGCGAGAAAAAAGTACGGAGAAATAGTGATCATTTTTTTTATTGTGATAATATTAAAATGTTTGCTAAAGATGTTTAATTCTTTGAGATTTTTCTAAGCAAGGAAAATAAACCAATATTCTACTTCGTTTTTTTAATATTCTAGTGACTTTGTTGTACGATATTGTACAAATTTTTTGGCTAGGTTTTAGTAAAATTTAAAAGACGTTCATGAAAACATTTTAATATGTTTTTTAAAGTAGATTTTTAAACAGAAATTGAATACCATTTTATGCGGATGAATCATGAAAATTTTTATAGAAGTAATTTGACTTGCTATTCATCGTGAGCCACATAGTGAAAATTCATATATGAGCCACAAAGAACGTAATTATGCCATACACTTTGGTACTCGAGCTGACAAAAACCTCCATGGAGGATCTTTTGATTTAAGCGTTGAACATTGAAAATACATTCATTGTTAAATGATTAAATAATGATCTGCCAACGTGGAGAAATGATTTTAGTGAACATTCAGAAGCAGCGAATTATGAGCACTATAGGGTTTTATGAGCTCGTCGAAAAAGGGGGTAAATCGAGTTTTTCCATGGGATTTCTACAAGTCATAAATACGTGTCTACATCGCAATTTTTCCAATTATTTTCACCGACAGATGGTTGCGAAGCACGTCGGACACTAGATAAATAAATAAGTGGTAAGCATGCATAAAACATATAGAGAGCTCCGATGTCGTTTTTCATAGGACTTTATGGGTGCGCGACTGGACGCGTCGCGCCACCCAGGTAATTGGCATGTCCGGAAATGCGCGCAAGTAGCATCCTAAATTGGGGCAGTTGGGACAGAACGTCCCAATAATAATACAGTTTAAGCGAAAACTGCATCTCCTGAATGGTGGGTGCAGCGAACTGCAAAAAGTGCGATTGTATACATTTAACTATTTAAATGAGGATTTATGGCCGTGTCCAGTCAAAACTTCAATTTCGCGAGGTAAATGATGGCGTGGATCGCAGCTACACCGCACAGTTCTATCCACTGTTATCCGCTCTCTATAAATTCTGGACTATTGACATGATTAATGGAAACTTTATTCTGGCCTCAGTCCTCTTGTTCCTGACGCTTTTTCCCCCTTTTAAATTCTCTGGATTATTAATTTTTATGACTGTGCCGTGTAGCCACCGAAACCTACGAAAAAGATTCAGTGAGCGCCACATGTGACCGGCACCGCGGTCGAGTGTAGTTATCCTCCTGGCTTAATGCGGTTTCAAGGCAACTTTTATGGGACGTTTTGGATTTCAATTAATTAACCAATTTGTAACTTTTGCTAGGTTAGTCCGGTACAGGATTATGGTACCGAATGGTACCGATCGATAAGGCTAGTCTTCAGGGTGTAAAGATTCCATAATTTAGGAGGATTCACATCCGCGCATTGACTTTTTGTCCAGCTTTCTCCTGGGGGTGAACTCAGCTAATGAGTGTCGATAATCAACTTTGGGGCTTTAAATGCAGACAAATGTAAAAAGAAAATTGAAGCAATTTACTTCTGAGACTTTAGGAACGTGTTTGAAAGTTAGTCTTAATTAGTCCCAGCATACACTGTTTTTTGAAAAGTGAAGATTATCGTTACTTATTTTGCAATTTATCTTCACAACTTATCCTAATTTATAATATGCTATTAAAAAAATGTTGATGGAAATTGATTAATGGCTTTAAAGGCTTTCTCTTTTAAACGAAAGGAAAACTTTTCCCAAAGCTTGCACCTACATACCTATGTATAGGTTTTTTATATCGGGTCTATTTCTGTTCGCGTATTGTTCAATTCCATTTCTGGTAATATTTAATGCCTTAATATTTGAACGTTTAAGTAAATTGGCGGATTTCAAAACAAGATCTTAAGCTGATTAATTGACGTCGACTTAATAATTGTTTCGAAATTTTAAATGTGTTCTATGTAAAAAGTCTAAACTACTTCTTTTATGATGTTAATACTTTGGTTTTATATTTTCAGCATTTTTTATTATTAATTAAAATTTAGTATCCATTTTATTTTTTTTAAATTATGTTTTCGTTAAGTTCTTACTTATTTTTGTTAGTGTATTGACATAATCCTAAAATAAACCCTTTAATGCTACACGTCAATTATTTTTCTTGAAAAAAGTGTTTTTTTGGAAAGAAACATGAAACTACACTTGTATGGGCTTATTTATGCTTATGTATTTAAAATCTTTTAAAATAAATAAAATACGATATAAATTATATAGAAATATAACAATAATTTCGCTGAAGAAGCGAAACGTAAATTTTAAGTTAATTGGCATAGACAAATTTTGTACCAATCATAAATTTTTGAAGAATTTTATATTTTCATATATTTTAGTAATAATATTTTCATGTTTAATTTATTGGTATCTACAAAGCACTTTTCCCGGAAATAAAACTTTTATATTCTTTCTCATCATAGTTGTTTACACAGATTTTAATAAAATATTCATAATTGAGCACCCTTCTATTAGATTTGAAAGTAGTACAATATTTCTATTATGGTAGGCTAATTAAATCGATTGCTGAATAATTTGAAATCTAAATTGTATACATCTTCATTCAAATACATTGAAAGAAACAATACAAGCGACAGGAAATCCAATTAATAAAAGATTAGGCGTAATCGTTAAAATTTCTGCGCAATAACTGATTTCCAAGATTTGCATTTGAAGCAATAAACAATCTTTGATTTTATCGAAATGTTAGCTGGTTAGCCTTTATAAAGTTCAAGTTATCCTTTACATAATCCTTTCCAAAATGCAAAAACACATTCCAGAGATCTTTTTACATACCACTTTAATTAACTCCATTGTAAATTAGCCGGGTAATAATCCGTATAAACACTAAGAATGTTTCACCATGCGGCAAAAGTCCAAATCTCAGATTCGAAAGAAGTCACATCAAATTGCGCACTCACGCAAGTATAATTTATGATGCGCGTGTAAAAGAACACCTCACTAAAATCACGGATAGCCGCTATGTCCGCGATGGTAATAAAAACTGGAACCCTAGCACCCACCCGTTCTCTATTTATAAACGATGGCGACGAGATGTCTCTCTAAATGTGGACTGCTGATTCTTACTAGCTTATTTGCCACTTTACCACTTTCGGCGGGTGAACTTTTTACCTGCCCAGACTGGCGCATGTAGCAAAAACGGCGCGACCAACCGACCGCCAGGTGATGGAATATGAACGCATAGCGATGAATTGCGCTGATAAATTTGATTTGCATCGCTGCTCACCGGGTTGTTTCTCTGATTAAATTTTGCGCTACAGTCATATCCATGAGAGTGGACATTAAGCATAGGTGGTTGAATCTCTATGTCCATGATGTCATTCCTTACCCAGCCGGTAGGACAAAGGTAAGAAGGGTTCGTCAAGCGAAAAACAGACTGTGGAAGGTACCAGACGAAGGGAAGTGGTCGCCATCAGCCACTTTGCTATCCACCGGGCATCTTAATTCATTCATTGCTCATGGTACGCTGGTTATAAACCCTACACGGGAGACAGGTGTTTCAAGGTTTTAATTACTCCGAGGGTGCTGTTTTCGGTCAAGCTAGTGCTCCTTTGCAGCGCAGAAACTCCAGTCGTAGAGTTTGGACTTTACAGGTTGCACAGGGCATGCCAAAATTTGCATACTAATAACCTATTTACATTCAAATTTTGTGCCTGCACTAATCTTGGACTCTGAACTATCCGATTCTAGAGATTCATTAGTCGCTATGATGTGCTTTATTAATAGTTGCACCATCGGAAGGTCTCTTGAGATATGTGACAACGACAACGTTTCGAAATTTTGAACAACCGTCCCAGTCTCATCCAAAACCGAAGTAGACACGAGGATACTTCCCTGAGCAATTGAAATTTAAATTAAGGATCCGAATGGAATTAAAACGGTGGTTATGTTAATATAGACCTAGCATTAATGGCAACAGATATCCGGCGAGGACTGCATATCCGAATTTCGGCAAGCTTCCATTTCTACCAAAATATGCTAAACAACTGCAGCAGGAGCTCTCGTGCAAATAAACAGCTTTGGGAATTCAAACAAAATCACAGGCAGCAAGATTATCCTGGGGGATTTTAGGATACCCTTGAAGGACAGGCACAATGGTGCCACGTTGTTTAAAGATTGTAAAATATTCAATACCATTTTAAATGTAAGCTCTTTAAAATAAATTTTCACAAATATTTTCCATTTGATCACAAATAATAAATCCTTACTATCTTTTTGAAAATGTGTTTGTAGAACCTTCAAATTAACACCACAATTCATAGTTTGAGTTTTCAATATTTCTATTATATCTCGGGAAACACACTTCTCAAATGCGTGATTTAAGAGATATGCGTAAAATTCGTTGTTGTTTTTTAAGACAAGCTTTACTAAAATATAACTACAACTGCAAAAAATTGAATATAAGTGCTTCCTTTCTATTTTTAAAAGTTAGGAAGGGAATCAGAACCTTTTCTCGTTTTCTGAAGGGTAGCTGATCATCTATATGGACCAAAAGGCCAATTGCATAGGGTTATCTAAGGTACTTGTAATATTATTGAGAAAAATATAAGTATCAAACCATAAAATGTGTATCTTCAGTTCACAATAAATGACAAAAAAATATTTCAACTATTGTACAAAAAAAGCCAAAGAATAGTTCTTTTAAGCTCAGTTCATTTGCATATGCTTATGACTTTTAAATAAGTTATATTTAGTACTATCAAATAAATTATTCAAAATTCTTGGAAATGTAGATAAACATAAGACGACGTGAAAGAAATATTAAATGGTCCAAAGAACACTAAATGACGCTCATCACGTGAGTTGTATTGAGGTGCAAATTTAAGAATAAAATAAATAAAAATATTTTGTGAAGCTTTCTCTGATGGAACTAAGAACATAAATGCACATGGTATAATTTGTCTTCTTTTCTTTACATACTGTACCAGTAGAATTGAAAAAAGAACTTGTTTATTAAATCTTGTTGATAAAAATATGTGCTGCATTAAAAAACTAACGTCTTATAAATCTACGTATAAAAGTTAAGATCGGTATATGACAAAATAGGTTTTTTTTAAAAATCAACTATTATTTTAATATTTTATTTTATTTCACGACATTTAAGAAGTCAAGGATTTTCTGTTAAATATTTTATGCAAATTGATTTAGTACGCATAGCAGTGCCTCAAGCTTTTAAAATAAATACGTATATATGCATAAGTATTTAATTTTCCCACAATTTAAAGTTACCTTGCCGTTAAACTTTTTTATCCTGGGTTTTCAACTAAAAATGATAAATGGGATTAAGAAGAATAATAAAAAAAGATATATGTGCACGAAATATGACTACAAACTTAATTTTTTTAATTAAGCCGTAAAACTGTAACTACCTGTTCGAAAGTCCAACGACCTGCTGACATGAAGAGGAAAAAATGCACAAAAGGTGCAAAACTTTATCAATGAAATCTTGGTTGGAGCAATAAACCTTGAATCATGATTAATTCACCTGTAAGGTCAGTTGCCTACCTAGGGAAAAGAAATTCACCCCCTTTCCTTTGTTGAGCTCAACTGGACAACGAGTTTCGCATGTCTACCGCATCAGGCACGCAAAACGGATGCCACCTTAATGGCAATCGTTAGCAGAAGAGCTCGGCCATTAAAAGATCAAAACTTTGGTGGTAGCCCAGTAGGCAGCCCAGAGGGGACCTCGGTACCCCGGTACCGCCAAATTTCAGCCACAAAAGCCGCTGTTCCGCCCGAGGAATTATATTTAGTTTTTTTTTGTTCAACTTCGGTTCCAGTGTTTGAACACGTCAAGCGAAAAATACTATCACCCTGTGGCATGTTAATAATCACTAGCACAGCCGCCAAAAACGCGTAAGCTCTGTCACCTATGAACAAAACATGAGTAATTAATCCTCAGCGGGGTGCGGAGGAGTGCCGAAATTAGACAACTATGTCAAGGTCGAATATCTTGGTACCCTCTCTGTGCTCCCCGGAGGTGTGTCGAAATTCTCGACCCCTTCCCATTTGCATGATATCGCGATTTGGATTTGGTCTAACTAACTTCTAGAACAAATCGTGGTCGCGACGGAAGACGCGGGGTCATTCTGTTTGTTATTACTCAACGTCCGCCTTCATAGGGGCCACTATGTCTCACAAGATTAAGACGTATCAGAAGATGATTTCAATCCGAAGGCCATCTTATATGGTCAATAGAGGAAACCTGCCAGCCGTCTTTAACAATTTGTTATGGTTCTTGGGACGACATCAACGATTTCGATTTGGCCTTGCCCACACAGGTGGAAAGATCTTCTTTCTTGAGACCTCAAGACTCAATTGTAGGGAACTCGTGTGCTTATATCGCGCAATATCTCTATATGGCAATTAAACCCGCAAATGAACTCATCTTTTAAGTTCAAAATTATTCGTACGTTCTTCACCTGTCGCGGGCGGTGGTCGCGTTTCTTTCCGAACGTACTTGATGCGTAAAAGAAGTTTGAAACATAATTTTTCTTTAAAACAGGAAGTTCTTGCCTTCCTGCCAATTGAATGGCCAGAAGTGGTAGTTAGTTTGTTACACGCGGTTTCCCATAATAATGTAATGAGGTATTATGGGGTAGTTTAAATGTCTAAGGTAATTTTAGAGATTGATTTATGAGTTCTAAATTAGCAACGGCAAGTTGTGTACTTGTACATTTAGAAAACAAAAAAAAAAATAAATAAATAAATAAAGTCGGTATTCGAATTTATATTGTTTTAAATAATCTTTGTGTCGACAATAATATAGTAAAAGAGAAAATAGAACGCAATTTATAGTGGTAATTTATTTTAAGTCCATTTAAAAGCAGATACTCGTATAATACGCGCATTACACTCATACACTTACTCCACTTTTATAAATTATACTTGTATGTGCTATTAGATTTACCATATGCTGAAAACTTTACTTATTAAGTAAAAGTCATATAGAGTAGAACTTACAATCTCTAAAATGGAAATATGCTGTAGGAATATCCCACCTACTTGGTTAAGGTTTAAAATATTATTCTGTACTATATTTTTCAATTACCTTTTATTAAAAACTTTGACTAACTCCACTGTATAAATATTTAAATAGTTGTATTCCCTTTTATGAAGTATATCTCCCTCCCACATGTGCACTTTTACGATGATGTTAACAAGTTTCTTCCCATAATTGAGCAGTTTGGTGGTGTCTCTGGCCATCACAGCTTTAGCTGCAATGCACCAGAAGCCCAGAACGTCATAGTTGTACCCACTCTTACCTCAGTTGCAATCCAAACTTTTCCATTTTCTAAATCGAATTACGTAGTACGCTGCTCCGGCGATTTCAAAAAAGAGAAACTCACTAAAGCCCCATGGAATTGCAAAAGGCCCTAACTGACGGAATTGATTGATTTCCTTGCTGGTCCTCAGAATCAGAAGCCGGCAAAAGTGCGGTGGACATTTGTTTGCCTTAGCTTTGGCATTTTTATGCACACCCTGTCCCATACTGACGTGATGCATGGCGGACCCTAGAAATGAGTTTTTTGATAATCTGTCTGCAAAGCAGTCATGTCCGGTGCAGTTTAAAATTACAAAACTTCGCACAAAGCCATGGCGACCCTTTTTTGCTAAATTCTAAATGCAATTTTTCGATTATCTGTACCTGGTGCTGGGCGCGCACGCCGTAATTAATATGGGAGAAGCAAGCAGCTTTACACGGATATTGTCGACTTGTGGAATTTTACCTGAACCTAGGAGTTTTTACACCCCGCATATTCCACTGAATTCCAATTAAGTTTTCGCTTTTTGCATTTTTGTTATTTGATATAGGAAATTTAACGAGGAAAATATCTATGAGTACGATAAATCCAATCCGTTGGTGATTGATTAGACAATGGTATTAAAATGTGCAAAAAACTACCTAATTCCAGTTTCAACATACAAAAACCAATCATATAAAAACAGTAGGCACTAACTATATTTGGATTTAATAAATTTTCATTTCCATAAATGTTATTCCGGGTTTAATGTAATTAAGAAAATTCAATTTCACTTAAATAATCGATTACGTTTATGCATATTATCATTGTATTTAGCAACAATTATTATTTTAAAATTTTAAGCCTTTGGAACAGGGTTTTCCGAAAAATCAAATAAATTATTTTATATATTATAAGTCTATAACACTCCTCTTGGAAACTAAAAAAATTATACACTTTGATGTTTCTGAAGCCATTGAGTCTACGATAATTTGTTTATTAATTTCATACAATTTTTATATCCCATTTTATAGTGTTGAAGATAAACTTGAAAAAAATGCAGGTGTGTAATTTTGTTTCTAAGTGTCAATGAATTGGAATTTTGCAAAAATATTTTGAAGAAAAACTAATTCCTTATTCGATTTACACACAGTTTTATTTGTATAAGATGTTACTAATCTATTCTTTGTTAAATATTTTAAAACGTTTTTACCCTAGAATTCCAAACTGGCTTGTATATTTTGCTGGGATAAATCAAAGTTTAGAATTTTGAATTAAAAATGAGTAATATCAAAGATATTTTCGACTATTACTTTGAATTTACCATTTTTGTTAGATTTTTTTAGATACCTGGTAATATCTTTAGAGAATTTTAAATCTCAAAATTATTTTTAAAATAATGCTTTTCTTTAGGAATTTTAAAGAAATATAATTCCTCAATTAAAACGTAGTCTAAAATAAATAAATAAAATAATAAATAAACTTATCTTAAGAATAGTCGAGTAAGATAAAACTGATGTTTTTTATATTTTCATTAATTAATTTTTTCACATTTTAAAAATAACCAACAATTAGAACGATTTAGAATTTTAAAGTAATTTTTATATATGAAGAAAACTTTCCTCCATAAGGTATCGACGTCGGTTTTTTAAAAAATGAAGCGAAATTCGGCCGTTCAATAAATTCAGGAGCCACTTTGGTTTGCTTTTACTTTACGCGAGGCGAGGCAAGCCAGCCGGGAAAAAGGCTAATTTTTTGCTTTTCACGAATCAATACCGGCGGGATTCTGGGGGTATTTAGCGCAATCAATCAATTAAGCGTGAAAATTAAATTTAACATTCGCCCGCATTTACTTAGTTCGAGCATCGGGATGGAAATAGTAGTGGAATTCGGAAATCTCTTTCATCCCAGCGGGATTAAAATGTACCGAATTAAGTCGTCCGGGAGTGTAATGAATAGCCGGGATTACTGCCATAAATGGGGGGAGCAGGAGATGTTTAAACCCCCCCGATGCCCGTTGTCGTAATCCCAAATTAACAAATTGCACATTTACGCCGTTGCCTTCCCGAAATTCCTTTCTTGATTGCTGCACGGTTTTCTCTGGTCATTTCCTAGGATTAGTTCTTCATTTCGGAGGAGTCTTTTGAGATGTCCAAAATTTTAAGCCCTACAGCCTCCCGGGCAAACAAGTAAGTGCCATCAAGGGGACTACTCTATGGGATGGTCCTGGAACTTTGGGGACGAAGGACCAGTGCCTGGGGCTTTGCCTGGTAACTGAAGTATGGGATTCACAATAAATTATCGATCTCCTCCTAAGAGACCTTTTTTACACCCCGACCAGCTCACAGCAAAGGCGCAATGTCTAAGGTGCTCGTCAGTGCATTTTTTACTGCATGGGGTTCCCTTCCCGTGGAGTCCTAGAATATTCCCACATATGCAAAGGGATTGCAAGTGGCAGCCGCAGATGCATGGCGCTCCCTGTATTCCATTCCACGGCATCCGGTCTGACAATCGTAAAACTTTCGATGCGAAAACTTTAAATATGTTGGCGCAACTTTTCCGAACAGTGCAGAGGGATAAAAGCCTTCGAATGGGGTCACACGGGGCTGCTTAGGTCTGAGGAGCTCCTGATTAATGGCTCTGCCAGTCTTCTTACGAAAATCGAACGGACTGGTTTTGGATACGAGGCTTGACTTAAAGGGATATAAGGAGTTCAATCCCGGTTTTCAATAAAGCTGCCAATATCTAAGTCAGCCGATAATCTTCTTAAGCTGAAGGGGTGCTCAAGAGGCAGCATCCTGTGAAAATAGATTTCTTACAGAGATTAAGTGCATCTTGAGGAGCAACCTCACAAACAATTTAACATACAAACAATTCCGAGGAAAGCGAATATTCTGAATAAGGAGCTTAAGTGGTTTAAGGTTTCTTGCATAGTACAGATTGAAGACGTATTCTGTACCTAAAGGGAAAAGGTTTCACATGTTACTGATATGTATCTTATATTGATGATTGCCGCTTTTTAAGGTACAAGTATGGCTTGAGTAGCTAAATACATGAAAATGAATATTTTATCGATACTTCCAGTTATTGTTACGCTTTGCCTCATTTTGTGGTTACCTAGATTTTAGATTAAATTTCTCGCACGTACATTGAACGTGTTCATGTAAGCACAACAACGAAAACAATTAGCTTGTTGCTAAATTGTAGCTTTTTGGATTAAATTGCGATGTATCTTAATAACAGGAAATTTATATAAGTTAAGATACAAATTTAGGAAAGTAAATAAATAATAATACTTATTTTTTGTCTCTACAATAATTTCAACTAATTTCTTTTTTCTTACAATAAAATAAATAAAAGAAAAAACTTAGTTTTTAAAAAGCAATTTTAAAATGTTTTAGTATTAAAAAAGATATATTTTCAAGTTTTGTTGTCATTTCTTAAAAATAAATAAATTTATTTAGCTCTTGAATACAATTCGATAAATTTTAGAACACACTTTCTTTTAGAAAACCATAAAAAATTAAATCAGAAGACAAATTGAAAAGAAAAAAATATTTTTTACTAATACTCAAAACTATAATTTCTAGAAAAACTGACACAACTTCTACAACGTATAAAGAAAAAAAAAAAAAATCTCAGAAATGATAAAATAAGAAGGTGGAAAATGTGTAATTTTGATATATTCACTTTAATAAGAGAATATTTTTGCAGTTTATAAAACTTAAAGTGAAATATTTTCGAAAATTTGCTAAAAATCGTGAAATTCTAAAGGAGAATTATCGAAATCTCAGATTGATTTTGGTCTTCCAGGTTTGTGAGTAATATAATTTATTACAGATGATGGAACTTGACAGTCTTGCATTATTAAGCGTGATTTCCTTTAAGGTTTTCAATCAACTGAGATTACTTAAACACTTTAGTACTTACGATTTTTGACAAAGTGCACCTAACCCTCGATTTACATAGTTTGGGTTCCTGAGAATTCTGTCGAAAAGTCATACGATTGTAAAATGCGTGCTATAAATTTTGAATTTGCTGACCATGTTAAACTAAAGTGCTAGTGTCGTATAAATTCTCTAAAATCGTGCAATTTGCATGCCGAGTAAATCGAGGACCAAGTGTATATCTCGTCTATATCCATGCTGAAAACTTACCTTCGTACAAGCAGCAATCTAGAAAAACTAAACCTTTGTTTAAAGAATCCTAGTCGTAATGTTGAAAAGTCCAAAGCAAAACAAACGCACTATACAGTTTTACATTAACTTTATTTCGTGTCCATATAACATTTTTCTTCTAAATTTAATTACTTCATTGCACGGCAGGCATGCACGTAAATACTGGAGCAGAGCGATCCAGAGAAGTTTACAGGAAACTTCATTGGCCGCTTAAAAATGCATGTCACCACCTCAGAGTATTTTCCCTTTAAAGTCTGCTATGGCGTAAAAGTTATGTACAAAACGTCTACCTATTTACAAATGTCTTTTTGAACTAAGTTGTAAAGTTTGTGCAATATCCTTAGGATATGACGACTAGTACCCCTTAAAAGCTAACGCAAATATCACGATTTGTCGCATAGTAGTTACTCGAGAAGCGCCACTATAGTGAGAGTTCAGAACTCAATTTTCCAAATGCTGTCCTGTAGTTCAAGATAGGATCAAGTGTTCTTCTTGACGCCCTGGCTACTTTTCTTCGATGACTTTCCACCGCCTCCACCCGCATCCTTGTTGGCTTTCCGTGAAGGCGAATCGAAGATGGTCTGCGGATGGCTTTTTGCCGGCAAGACGTTATTGACTTGGATGTGGCTATTGTTGTCCTGATAGTGTGCGGCTATGTCGTCGCGGAACGCCAAGAACCCGAGTTGGGCATGAGAGGCTTCATTAAGTGCCCTCGACCTGATACAGGCCCGATATTGATCCGCAGTAAGGCGCTGACCACTTGTAACACCTGTGCATACCTGCAAAAGTTATTTTGCAATTTAAAATTAAAAAAAACTCATCCTCAAGAGACGAGTATGAAAATGGCGTGTGGGGCACAATACCTTCGGATGCCAAATATGAAATATTCCCGGATCTGTGGCTCTTATTATTTTTATATTTGAACGAACATACTTTCTGTAGAGCATTACGTCCTCTCCGCCCCAACCGACGATCTCTTCGTCGAAACCACGTATTTTAAGAAAGTCTGACCTGAATTTGAAATCAAGAGAGACGAGGGTGGTTTAGGTTTAGGTGGTTTTTAGGAAATTTTAAGGTGCTTCGCCCAGGCGGAATCATTCTTTTATGAATTACCTGTACTGGCACGTCATGCCATAGCCAAAATCTCGCCAAAACCCAGTGTCCCGAGAAATTAAAAGTTGATCCGTTTCTGGAGGTACCTCCTTTCCCTGCAGGGTGTAGACGACATGTGGGTTGTAAAGGCTGAACACGACGGGATAATACACCTGTTGAGCACATCATAAGCTCCTGTTATTAGCGTCACATTCTATCACATATTTCATTTTTACTTAAAAAAATTTTCGCTGAAAAATATTTTGCGGTGAAACTTTTAATGAGAATACGCGATAGTTGGTGGATGTTCCAACCAACATTTTTCACTGTCGGGTGTTTACAAAACGGTTTGAGTTGTTTTTAAATTTAGCCTAGTCCACGATGCTGGTGGAAAAGAAAAGTTTTTAGTGAAATTTAGTTTTTAAAACTACTATAAATTTATTCACAGAAGGTAAACGAGAATATTAACTCCTGGGTATGCGTTTGTTTATGGATATTCTTCCAGATATATTTTCAATTAAAACAGTTTTACGCGAATAATTTAAAAAAAATTTTTTTTTTTTTCAAACTTTAATATTAATAGCGAAAATTTTTATATTTTTAAGAATATACAGCATAAATTTTATCAAAAATATCCATGCTGTTTAGATTTTATATAAAAATCAGCCTGTAGGTAATCGAGTATATGAATTTAAAACTTTAAACTCATTTATCAAGAACAGTAAAAATAACATATAAATTATACGGGTATTATGTAATTTCATTACTATGGGAAATTTCCGACCTAGTCCAAGAAAGTTCTAATTTATAAAACTTTGTCAAATTTATGGAAGTATCTTCCAATTAACAATAAAAAAACTTGAATGAGATAATCGAATGTACATATCTAATCGTATATTCTGTAAGATTTCATCCTTCGATAGCAAAAGGGAGCGGTGTGAGGCTAGTATGGGTTCGGGTATTGCAGAACTTGTTCCTGCCATTCTTGGGACAGAAACTTTTGTTCGGACGAAGTTTACGCCTTTGGCAAGGTCCCAATTTGGAGATGGTATCCGCGCGTATAATGATGACACCGGACAGGATTTTCATTAGCCGACTGAACTCTTCATTTCCAGGAATCGATAGGACAACGGCTTCGAATTCGACATCCCAACTAGCTTCAATCTGCACAACGGTCTAGATTTAATTGTTCGAACACATGTCGTGCGACTTTAATTAGTGTTCTGCCCCGCCACATGGCGCGGATTTTATTCGCGCGTCCTTCATTGAGTCCTGGATTGCTTTAATTAAGGAATATCTTGATTGTGTCGTTGACATCTTGCTTTCAGCCCTAGCACCTCATCCCCCGGCTAGCTCCTGAATAGCTGATCCAGTGCGGGGTGCACAGCGGCCGATTCAACTCCATCGCGGTAGCATCTAATTAAATTATGGTGCTCCGTGTTTTAAAATGGCTCGTTAGGATTCTAATGCAAATTGTTGGCAATTTGTAATTTGCCTCGAATTGCTTTTCGAGGACCCCAGGTTGTGGATGGCGCTCCCTTAGTTCCTATATAGCGATAAATGTCGCGAATCGTGGCGCGGGCGTTCCTGTACGCGAACAAATCAATAATCGCGGATTCTTGGATGGTACGACCATCGCCCCCCCCACGGCAATGTGCTCATCTCGTACAATTTGATTAGGAGGTCGTTAGCACATTTTCGCGAGATAATGGAAAAGGCACAGACTACGTTGTCTGCTGTCTTCCACTGATGGTTGGGTAAGCTAATTTTTCGAATTCTGTGGGGAATTTTATTGAGTCTGATGGGGGTTCATTTCCTCCCACTATTTTATGTTTTATATACTCCGATTTTATTGAATTGTGATTTTGTATATACTTAAAAGTTTCTGTTGAATATCGATAAACTGAATAAATTCTATCAACTAAGCTGTACAATGTACGATTTGCTAAATAATTAAAACAAAAATGTATGCATTATCCTTTATTATTGAGTTAGCTCGTAACAAGGTACAAACATGCACAGGTTTTAATTCGTCCAAATAAACCTTATAATTTGATACCAATTCTCATCTTTGCTTTTCTCATTTTTCTGGTTATTATTTTGGCTTTTTGCCAATTTTATTTAATCTGTAACATTTAAAAGATTAAGACGCATCTAGTTAAACTTGTTAGTTAAACCATACAGAGAAAAATTTGTATATTAAATCAAAATTTAAAAAAATCAAATATAAACCTAATAATCTATAAAAGAATAAAATCTGCAACCACTAACTATAAAAACAAAGGACAGTAACACAAGGGCAAGAATTATCTGAGCAACAATTCACAATCCTCCCAACAAACTAGTAGAGTTGAATTACTTAAAAATTGTTGCAAGCAATGGCACGTGTTAAAAAAAGTAAATATCAATTCAAACAGTTATTCATTGTATGTTTTCAATTTAATTGTAATGATTTTAATTAAAAATGGCTTTGTGTGTTGTGCCGGTGTTAGCTTAGTTGGTAAAGACGAAGAATTTAAATGAAGCAGAGAATTAAAACACAAGCAATGACAGGATCTGGATTCGAATTCCGACTGGACCAAAAGCGTTTTTAGAATTACTAATTGATCCCTTTAGCTTAACTCCATTTTATTGAGTTTGCCATATTCCCGAATAGGCGCTATATAATCTTATTTTTATCAGCGGTTTTTCTTGCGTGTATCTACACCTGTATCCTTAAAGATGCCATTTGGATGCCACTGATGCTACTGCATCCAAAAATCTCATAAACAGTTTTAAATTTTTTCTGAAATTCCTACTTCTGCAGGTTTTATTTCTAAAACTTTTATCATTTTTTCAAACTACCACCCAATTCAAACCAGTCCAAAATTTTTCGAAATAGTTGTCTTGCTATAGGACAGACGTATACTGCTGAAATCTTTAGAACATACATACATAGAAATGAATAGTTTTATTTACATTTTATTCATTTTAATACTTTTCTCAAAAGGAATGAGAAAGAATCGAAGATGGAACCTTTCATATAAAATTTCATATATCTTGAAATTGGTATGCAGGTAAGGAATTTCCTTTCCATGTTCATAATCTACACTCCAAAAATGTAATATCACATTCTGAAATTCAATACAAACTCACTAACCCAGTTCAATCGATATTACCAAATGCACCAGAATATCAATTTTCCTGCCCCTGGCTACTACCCAAACTTTTCACTTGCCATAGAAGTAGCAAGTACTACGACTTTCAATGTAGTTTCGTTCACAGTCGGAGGAAATGTGGAGTTCTGCGGTCGGACGGAGTAATTCGTCGTGATTGAGGCTGATATTAGTTTCAGTATCTTACACTCACCTTTTTACCTGGTTTGGCATTCCACCGACACCGGTCGAGGAACTTGGCACTGAAGACGACGTCAACATCACACATGAACAGAAGGACGTCCTTGTTTTTATCAGTCTTATCCCAAACACGTTCGGCACCCACTCGAAGGCCCTTGGCTGGAAGGGAAAAAGGAAATTGTGTCGCCCACTTTAAGGAGTCACCTTAACAAATCTTGCGGACAAGACAAACCTCTTGAGAAAGTCTCGTTGAGGGCGAGCAGTTTCAGGTTGGACGAGTTGCCCCCGCTGTTTTTCATGCTCAAGACGCGGCTCATGATCGCTCGGGCCTCCGACAGGCCATCCTCCCCGAAATAGACGACAGTCAGGTGAACCCTTCTGTCGTTCTTCAAAGCAATCTTAACGAATTTCTCCATAAAACTCTGGAAGGTTGAGGTCCTTCCCGAAAGCGGAAGAATGATGTGGATTAACTCCTTCTCATGAACCCTTGGGAAAAGCTCCATTTGAATTGTCTGGAGTGGCGCAAACGGGCGCATAACGACCACTTTTGTGACACCTGTACTACTACCAGAACCTAGATGGTTGTTGTTGTTCGAACTATGGTCCGTGTGTTGGCCAGTACTCCTGTTCGAGACCTCTTTGCTCCTGTTGTCAGGGATGAATCAATACAATGAAAATAAAAGTTAATAATTGGCATTTTCTTCAGACAAGCAGGTTTTTTTCAGCATTGATACTCTCACTTCAGCGGGTAATGGTTTGTCAAATTATATGCTATTCAGAAATAATCAAATATTTATATATTTTAAATTTGTAAAGGGCGGCTTTTTGTTTTATAAATGCAAAACGGAGATTATATATGCGTAGGTATTGTCTTAAAGCAATAAACAAAATTAAAAAGAAACACAAGATTAACTTTCAAAATTTTCTTAAAAATAAGTCCCAAAAATCTCTAGAACCTCCTTATTACCAAATTAAAGTACACTTTGTATTTTTTGCATAAAAAAATTAATGTTTTTCCTTATTTTCTTGTAGAATATTTATATATTCGAGTAGTTGAGACAAATTTAAATTATTTAGTCACGTTTCTTTGTACACCTATAACGTTTATAGATATTGAAATACATATGTCGAATTTATTAACCATACTGAAATTGAAATAAAATTCCTCCAGATGCCTCAAATCAAATTTAAAAAATAATAACATTTTTCTTCACATATTCATTATATTATATCAATACGTTTCTTCGACAAAAGCAGCGAGTGGAAGTATCGATACAAATAAAATGATTGATTCCTACATCCTACCTGAAGTAGAGCTCGTACTGAGTGCCAGTGGTTGGCTCGTTTCGGTAAATGCCTTCCGTGAAGTCATCCAAGGTGTACTTTCCGTTCGTCGAAGATGACGAAGTCGTGCTGGAGGAAACGTTCTTGTTTAGACTCTCAATTGCTTTATTCAAGGCATCCAGAAGGTCCTTCCGCTTGTAACCGATGGGCTTCTCGACGACCCGCTTCCCTAAGCCGAGCTCGATGGGATACACCCGGCTAAACGTGAAATGGTTAAATGGAATGAGCTCGTACTCATTGTTCAGGGGTAGTCCCCGGAGTATTTCCGCAGCACCCACTTGCTTTCTGATGTAACTGCTGCAGTCGTAAAAGGAACCCGTCGAGGATGAGGACGAAATAGCTGAATGCGCAGTGGTCGCGTTCACCTGAGCAGGTGAAACGGCGACAGCATCCTGACTAGCTAGGTGGTGGCTGTGATTAACACCTGTGAAAATTATTACTTGGCATTATAAATTCCGATGGCCCTAGAGCCAGAGGCATTTCTTCGCACGACTTACTCTTCAACTGGAAGATCTGCAGTTTCAGGGCTTTAATTTCCGATGTCAGTTTTGCTATTTCCAGCCTGTACTCCTCCTCCCTCTGACGAAGCAGCTCGATGTATTCCCTCTGGTCGACGTCAGCGTTTATATTTCGCAGGTGATGCTGATACACCTGCGGCTGCTGTTGCTGCAGGGCTGCCACCGCCGGAATCTTATTCGAATCTGATAATTCAAATTATAGTACACTTGTGATATGCTCAATTTGTATATTTTGGGATGTGAATTCAAATCTGAAATATCATTCATTCTTATGCTAAGAAAACACATGATCCATAATTCATAATTTATAAATTTTAAAAGAATTCAGAATAAAGTAAACTTTTACCAGTACCTGTGCGAATTTTTACTATTAGCATATTTTAGTATAATTTAAATAGTCCAATAGTTCTTGAGAAAATTGATTACATTAACATTTTTATATATAGAATGAATAAAAAAATTTCACATGGAATAGCTTATTTTACATATTCAGTATTAGATGTTGTGTATAATATTCTACACAAACCAAGAAGGATTTTGGTGTCATCCATGAATTGATTACTCCAGTTTGTAATTATGCCGATAAAATAGCATACCGAAAAACAAACCTTTTTTAATTTTATGGACTGCATTAGAAAAACACATAAGCCTAAAGAACGTACACTCTTCAACAACGAGGGCAAAGGAAGATATAATACTTTAGAAATTCCGAAATACTTTAAAAATTTCGAACTTTTAAAACTCAAAGGCATGGTTTGAAAACAGTAACTAATAAATTTTAATCAACCTATTAAGCTAAAATTTGTTCTAGGACTGTTTTGTACAATTATATATATTTTCTTTAATACATTTTTTATAAGAGTCGCAGTGTTTTTAGAGGAAAATCTTACTTCTAGAATTAAATAGAAAAAAAAAACAATTAATAAAGATAGTATAGCAAAAAATGCCTTCTTTTGTTAACTCTAAAATGTGATATTATTTTGTTCAAGTGAAAATTTCAAAAGATATATTTTTAAAATCACTTTTGTGGATATATTTAGGAATAAATGTTTTAAAACCTTTCAAATACCTTTTAATAAAAAGTTTTTTTATGAAAAGTGTGGAATTCATTATCCTTAAAAATATTAAAATACAATGTTTAGAGGTTTTCCTCTACATCGTAGAAATAGGAGTGTACATGTGGGAATCTTTCCTAAAAAATGTGCCAGAAAATGTTCAAGGCTTTTTTGAATTTTAAATTCATACTAAAAATTTTTGAAAAAGTAGCAGGCACTTTTGCCAAAAAGCGAATGCAAAGTATTTTGAATATAATTAGATATTAAGTTAAAACATGTCCAAAGCTGTTCTGATTCTTTTTTTCATAAAATGTGAAATCCACGCGTACGAAGTCGCAGGCACAGCTAGTTTAAAATAAAATCCGATTTATAAAACTTTCAATAATGCAGTCGGAACGATACATACGTACTGTGAAAATTTAATAATTCATATCCAGAGAAAGATATTGAAGTGTGTCGAAAGTCAAGTCTGCAAAGGAAAAGCTGACTTATTACGCTTTTATTATTACACTATAGATTACGAAAATTATTTAGAATCAGCTAATCAATATCTTCCATTAATTTCAGTAAAATGTTCCACAAAAGCCTTTATTGAAGCTTTTGTGTGTTTTCAGGGCATGTTCAGTGCATGTTAACATGCCTTTCAGATGAATAACACTCTGAGGAATTTACCTGGGTTAGAGGTACTTATTGTTAGATAAACTGCGTAGTATAAAACTATCGATTCAGAGAGTAAACTCGGTCTCGGTGAATTTTCATGTATTCTATAGAGGACGGAATAGAGAGGGACTGAATAATTTCACTATATTAAAAATCAATAAAAGGGTGAATTACCCATTGGTAATTAATTAATTTCGCACAGTAGAGAATTGTCTAACATGAAAAACTTTTACTGTCAGTTAGTTTAATCTTTACCTTCATCATCTGATATGAAGTTATCCACACCCAAGCTTCCGAATCCGCATTTCGTTAAGGCTAATAAGGAAATCAAAGTCACCGAGCAGATCAGGAGTAAAAGTCTGGCGAGCAACTTTGAACCAGCCATCCGGACCATGCTGGATGTGCCATTCAGGCAGTGTGGACGTTCTATCTGCAAAAGAAATAATACACGTAACTTAGTACATATATTTTTCTACAAAGGGTTAGATAAACATCATGATATATTCTCTGCACAGTTTGTGCCACAAACTGCCATATTTTAAACTATGAAACAGAAACACTTCATTTTGCCTTTTATATTACAAAAACGCTTAAAAATCAACTAAGTGCACTTAAGGGAATTTCCAATACATTTTCCTTAAGCCAAAAGCGTACAATGGGGTCAATGAATTTTACAGGGCTTTTAGGTCTTATTTTTTTTTGGCCCCGAACAATTTAAGGGAGTCAATTAGAGGATTCCCTCTGGTTATAATTTTAAGGACGTAAATGACCCCATAAAATGAAGCAAACGTTTAATAATGCCGAAAAGATTCTTACAAGATTTATCGATGTACACATCGTTGTCTAGTTATAAAATCGTTAGTTTTTTTGGTTTTCCTATAACCCAACCCATGAAGTAACATAACACAAGAAAATTCGTAACATTATACACTTTATGCAACAAAATGATAAGAACAATTAAACAAAAGCATTTTGCACTTCGTAATTTTTAAAATGTGTGCATGAAAAAATACTACTAATACAATACAATTTTAATAAAATTTTATACTAATACAATTTCAATAAAATTTTATAAGAATAATCGCTTGATGTACTATTATTATTTAATCACAAATTATTTTTCACACTACTCTACAAAGGCAGTGACAAGAATTTTCAGAAAAGGAATTAATGGAGTGAAAAGAAAAATAAGATTAAAGAAAAAGGAAACTTTTCATTGGCCTTAGTCTTTTATATTTTTAATTTAATCCGTTTTCCTGTAAGTTGTTGCAATTTCTTATCATTTTATTTTTTTCATTGTTAGTTTATAAGTCCGTAATATAAATCTTTATATTTTGCATATTTTTGCTGACTAGAGCTAATGAGAAATAACAGGGTTTAAAATTCAGTGATTTGAAAGGATGTCGGCCTTAGGCAAGTTTATTTGATTCCATGAGGTGTTTTCTATAGATCTGGGAAGTGCAACAACGCTATACAGGCTTACGACGAAAATTTGGTTAAGGACCCTTAAGGGTATAAAAGAACCTTTTTTTCCTTTATAATGATATTTTTAAAATCCTGTAAAAGCTCAGTACATGACTCATAGGGTTTTAACTTTAAAATCTTGAGCAGCTTTTCCAAAAAGTGGGAAAATGTGTTTTTTAAACAAAACTGCATTGGAATGGTTTTATGAAGATCATTTTTTTAAGTATTAATTTTTTAATTTGTGTTCTTTTCTTTTTATTTTTGAAGTATTATTAAGAATTAATTTAAAGTTATTATTTCTTTTGGCGGTTTTAATTCGCCCCCAAAAAATCGGGAATATTTTATTTGTACATACCCGCAGAAATTAATAATGGGTTTTATAAAAAGAAAAGATTTTCAGCAAGTGATCAAATGCTTCCAGAGGAGATTCTTCAATTAAAAATTGCCTGTTGAGAGTCGTAAAAAATCAATCCTTTATAATCGATATTTTCAATCTGGCAGTTCCACACATCTGATTGTCGTTCGAGCAACTATGACGAACGCAGCCCAATTGAAATGTTTACGTCATGAACGTCAATCAGAACTAATATGGCTGTTTATTGGTGGCAGTGAAACGTCAAGGAATTGAGGAAATCTGTTATCGTAAAATCATTTAATTCTGCTGCAGCATTTAATCCGCAAAGTGAGTACCGATTAATTTAGCGATTAAAATGGATTAAAACGCCGCTGCCTGCCGGGTCGCCGTTACAACGGGCGACAAGCGGTGGCCGGGAGGTGCAACAAGTATCGGTTGGTGCCAGATGATTCAACATCTTGTCTCACTGCGCTGCAATTTGTTGCACTTCCCGGACGGGGCGTCGCTCCGGAATAAAAGGAACACCATTCGGGCGGAGGGCTACTTTTTACATTGGATGGATCCTAATCGATTCGTTGTATCAGAGGAGGATTAATTATTTATAGCATCAACGGCGTATCGATCAGAAGCAGACTTCTTGCAGTGGAGCATTTCCTGTGCCCGGGGCAGTCCTCCAGCTGCACTTGCCAAATAACTCAAGCTAGGGCTCCAGCTACTGTGCCTGGATAAGCGTGGTGCAACTCTGATAAGACCCTTTTGCGCTGGAAAGGCATTGTTCGAATTTCAAAGAAATCCATTGCCGTTTTGCAATAACTTGCAATACTGGAGCTGCGAGCGCTCTTCCGTGAAAATCTCAATTCGATTTCATTGCAGTTCATCTAACAGCTCCTTTCCTTGCTCTGTTTACACCACCAGCCAATTAATCAGAGGCCGTCTTAATTAGGCGGGCAGTGGCTGCCTCCGGGTCGTGCCTCTGTTCGCGCGAACAGTTCAAATTCGTCGGTTTTGGAGGGCCAGGGGAGCTCCGCTTGTTATCTGCAGACACAAAGCGAGCATTATCGCTGTAACTCAGCAGGAATTTCCTTGGTCAAGTATCTGCCTTGTATATTGTATTGGCTAATCCCCGGCAACGAGGCCTTTGTTCACTGACTACGTCGTCGACTGAGGCTTCTCCTCGACTCCCGTTTGTTGTTTGAAAACAAACTCTTTCTGGCTCTATTTTGCAGGCACCGACGCATTTTCATGCGGTGGTGACTTTGCTGGCATATGTCCAAAGCTTTTCCCAATTGTACTGTGGTTTTTCCGCCAGAAAACACTCCGAAACTTAATAACTGGGAAAGTCTTTCTTCTGCACTAGTTGTGGCATGTTTTCGGGGACTCTTCGCTTCAAGGACGTCAGGACTTTTCCCTTGTAATCCTTTTTCAAATTTGCATGCTGAATGCGGTTCTTGGCCCAATTTATGAATAGCAATAAAATCCAACTGTTTTCTGTTTTCTGCTTAAACTCTTACTGCATTGTAAAATGATTTTTGAGCCATTCATTTTAAAAATACATAAACAGGATGCGGCAGTCGCAGAAAAACATTTTCTAACATACTCCAGCCAAAATTTCTCCTTATTTCACAGCAAGAGTTGCGGCCCCTTTTTCAGCTATATTTTATTAAACACCATAATCTTCGAAAATAATGTACAATTGTTGGAAACAAATTTAAATTTTCACAGCAGTTGCATAGAAAATAAATTAAATTTTTTTGGGAAAAAAATTGCCAGGAAAAATTAAAAATTAAAAGAAAAAAGTAACAACATCGAATATTTTATGTTTTAATTTTTTCAGTTATTGCTATTTTTCTATTTATTATACAGGAAAATCGAACGTGCTAATAGTACAATGAAAATGAAAGTATTTTATTAAAAGGTAAAATTTTTTATATCAGTTTTGACAGCATTCCAAGTACAATAAAGACATTGGGTTTTATAATCTTCGTTATAAAAAGCCTATCTTGCCTATCTAGTTTGCAGCTCTGCAGACCATTTTGAATAATAATGCTTTTGTGATTAAATTTGGATCTTTTTTATCCAAAATGACGCTTAAATTAAGTCTCTAAGAGTTATGCTAATTTAAAATGTTCCGCGTGATTTGACAGAGCGTGGTCTAACCACGAAGGTTAAGAAGTTGTTTATTCATTTATTTGTTTGTTACCACTTTTATCCAAAGCAAAGGTTTTTGCAGACTTTATTGTACCAGACCACAAAGTGGTAGAAGAAACACCTATTGGTAGAAATTATCGTATCAAGTAGCATTCCATTTTTACTACCCCACAGGTAAAAAAATCAAATAATCTTCATTAATGTCGTATCTGCCTGAATTTTTTTAATCGGGACATACAAATTTATGATATTTATACACAGGTATTCGTCACATGATACACGACATTAATAGATAAGATATATTCAATTATACAGAAAAAATAAAATTTTCTTTTAAAATCTGAAAGTATAAAGTTATCCTGCTATTTAAAATGATATCGTTAAAAGGTGAGTTTTAAATAATTTTTGTGTTTTTTATGCTTCCATTTCTAAACTGCTATCTGCTTTTAAAAAGTTTTAATTGACTTTTATTGCAATATCATAGTAATTGAATATAAGAAAAAAATTTGGAAATGACTATTTGCTTGAAAGTGTGAAAAATACTCAAAAATGAAAGAAAACTATAACTTTATGAAAAGGACACGCCTATGTTTCCAATATCGCCCAATGCGGTGAATGGACAAATAGGAAATTTCTACTCATTTTCATCGTAAACACTCTAAATAGGGGATATGAAAACAATGTTCTAATAGTAAGGAAAATCAATATTCGCAGTAAGCAGGAAAATGCAAACTAAACATAATTAAAAGCGACATTTGTTCATATACTTGCATTTGTAAATTTTAAATAACACTATAATTGCACGTTGCGGTTTGTATGACTTGCTTGTTAGTACGCATTTAGAAATATGGGAAATCGTTTTTAAAAATCAATTTTTTAAATATTTACACTTAGCGGATTTATAATCATTCAAAAGATAAAAAGTTTTGGAAAAATCCGATTTTAATCAATTTATGACGATATATTTTTATAAGTTTTTATTAAACAAGAATTGGGGAAAATTAATATTTAATTAATGAGTGTGCATGTTTAAACTGATGTTAGTAATTCATGAAAACAAATGAATATTGTATCTAATTGGAGAAATGAGTAACAGACGCAGCAATGTTGTCGTCACCTATTTTTTTTATGTACAATTAACAATTGAACTAGTTATTTTCAAATTTAGAAAACTCAAATAAAATTAACAGCCCAAACCGTTTAAACTCTCTAAACGAAATTGTTCCTAAACGTAGATCCTCGCAAACTTTTAAGTACAATGCAAAATAAACACGTAGAGGAGGGAATACAGGCAATTAAATTGCATGGAAGCTTTTATTGAAATTATTTTCAATTGAAACTTTGCCCAAGTATGATCTGGGACTCCATACATTTTATACGTGCCTTAATAAAGGCCCGGAGAATCTGGTTACTTCTCATTCAGTAAAGTGAAGCAAAACTGAATATCTCGGGGAAATTTTATGTAATCCAATTAATGAAACTTGCAAACTGTGGCAAACGAAATTTTGCAACAAAGTTTGCATAAAAAACAAACTTCAAAAAATTTTAGGGATACGAAAGGGTTCAGTGGCTCGTATTCCTTCCTTATAAGAGATAACCGCAGATTTACATTCCTTACATAAATGCGTTAGCTCACCTTAGTCATGGCTTCTTTGCTAACTTAGGTTTATCTCATCGAAGTCTTAAGAACCATTGTTCGACTTGACTTGTTTGTTGTTACTCACTCATTATCATTTGGCGCGCTATCTCTGTCAAAGAAAGTGGATGAAAATTGGCACAGTTGCGGCTGTTTGTTTTATCTAGCAAGTACTCGTGAATTTTCTTAGTTTTATTTTTATTATCTTTGTCGTTTCAGAGTAATTCCTCAAAATGGCAACAACCGATGATGCTCCCACTGGATCAAATAAGTAAGTACTCAGATAATTTTCTTTGTAAAATTTGCGTTGTTTAACGACTATGGCTCGATTTGGTATGATATCACTTTGTTGTGTTTGTTTTCATTTTAATTTGAGGTTTTTGATCGTGAGTTCTTTTTTTTTGTTCTTTATTTTTGTAATTTGCATGGGAATTCCAATGAGAAAATTTTATATCTACATACAAGACACAAGTAATTGTGATTTGCTTTAGTTATTTATTATTTATTTCTTAATTTAATGGAATATTTAAAAAATAATCTTTTTTAAGCAAAATTACTTCACTGCACACCAAATTTCAACCAAATTTTTTGATACTAAAAATATTGAATTTTTAAGCGTAATTCTATTTTCCTTAACAACCAATAGCATATAAAGTAATCTGTTCAAATGTCAGAACAGTAGATGGATTGATTTCTTTTATCACTTCCGAAAGCTCAAAAAATCTAAAAAAGATTTATTTGAAGTTTTAAGTATTGTAGATTTTATCTTAAGTTTTATTAAACTGAATTATTGAAAACTTCCTATCTGAGTATGTGCAATATATTTTTCAAAATATAAATAATAAATTAGGTATAGTGCTAAATGATATAATAAAATAATTGATAATGTATAGAGTAGAAAAAATGGACTCCTTGCAAAACTTTTGACTGTATCCTTGAAAGAAGAACTAATTTTACTGACTGAAAACCATTGATCAAAATTTCGTGAAGTTGTTTTTATTTTTAGGCTACAAGTAATTACTGGGTAGATTCTAATATTAGTGGTTCAAATTATTAATGCAGTTGAACCCTGATAATTATAGGTGTGTAACTCTTATTAAATCCAAAAAGCATATTAAATACTGTCGAATCTGTAAAAAAATAGCAGAAAACCTTTAATAATAAAAGTAAATTTTGTTCTATTGAATAATAAAACTAAAATCTATTTTAATTTAATACCCAACTTTTTAATGGTCGTAGTTAACTAGTTCTTCAATAAAGAACTGATTCGTGTGTGGTAAATTGAAAATTGAGTGAATCTTCGATGATTCGAAGTCCTCGTTAACTCGAAAGTCTTATCGATTCCCGAGGTTCCTGAGATATTTTTAAAACTATAATGAATTTTTCTGCACATGTGGATTGGTCTGCAGAATAATCTTCCATTTTAAGACTCTCTAGTGGAAACTTTAGCCTCACATGTCCGATGTTTTTTTTATTTTGGCCAACTTCCACTACTTACATTGCAAAGGGTGGTTTCTTTTCTTTATCCATTGGAGATTTTGTAATTCCTACCAAATAGCGAAAATATTAAATTTCTTTCAGATTTTGCGAGATGCTGAGAATAAAAATGCATAGAACGTATCGGTGTCGGATATTGCCTGCTATCCAATTTGAAAGTTTCCCGTGTCTACAGAAATGTTTTCTCCTAGCTCCACGTTTCGAATGTTGTTACCTAAAATTAGTATGCAAAGGATTAAAAGTCCGTAAACTTGAGCCCTCTTCCGGTGGATGAAATAACGGCCCGAAAGCACTAGAAAGCTGTCACAAGATTGCTGGAGCAAGATAAGGAGGGAATTTCAATATATGTATGTCGCAACAGTTGTAGCATTC
This sequence comes from Proctacanthus coquilletti, assembly GCA_001932985.1. Classification (NCBI taxonomy): domain Eukaryota; kingdom Metazoa; phylum Arthropoda; class Insecta; order Diptera; family Asilidae; genus Proctacanthus; species Proctacanthus coquilletti. The sequence goes on from MNCL01000135.1 coordinate 42,795, forward strand.
GTTAGAGGGACGTGAACCTGAAGTCCCGGATTCCCGGGATCGATGTAAATTCTCCAATGCGAAATATGCCTGTCTAAATGTGGAGGGAATAAGGAATAAGAATTCTGCTGTTGGTTATGTGTCATTTGGGCGACGTTTCTTTTCATTACGCCTTTTAAGAGATGTCTCATTTCGGCGTGGATAACGCTAGAGTCATCTATTTAATGCAGGATTTTGCTTTCGCTCCTGCTTTGATTGCAGTGCCCCGAAGAGGCACAAAGGGCGAATTGAAATTCTAGTAGAAGTACAAGTTACATTATTCTTACCATTTGCATGGGAATGGCGTCTAATTCATTCTCCTGTTTGCTTTGATAAGATAATTTCGATCTATCACCCTATAACGCCTCTTTGTATTACGTCTTTTGGAGCGATGGACACTTTTAACGATCTTCTTTATGTTCGCAATTTTTTGCTATACTTCTAAGCAAGCTTATAACATAATAACGTAAATTGAAAATAATTTCCACAAACGTTTCTCTGATACCTTATTTTGAACTGGGAAAATACAATAATTAGCAATATTCAGGAGGGTGAAATATTAAAGTTTACGTTCATCTGGCGAACGGGGGTTTTGTTGGAGCAAAAAGTCATAAAAACGAGAGCTATTCTGTTGTACCTAGCCAGTGCAGAGATGGTACAAAAGGGAATGCAGTCTTGTGGCCTGGGCCTGGGAACCACCAAGCTGGAGGTTATCTTGGTCTTTATAACCCTTCTGTTGGCCCAGACATAGGTTGTATCCAATTTAAAGTAGAAGTTATATGAAGGGGTTTGCGGGAAATGTGTGCAATTTTTAACTGCAATGATTACTGCAATGAATGCTCCTCCCTTCTCATGCAGCTCTTGGAGGTAATGAGAAAGAATTGGTTCGGACAGAGAAATTGTAATGGAGTAACTAAAAAAAGAAACGATAAAAATAAATTTGCCAAGAATTCCACCAGAAGTTCATTGAAAAGTTAATTTAGTGTAAAATAAGAAAAAGAAATGAACTTTAAATGAGCAACTTGTTGTGTATTCTTTTTTATATGCTATGTAGTTCAAATTGCAGTTTAAACACGTTTAGCACATTTATAAATGTTTATACCTGTAAATGGATGAACATTTTGTTTTGTTTATTCAAATATGCATAAGTCTTTTAGTCTTGTCAATGATTTTTTAATGTTTCAATTTCCATTATTAGTAACCATGCAGAAAATAATTTACAAAAAATACACAAACTGATAGCTGGATACATTTCAGCCTTAAATAATATTACCAAGTACTTCAATATGGCGTTCATATTCGTTAAATGCGCCAGCTGTACCTCCAATTATGCCTCCAACATAATTGGAGGTCCAGCAATAGATCCAGCCATTAATTGCCTAAGATCCAGTTTTGCTACCGACGCAATCTCGAACGGGAGACGTCATCAAGCGCGACAATCGTGCAAGTAATTCCTTTGACTACACTATCAATTATAGATCCAACTGATCTTGTTGGAACTCCAGTTAAGGTTCCAAGTACAGCCTTAGCTGTCGCGTCGCTTGACCAGGATCCCAAGCTGCTTCGTGTCGCTATTTCTCATCAGACACTGCCAAATCCGGCACCTATAGCTTCAACTTCACTTCGGATTGTAGGAACCTACTAAATTTTTTGGGACTTAAGCTAAATCTTCAAGTGCGTGATATTGGCGTTCACACTCTTGGTTTCGTAATACGTAATTTGTTTAAGTGAAAAAATGAGATTAAGCGTAATCAAAAATAAAGATTAAGCGCAAAGTTTCAAAAATATTAGGAGGTAGATAATTAGATTGTAATTCTTATTAGAGGATATTCAAGGAGTTAAAATGCTGGAGAACTATGTACACTGTCCTAAATAAAATAAAAAGAAAGAATTTTCTTACAATTACGAAAGTTGTAAAAGAATAATTATTTCTGGCGCAAATAAAAAACCGTGAAATTGGTTGCAAGGTGCTATTTAGTCAGGGGGTTAGTCACGGTTAGCGAAAAGAAATATTTACCTGTACTCAATTGCTGCCATCCAGCGCATGTGTGAATTGTTCATATTCTGAAAATTTGCGTGACTAATTGTGGGTTAGTCATTTCTAGTTCAACCAAAAATGCTTATACGTGCTTGTGCCACATAAATTTTATAAAAGTAACAATTGAGATACACGTTAGGTTCTAGTTATCAGTGTCGTAATAAAGAATAGACTAGTGGTAGAGAACCTCGCACGCGCAAGTCTAACTCTCACTCATGGGTGGTTATTTTAAAACTTTATTTTAATACATTTCAGTTGCAAAATTTCTCTAGATGGTCCTTTTACTTTGTTTTTAAGTTCTTTCAAATACTTACAGTAGATGCTATGAAAATGCAGTCCAAATAAAATACAGTAATGGTAAGCACTGAAATGATTACAATGTTCTATAAAAATAAACTTTTCAATTACTCTGTGCTAAAAATTTTCCACATTTTAAAATTATCTTTAAGAAGTAAAAGGACGGAAAAGTGCGGTTAAATATTTTTCATCCGCTTGTATTCTCATTAAGAACACTGTCGGCAATTGTTGACATGTTTCACTTGCCCATTCCCGAAAGCGTTATAAAAATAATAAAAAGATTCACAAGAAAAATTTATCACACAACAAGGAATTACCAAGATGCGCTGAATGAGGTCTTTCAAGTAGATTTCAGTTTTCTCATGCATGCAGTATAAAAAATTTCAATGCAAACGAATTTGACACCCATGCAGAGATTTCCTTGAATGCAGTCTACATTTCTTGGCGTCTGCAGAATTCTATGCTCACTATGTCTACGATTCCATTTCTCTTTTCTGCCCGGATTTTTGCTATGTGGAAAATGATTTAATTTAAACACAGCGGAATTGTATGCACCATGCAGTACGTAGTGTTGGGAATAAATCCGGCTTGGCTGAACCAAAACGTGGGGCGCCTCTTTGAAAAGCTTTTGAGTTTCTAAAAACATTATATTACCCAATTATACTTTGGATGGAATGGAGAGACTAACTACTTCATGGTCTCCATCGTTGCTAAGCCGTACAAAAGGTACCTGCACTGTTTTTTGTTTAAATTACTATCTTCATGTGAGAAATTGCTAAATGCAATTATTACTTAAGAGATGGGGATTTATACTTTGCCGGATAACAAAATCGACATTTATTTTGAAATATTGTTTTTCAAAATATGTTTTTAAAAGAAGATTAAGGGTTCGTTCTGGTGTGAGCAGTGTTAAGGTGTTTCTATGTTCTTTTTTTTTTTATTTTATTTTCATTTTTTTTAATTTGAACTATATCCGTGTAAAAGAGATGCGAGTGATATTTTCCATTAATTTTCTCATTGCCTAGGTCATTTTCGTAGCATGTTAATCCTACAGAGAATAAATTTTGTTTTTTGTTAAATTGAATATGAAATTTAATAGGCGCAAAAACAATTTTCATGACCATGTGATGCGGTATGTAATGTATCTTCAAAATTGTGAACCCTACAAAAGCGTAGCTAAAATTACATGGACGTGTTGTAGTTTTTTTTTTTTTTTTTGAATTTCCCGTTTTATTGCAAAAATTCCGCATGAGCTAGCATTCATTCTCTAAGGGAGACCAAAATCTGTTAAAAATCTCACTGTCGAATAAAAATGTTAAATTCGATTCATTTTTGCCGCTCATTGTTAAGTTGCGGGCCGCCATCTGCAATTTATGGAGCGTGCAGGACGAGAAAATAAAAATCTCATGAATTTTGTGGGTATTTAAATTGCGCCTCGGTGGTAGATGACTGCTGCTGCTCCTACTTTGGACTGGCCATTTATCCAAACCTCAGGTAGAAAAAAAATTTATATATATGTATATTTTCCCAACGGGAACTTTTTTAAAAGCAGAAATGTGTGTGCGAACGCCTGAACTTTTTAAGTAGGATATATGAGGTGAGTCTATAGCATGGTAGAATGCAAGAGTTCCATATCATACCAAACGAGCGCATTGGTGTAAGTTTTTAGGATAAGTTTAAATGTAGCAAAGTTTTCACTCATAATTAATACATAGTTTCCCTGTGATACCCCCACCTCCCAGCTCGCAGCCCCAGCCGAGTCTCGCCCAGAAGCGACTCCAGCAGACACAGGCTAAGGTTGATGAGGTTGTTGGAATTATGAAGGTTAATGTCGAGAAGGTGTTAGAACGAGATCAGAAACTTTCCGAATTGGACCAAAGAGCGGACGCCCTGCAGCATGGTGCTTCCCAGTTCGAACAACAGGCCGGCAAGTTAAAACGAAAGCACTGGTGGGCGAACATCAAAATGATGATTATAATGGGAGTAATTGGAGTCGTCCTTTTAATTATTATAATTGGTAAGTCGAGATTGCTTCCATTTATTTATGATTATCTTTTTTGTAACGTTCCGCCCGCCCCTTATCTTACCAATTTGGGCCTTTCGGGACTGTCGTCTGTTTCTGACAATTTTGTTGCGTTCTTATTCTGCTTTCATAATTAGTTCTTTCCACGCCTTATTAGGGATATGCTTTTAGCAATTTGTAACTTCTTTTGTGTGGGTCCATTCTTTAGTTTTCTTCCAGCATGGAGTTGTGGTGACCTAAATAAAATTATTGCATGTGACAGTAACACTTTAGGAAAAAAGTCTACGTAGAAAATCCTTACGTTTGAATATTTCGTTAAAATTCATTTTAAAACTACAATCTGCAAATTTTGTATATAAGCTGAATAAATTTGAATTTGATTTAAAAGACATTTTCTTTGCATTAACGCTTAAAGTGAATTAATAGCTTTTCAAAACCGTTAGCCAATTCATTTTTAATTTTGTGGTACCGCTATAAGAGAGGGTCTGAGAAAACGAATTTAAAAGGCGATATTTGGCATGAGGAGAAAATTATTAACCTTTCATCTGAACATGGGGTTAAATTGACCCCAATTATTTTTTTTGGAAAAATGACATAGCTTACACATTACAAGTAAAAATTATTTGAAATCCTATTCCCATTCTTAATTCGCCAGGGAAGCGTGCAAACTAAAGGTTAAAATTATTACAAGCCACCTAAAACTTTGACTTATTGTTAGAAAAACGAGTTGCCTGTAAACATGATCGTAAATTTGAAGATAGATCTATAAATGAAGCTTTAGTTGATATTTTGCTACTAAGACTTTTACCGTTTAGAAAATATCGTCGTGACTCGCTTTTTGAACGCATAAAGTCAAAATCATCAGAATTCAATGAAGAGCTTGTCTAATTTTAAAAATTATTTTCTTCTAAGTTAAACAAAGTTTTAGGATAAAATATTAAAGGTGAAATTGGTTTTTTTACGTAGACTTTCTCATAAAAATAAAATTAAAACTTGTTGTTGTTCGTTGGTGCAATGTTTTGAAATTATTGAAAATCATTAGGCACTTTTATTTTCTTTTATGGCTCGAGATTTTATAAAAAATGCATGTTGATTGAAGATCGTATGGCAAACATTTTTTCACTTTCATGTTTTTTTAGATACCAATATTCATTCTAATATCACATCATTCTAGAGTATTCGGAATCTCTGTTAAATATGCATATTGTATAATTACCTTTTTAATTAAGATGTCCTTGAGTAAACATTCACAAAAGCCTGTTGCAGGTATTTTGATAACAATGTCAAAGTACAAGTCACATTTTGATTGTGATTGTTTCTTTGTCTTTTTCAATATAAATCAGTTCACAAGCTAAGTCCCATTTAGATGCTTGTGACATTCAATAAAATAGTAAAAGAGGAAATCCCAGAAAAGGGTTCGTGAGCAGAAAAGTAATTCCGTTTTTTTTTCTTCTCATTCCACATTTCACATTAAGTTCAACTAATAAACTTCCAGTTCGATGAACCATAGCTTTCTTCTGTCAACCACAAAAACTCTTTTAGAGAAGAACAAATTTAATTTCTATTGTCTCTTTCTCCACTTTTAAAAAGGGTTTCTAAATAGAACGTACCCTTTTTCCAACAGTGGAATAATTGAATTTAATGAAGCATTTACAATATTTGTAAAACGGTTCCAATCGACGTCATTGCTAGCTATTTCGATTGCTACTACTGTCTTGGAAAACGGCAAAAAAATTCGATTTTAGGTCGCGTTTTGCAATTAAATTATTTCTGTCACATTTTATGAAGAAAAAATGTCGCCTAAAGCAATTTAATTAAGAGAACTTCCTAGAAAATTTTCTATCATATTTTCCCAGCATCGCTGATTTAGGTACAAGAAGGCACTTTCAAGTACTTAAAGAGAGCTTTTTAGGAGGCTTTGATCAAAGATGTGGAGTTACCTACAAGAGAGCATTCATAGGTTTCCGGGATGGAAGACAGACACGATACCTATGATTTGCATATAGAAGAACACCTCAAGACGACTGTTCTTCATTTCAAGTGAAGCCGCGACGACACCTTGCTAATCATCTTAATTACCACTGCATAACAGTTCTTCCTTAGATGTGGAATAAAGCAAACTCTTTATGAATATACAAGTGTGAGAACTAACTCGAGGGTTTTCCCCTATTTCAGCCAGCCTTATCTCTTTCCGTGGTACCCTTTCTATCCTGCCTCATTGAAGGTATGTTTGTGTCCCACGGGGGGTGTGCTAAAATTAAATTTAAGTAATATCTACCTTCACTGGAAATGAAAAGCAGCATCCAAACATTCAAAGTTCAGAATACTTGTCAACTAAACAAGAGATTTATTTAGCCAGACCCTTTGCTACACTTTGCATACAGTGGAGATCGAACTGGATCGTCGAACAAAAGTATACCAGTCGACCTTTCTACAGAATGTAGCATCCTTCTCAAACCCTCTTTCGGTCCACGATAAAAGAGACAAAATAAACTTGACTTTTACATTTTTCTAAAGGGACAAATTTATTCTGTAGACAGCTCTTGATGTCTACATTTTTGCAGAGGAGGACGATTATTATGGGCGCGGTGGAATGTGCGATAACTTATTTCGGTGACAGTTCAGTTTAAGCTACGAATTGTTGTCTAATTTGTCTTCCTTTTAAGGGATCCTTGTCTACACATCACACATATTTATAGTTTCTAAATGGAACTATGTCAGTTAAAAATTAATACATGCATTCATTTTTTATTATCTTTTTTTATTTAAAGCGTTAGTGAACGTTTTAGGGTATGTTAATTAAACTTTCAAACGAAAAATTTCAATATTCCAATTTTTGCTTTTTCACTAATTCATATAATAAATAATACTGATCCTTTTAAAAACTTATAAAGCCAGTGTTACATCTTACATTGAAACGAATATAATACAATATCGCAAAAAACATGACTATTACTTTTAAATTCGTCGTAGCCGAAACTAGACGCAACAATTTTAATATAATAAAAGAGCTGCATTTAGGGTTACCTCGCAATCATATTAAGGAGAAATTTGTTCAAAAATTTACAATGTATCCATACGATAAATCGTGTTTTTTTAAATGAAGTGGTTTCAATTAAACACTTCGCTTTTAAGAGATAAAACAAGTTTGGACTGAAGTATAATTTAATATTATTTTTATGTATTACAATTATCACGGCATATGTACTAAATATTTTTTTGATCTTTCTAATAAAAAAAACACTCAAAAAGAAAACCGAAGAAAAACACCAGAGATAGAAGATGTTCTGTAGCTTACTACTTAAAAAATTTATTACAAAATTGTCTACTTGTTAACAAGAATGAAGTATTTAAAAATCACTCATTTGGTTATCACTGCTAACAAATCATCATAGCAGTCACTGGAACAAATCTTATAGTAGTTTTGGATTAACCGCACACATGTACTCTACTAACAGGATAAAGGTGGTAAACTGGGTTAGATTATTTGCCAATAGTAGCGCCTATAGTTTAACTATATTTTTGGTTTATTCCAGTTCTGCTTACCAACTGATCAAATTTGAAAAGTCGAAATAAGAAAAGTAACAAGTAGATTTAATATTGTGAACATTTTGGGTACTGCCAGTATGAGTATCGCTACAATGCTTTGGAACAAACCTATCAGTAAAATAATTTAATCATTTCTTAGGTTATGATATTTGAAATGTGCTATCCTAAACGAATCTTTCATTTATTTTCGAAAATATATTTTTAGTACTTTTGTATACTTTTGCTTTATTTTCTATTGAGGTGTACGTTATTTGTGGAATTGTGTTAATTTTTAAAAAATGCTGGTTTTTCGATTAGTGTTGTACGTGAAATGTTTTTAATTTATATATTCCTTTAATTTATATTTAAATAATTTCGAGCAGTTTAACTTTTTAAAACTGTTTCTTCATATTTGATTTCCTTCTTTGTTTTGACTGCAAAGATGATGCTAAATATGGAATGCACTAGATTTCTGTCATAAACTTTATATATTTAATTGTTTATTATTAATTGTCATTATGAAATTTATAACCTTTGCGTTAGAATTAAATTTAAGTTCTAATTTTAATTTAACCATTGACATTTTCGAATTTAAGACCCCTAGAAAAGTCGTAATAATTTTCCCGCCCGATTGTCGTAGGCAACAGCAAATCGTTGGTAACCAAAAGTGCTCACCCGGAGTTTTTTTTCCTTAATATTATTTAAAAGAATATAAAAAAAACCATGTTTTGGGGCTCAAGTCAGCAGCGTGAAAGTCGGAGCCTTTGCTGACTTCGCCACGCCGTCGTTGCTGTAGAAAATTGTTTATAAAAATTTAATTATTAGACAAATTATTATGAAAATCAATAAGCTTCTATTCTGATAGTTAGCCAATCGATAGAAAGAAGAATTATCAAAATCGGTCAAGAGTTGTAGCGTGTACCCATACTTACAGACGAACGGACGGAGACGCATGTAATTTTTCAAAGACAAATTTAGGTCATATAATAAATATTTTAAAAAATTATAAAATGGTATCGTTTTTTAAAGGAAGATCTCCTCTTTCCATAGCTTTTTGGATTAAAAGTTGATTACTTGTAAAATTACCCAAGTTATAATTACTTCTACCGTCCAAACTCGAGCCTGGCCCGCATACACCCGCGGGGTGTGCAATAAATTTTACAAGAGGTTTTTTGATTTTTATGTTTTTCTGTGGGATGATTCTTAATTAATATTATCATCTTTTGTAATAAGAAACTCAATTTCGTAGAAATTCTAGCTTGCGATAATTCAACGGGAAAGACACAGCGTAATTCACGTGAATCAACATTTGGAATGGAAAGAATTTGTCGAGACAGACAGAGACCATATTTTAAAAAAAAACCCAATCCTCCGACTTTTACTTGTGGTAATAGAGGATTTCATATTAAAATGTTTGGAATTAGTATTTTAGATAATTTTAACTCATACAAATTTATATGCCTTACCTATATTCAGTTAAATTTCGAAGACCGGCAGCATATTATAATTGATTTCTGCAAGAAAAAAAAATATATATATCTGAATTTAGTTTCCTCATATTTCTTTTTTTTTAAGAATTTTTTTAAGAGTTTGAGATTTCATCGGGTTTCTTTAAATTGTGAACATGTAAAAGGTTGCTGCTGCATTTAACGAATAACAATATTTTATACTAAATAATCGGTATATATAAAATGTTATAATTATATAATTATTATAATTGCAACAATAAAAAAAACAAAGATAGTCAAAGGTAGTATAACATCAAGCCTATCATGGAAAGAGTATTATCCAAGAAGTGCTGACATTACACCACCAGTAATGTGTAGTCAAGAAAGTACACCTTGTGCTGTTTTACGTTAAACAACTTAAAGCAACAAACAGCCAAATTTTGTAGTTATGGACAAATGGAATTTGAATTGTAGGAGATTTTCAGTAAGTAAAAATTATTAACTAAGACCATTTCATCTAGACCTCATCTATTATTAATTCATTTAGAAGAAAATAACTAAACATAAACGAATGTACAAACATCTAAAAAAGTTTCTTTTGAGTCGAGTAATAAAGAAAGATGAAATTCTTGAAAGTTTTCCGTTTATGAACAATACAATTGTTCTTTTATTATATTATTATTTTTAATAATCATTTTCCGATAGAAGGCTTTTTAAAATTTATAAAAAATAAAAAATTATTTCACGTTGTATAGTTTTTTATAATTTTGTCGATCAAAGCTTCTGTATTTGTTTTTTAGTATTAAGAACTTTAAAAAGTTATTTTGGACGAATTTATGAACTCAAAACAAAGAAAAAATAATAAAAGTAAAGTACTAATTACGAACATGTTTCCTTTCGTAGTATTTTTTTGTTTTTAATTTGACAAAATTCAAAATAGAATTTCGAAAAAATTGTTTTTAGAGAAATTACGTCGCTTTCACTTTATTAGGTTTAAAATTTAAATTAACACATCTTTTCCAATCTTAACTTTAAGGAATTTGTTGGTTGGAATAGGAAGTTCAAGTGAAATAAAATTATATAAATTTATAATTTAAAATTTTAAATATTTTCTTCAGGGGTATTGTAAAGAAAGGGTTTTAAAAAATACAAATTATATAAGAATATATTATATTATATAAAAATCAAAATATCTTCCTAAGGGACATGCAGGCAGAAAGTTCTTCACTTTGTGTTCATTAGAACAACAAAATCTGGTCAATGAAATTGAACATCAAATTTTGTTAAAGTTTTTATTAACAACGTTTCACAGAGAACAACAAGGAAAAATGTAATTGGAATTAACGAAGCGTGTTAATAAACACTTAAAATATTCTTGTATTTTTGCCCTATGAGTCGCTTCCAATGAAAAACCAGTAAACAGAGAGTGTCCTAATTAATTAATTAATTTTACGCTAATTAGAGAAATTCTTTAGCGCATTTCGCCAGTTCTTATTGACATTTGTTCTTTGTAATTTCTCTCGATAATGTTTAAGTAGCAAACAACAATTTTCAAAACGGAACCCAAGGGACTGGCCATAATAATTTTCCACTTTCTGGTGCTTGCCATTTAGGTATAACAATTCTCAACACATTTTACATTCCACCCTCAGTTTGAAAAGCTTGCGTGACGACACGCCATTCAGGTGAAGCGAGGTGAGATGAGGATCGTATATTTATTCCTCAGCCTACTTTTCCTGGAGTACTCGGTTTTCGTGCCCCCGGGGGGTAAAAGGAAAGTGCTTTTTTCGCCCCTGCGCAAGAGGTGAATATTAATTAATAAAAAATTCCTTCCGTCTTATCATCAGGTACTCGTACTTCACGTGTATTTCTGCCACTGCCTCTACTAATAAATTCCTCCAGGCCATAAACGATAATCCGGCCCTTCCTTTCCAAACAGAATCCTTAGGATAATGTTTGGTAATGTGTGAAAGCACGGAAATTTCTAAAGATTTAAGACTTTAATTTCCTTAAAAAGGAAACCACTTGTACATGCTCATATTTAGGGATTTATTCTTGTTGTGGAGGCGGAACAAGACTTCAAATTACTGGCACATTTTGAATATTCCTAAATTACGGCCAACAGGGACCGTGATTGTCTTTAATTACATACTTTACTTACATACTTTACTTTATACTTTAAAAGTTCTTTGTACTTTGCTGGTGCCACGAAAATCGAATTACTTCCATTATTTTTTCTTCTATAATTTATAAATGCCACAATGTTCAATTATGACCTGTTTTTGACTTAAGTAAATAAAAGTAACGATGTACTGTTTATAAAATATGTCTAAATCTCAATAACATACACGTAACATGTTAAATTCTCCCGATCCATATGCAATAGAAATCCATAAGAACTATCCAGAAAATCGAATTATCCCAATAAAAGAATGAAGGTTTTGGAGTTCTAGATTAATGAACACTAGGCCAAGTAGTTAGAATGTTGGTTGTTATATGTTTTCTCAATAATCTGATATGTTACTTGGACTAAGTGTACTATTTGTTATCATTGTCTCAATTTTCTTTAATTTTCAAAATCCAGACTGCAGAAAGCATGATAAAAATAATCAATCAAGTTTTTCGTGGTAGTCAAACGCTTTACAAATTTCATAAATTCCTTTTTCTGAGCAATCGAATTTCAGTTTAAAAATATACTTCAGAATTTTTAAATAGAATAAAGACACGCTTTAAACTTTTAGATTAATTTCAAATTGTTTTCATAAAAATTGTGAATAAAATCAGATCTTTTCAAGGCACATTTTAAAAGCTAAAGTGCAACGCATAAATGTGGTTCTATTGAAGAGAAGAGTGTTTTAAATAGCAATACCTAGTTTATGTAATGCTATTCCTTCTCTGCGAACGAAAAAGTCGCTTATAATTTTAATTGAGTTTCTTCTTTTCTCCGAAGTTGTACTGCAGTAATTTAAAAATAATTATTTATTATATTTTTGGATTCTTTCATATTTACTAAGGTTGCCAGGAAAATATTCCCGTCGAAAGGTGATGCGTGTTGCAAGAGAATCCTTAAATTAAAAAAAAAATAAAAATATTTTCCACACCGTACTACTATATAAGATTTGTGGTTTGCTCAAATTTTTTTTTTTGCATGAAACCAGAACTCCAACAACATATTGAATTTTAAGTTTTAAAAGTGATATGGAATTTTAAAAAATCGTGGCTTGGAGGTGTGTGGAAGTAAAAATTAATAAACGCGCAGGTTGACAGTTAAATTCAGCAAAATAAATTCTCCTTTGACATGAGTTTAATTAATAGTAGTTCGTTTTGAGCATATTTGTGGATTTATTTATACGTTGTCTGCTTAAACTCGCAGTTTATTGACTTCTGTCAGCGTCCCACATATAACAATAAATTGCGCGCCCTGTTCGCAGACAATATTTCTGGAAAATCAGCATGGGATTCGAAATAATATCCAAGTTTGGATGCATCTCGAGAACGGTGTGGATTCGACTTTCAGATTGTTCTACTGCCTGTTCCCGAAAGAAGCTTTAGCTCTGAATGCATTCGTGGAATCCAACGAAAATCAACTCCACGGATTTGCTCAGAGATGCAAATAGAACCGAAAGAAATGAGATTCGGAATTTCCTTCTTATAAAGTCAATTTCGAGATGTTTTCCTCGTTTCAATTCGTTATGTATTCAGTTGTTTCGTTTGCCAAATTAATCGAAGCATATTTTTGCCACGTTTTATTTTTGGTTATGGGATTTTATTGAAAATTCTTTTATACAATTTTTTTAACGAGTTTCCGAGTTTTCAAAGAGCGTTATTGAAATGCCGGATGAATTTTTTGAGGGTTGCTTAAACGAAACGCGTAGTGTACAGTTTATAGAAATCCCTCAATATTTTGCAAAGCGTCTTGACGCTAATAAAGCCGTAATGTAAAATAATTGGGTTTATGTGTATATACCGCTGGAAATAACCTAAATAAATGCATTAGAAGAAAAAAAAACAGGTAGAAGATTTAAATTCTTTATCGGAAGGAAGTACGATTGAGAACTTGGTAACAAGATTTATCCATTTGTAATCTGTACTTATAGTTCAAATATTATGATTTTGTATTTATATTCTAAACGAAAATACTAATATTATAAATGTTGTTTTAGTTGTGTTTCCATAGTTGGATTTTAGTTGTTTAAATTCTTATAATTTGTACGTTTTTACTTGGCATTTAAATTTCTCGAGTCAGAGGGCTCAGATAATTTCAGGAATTTTATCATACGTCCTATTTTATAAAAGACCTGCATTTTTAACTTGAGATAAATTAAATGACGCAAAACATATTAATTAAAATTTTGAGTTAACATTTAAAAAAAAAATCAATTATTTTATATTCCGGGCAGTTATCGATTTCGATAATTTTATAATACATTAGAAATGTTATTTACAATTCTACAATTGAAGAATTGATTCTTGTTGATTAAACAATTCTTAAAGCTGTTTGGACGTTTTTCAGCTAAGAAATTATCCTTAAATCTCTTGCATTTTCATCCGAAGGCAATAACAAGACAAAAATAATTGCTTGTTTTATTCAGGTTACAAGCATTATTTACATGTATTAAATTATTTTTTATTTTATATTTTATATTAGTAAAATGTAAAAATAAACCGTTTATGAACATTTTTAGTTTAAAATAAGCCAAAGTCGCGTAGGGGATTTGCTTACATTTTCCACTATGTCCAGCAATCTAAGTGTACTGATTCAAATAATTTTCATTTAGTATAAACTTGTATAAAATTCCTATCCATTGCTTAATAGCTTAATAAATGTGATACCTCTATTCACTTTCCTAGCTTCAAAATGAGTTATTTGACATCGAATTTTTGCAAATTGCTCAAGGCGCACCGAAACACCGCATAACCACTTTTCACTTTCGAATAAAATATTTTAACAAGTTTCTTATTTTTGAAAACAATTAAAAAGAAGATATTTTGAAAAGGTGAGGTAAAATTTCTGTAATTTTTTTTATTTTCATAATTTGTAGTTTTTTAAAAAAAGGCAGTTAGGCCAAATTTAAATAGAACTAGAATTATAAATAAAAATTTAGTAAATTTGAATTGTTCGTATTTTAGAAAGCGATCATTAAGATGGTAGGTATAGTGTTTTTATGAACTACAAGTATCAAGTATAATAAAAATTTCTTTTTGTATCACTTCTGTATGATTTGTGTAAATTTCCAATCATTAAATTTTTATTCTAATACGTTGTTATTTTATTTCGTTTTAGTTTCCCTTATGCCTTCTGGAGGATCATCGTCAGAACATGCTATTGAATCAGCTCCTACTGCTAAGCCGTAAATAATCCCAATGTAACCAGAAAGTCCTCAAAGGACTCTAGAAGCCAACGTTTCGCTCAACAGGCGAATCAATTATATAATAATATTAATATTAATATTCGTGAAAATCTACAATTGCAAGTAAAATACAAAGAACACAAATATTGCAGTGTTAAATATTCGGGGACTATTTACATATTTATATAATTTACAAATTTTTACGGTTATCTGGACCAATTTATCGTAGCCCGACCGACAGAAATGTGCCTTGTTGTCAGGAATCACGCGCCACGTGAAAATTTCCCATGTTTGTTCTTTGCCAAGCACAAAATAGTTCATTAGTGGTAATGGAAAACAACACACAAAATATTATCAAGTTTTTTGTTTACTTAACGAGCAAACATTTTTCAATTGTTTACTGAATAAATTTTCGGATGTCAAATTAATGTTTATTCATTTCTATTCATCAGGGGCTCTAATTATTTTGCTCTTTATGTATATTGTCAAACAAAATTATATCAACGTAATAAATAAATTATTTGTACTACAATTGTGCGTGCGGTAATTTAATTCAAATTCACCCTTCCCATTATGCCGCGGTTTGTGGTCGGTATTTTGATTTTAAATCCTTTGAAATTTGATACAGACTGCATGACTATGCGACAAAGTGCGCGATTCGAGTTTTACAATTAAATATTAAATAATGAAATGAAATACCGGCCATAAAACGTTTTGTTGCTTTGTCGACCATAAAAAATATTGATTGTTATTCATTGAGGAAATTTCAGATTCTGTCCATTTTGTATTTATTGAGGCGAATATTTTAAAACTACTAATACTATAATTTTATTCATAATTAGAAACTGGAAAATTAAATATATTGATTAATTTCTTAGGTGGGAATCTTTGGACTTTTGAACACTTCTGAATATTTTATAGCTATAAAAAAAAAAAAATAAATAGTAACAATAATTTGTTTATGGGATTGTTGTAATTTTAAAAAGCCTTACGCCTTGCGGAGTAAAACTGGTTCAAAACTGTATCATTATCACATCTTTTGAACAAAAAGGGATATATAATATAATATTTTCCAAAGGGCATAAATGTGTTAATACCTACTATTTATATTATAGCTTAACGGAAAGTATTAATTGACCACAGCACTTGTATCTAACTGAAGCGGTTGAAGTGTCGATAGGTCAATTGGGTGTCATTGTCAGTAAAATTTGTCCAAGTTCAGGCAGTCCAATGGTCAAGCAGTCAGACGCTTAGAGTGTTGGTTTGGCTGGTCACCGGTTACTTGACCAGGCTGAAAAGTACACTCAAGCGGTTAGCCTTTCAGTCGGGCTTACAAGTGAAGTATGACAGGCCTTTAAAAGCGGCCGTGTTTTAAAACACCTTTTTAATTTTTTATCTGAACCGTTTATTTTGAAGGCTGCTTCAGTGCAATTTTCAAAAAAATTTCATTTCACACATTTTTAGCTTCTACATTTTCAAAAACATTTTTTTCTTTTAATTATATTCAATAATGCTTGCTTATTTGAGTCAAATTTGTACTTCATTTTATTTTGATATAAGTTGTCCTTAGAAGTAATTATCACATTTTAATTTACCCGATATTCCTCAATTTGATATAATTAGGTTTGAATATCTCGAAAGTTAATCAATTGCTTTTTAATAATCCCTTTTTCGACTGACTTGGAGCGTTCTGCGTCGCAAGGTTGAAAAGAATGACTAATTCAGGGGTTATAAGTGTTGAAACAACAAAACGTTAATCTTTATTAAAGGGTATTGATCTAAAATTCCTTCAGGCGTGATTGAGACTTTTGAATAATTTCTAATTGCTGAAGTAATGAATCGAAAAAGACAAGCACATTAATCGCGAGTATCTTAATAATACAAGTAAATAAAACTGTAATTAATTAGATATAAAAATCTTGAAAATGTAGTAGGTACTAATTAGCTATGCTACTTTACTAAGGTAAACAGTCATTCTATCATGACCACAATCTACACAGCGATTATTTTCTCCTTAGTTTGGGGAAACAGGGTCAGGCTAAGTTCTAAATTCTAAGTCGCGAAAACAGTTGATATGATAGCTAAACTCCTACAGATTAAAAATTTGACGTGTTATTTTTATAAATAATTGCATATACATGGCAAAGAGTTGTAGTTGCTTTCTAAAGAATCCCCCGAAGTAAGCCTTTTTCTGGACATCACACTGGAGAGATCCGTAAATCCTTTCTTACCAGAAATCTCCCGATGGTTTATATTATTTCATTTTCCAGACTACCCAAACTATTTTAAAATGCATCTAACAATAAACTTTGCACATCCGTAAACCATAAAATCATCGTATAGAATGCATTTCTCTTCATCGCTATGACAATTGAGATGCACTTCTTCATCTTAGGTTCGGAATTAGATTTATTTAGTAGTGTTTTTTGCAGAGTTCCACGTTGAGGAGAATACTTCAGCGCCGTTTTCTCTTACTCCTTTCCATAAATACTTAACGCCCAGCCGAGAAGAAGAGTTGGGAAAAGCTACCTGCTTGAAAATTCAATTACTGGGATCCTCTTCAGTTAATGGAGATAATTTTTATAAATTTATCAGGGAAGAAAATTTCGTCTTTGGTTCGCTTTCAAACATAGGAGTCCCTTTGCGACCCGTGAAATTTTAATCAAATCAATAAGAATGTAAATCATTGTACCGGGCGAGCATCCCGGAATGATTTCGTGTTCGCCCGGAAGCATATGAAAGGTGCTTTCACGGTAAGAGCCCCACAAAGGCGGCGCCCCTTTTTATACCTCGTGTGCATATTATATAAATGTACACAGGACTTACATCGGAGGATCGCACTGGAATTAAAATCAAACAGAAAACCACGGGGGCCGGGCCGGGGAAAGTCTTTCCAACCACTTTTGAACTGAGATAAAGCGAATTGGGTTTGGGGTTGGGATCGGAGTTGGGCTTTTAGGATTGAGGCTTTAGGGGCGCCTGCTTTAGCATCCTTTTTTTCCTACTAGCTGCGGTTGGTCTTAATGCCAAAGTCTGAGTATACTCAGATCTGTAGCTTGGAAAACGGCAGAAAATCTGCAGAAAAATTATAAAGCGGCAAATAAATGAGAGAAAAGCAGAATTGCGATGCGGCGGTTGCGAGTCACTGTAATGAAACTAGACCGAGATGTGGCAGGACATGGCAGATATAGGTCCAGCGGAAGCTGCTAGGATAATGTAATTTTAAAAATTCACCAGGACGAGCACGGGCAACATACACGTCCGCCGGCGGGAATTTATGCGAGACCTCTAGCAGTGTAGTTCTGCTCGCATAAAACATTAAATTGCTCCGTTCTTTCATGCTTCATTTGATTTCGTTTGTGCGGCCAGCGTCATTTGTGCGGCAGTTGTTCGCGCGGCAGCGCCAGTCAGTGAATTTTCGCGCTCTTATTCCGCGCGACAAATGGAATTGCTTTGTATGGAATAGCGACCGGGATGGACCCGAGGAAAAGAACACGCCGAATAATTTGCGCCCAAATGGGGAACACCAGTAGGCAATGGTTGGCCAGCGGCCATCGGTGGTAGTTTTTTGTCGTTTTTACCAGTTTTATCTTCACAGCCTTCAGCCCTGGACCAGACTTTTAATTTGAGCATCGCGACCAACCATCAGCGGATGACAAAGTGAATTGAGGGACACCGGGCGCCATATATGCGACACATCCTGCTACCGCACCGTGGCAAGCCACGCCGAGTGCTATTCATAAGCCCGTTTAATTATTTGTCACTAATTCGATTACAGCGGATCCCCGATCTGGCGATTTATTTTATCAAATTAACACTGCACCCGTAAACCTGCCCCTCTGCCCATCCTGCGACCGCTGGTGATTTGATTAAGCTGATTCGTTATGAAATAACGTGTGAACATCTTCTGCTGCCGTGATGGTAGCACTAGCGTCGCCGCCGCAACTCTAAATTAAAATGCTTTTAGGAGTCGTCGAATTACCCGCCAGAGGATTGATGGATGAGATTCCGGGGAAGTGCGCGCATTATCCGAGATTGGCGCGAAATTGTGGTCCTAATTCTACGGCGAGTTATTTCACTTTATGGTCCGGGCACCATAAAGTCCATTTGTAGTGACACTTCCTTTTTATTATATTTACGTTATATAGATTTATAGCTTAAAAGATTCATTTAAAAACAAAGTAATCCAATTACAGTATGCAAAAAAAACTCTATTTAACAGTCATGTAAAAATTTAGATTAATATTTAAAATTCCAATTAAGTGCATACTCCCATCAAAAAATTCGATAAAATCGAAATTTCCTTTAAAAGAAGGAAAGATTAATAAATCTGATCTTCTTCCGAAGTCATATATACCATTCTCCAAAAAATGGTGTAATCATACGGATATATTGAAATAATTCTGTAATTTAGTCTAATTTAACTAGGAATTTGTGAAACCTGTTAAGTTTTGTAAATTCAAAATATGGATGATGAAAAATGCAAAAGAGGTTTCAATTAGAAATTGTTGGGAAACTTTGCATAGCAAAATTTTAATTAAGTTACTATTCTTTTATTTTTATATTCCTTGTTTCAAACTTTTATTTGAACATTTTAGAGTTTAGAATTTCACTATTTGATTGTTACATTTATAACGGGCGGGTGAACAATTATCGGATTTCCAAACTGGTTTTAACGATTAACATAATTTCCTACCCTTCCCAATCAAATAGTCAAAATATGTCATGTTTTTTCCAAGGCCTTAAAAGGAGTAAATCATCCCATAAATGACGGACAGAACCAGAGTAGCCTTGACCGACAATTTTAGTTCTAAACAAGGATGAGATTTAAAAGGCCGTCGTTATTTATCCAGAATTAATCACTTGAAAACTGTGTCCGAACATGGAACACTTTTGTGGTTGAGATCGTTGTAAATTCAGGCGGTCCACTAAAAGTCCAATAAAGGGATTTATATTATTTCCCGAGATAAGTTGAGCCAAGTCATAAAAAACTGCGCGAAACTTTTCCGATATTACGAGCCCGTAAACTTTTAAAGCGCTCACCGGAAGTTAAAATATGGCTTTTAGCGAGTGCCATCTTTGGAAGCAGGTCCAAAGACTCTAGAATGAGCCCTGTATGTGGCAGGCGGGCGACATTGGAGGTAAACAAGACCATAAAAGATATTTTATTCCTCTCATGCTTATCTTTATTTTCGGGACGAAATTCAAAACAAAAAGTTTCCCTTTGATGCTTTTCATATCTCTGATGTCATCGTTTTTTTAGATATTTCTCCTACTACTATATGGGCCGATTGGCTCTGATTCCAGTCCCTATCCCTGCGGCTTCCGTGTCGATGCATTTAACTTTCTCTAGGGTTACTAGAGATCCTTTGAGCAGTCATCCCATAAAAGGGTATTAAAAGATCAGCGGACTCCATAACTTCTGACGACGCTTCCAAGTTTCGGGTCTGAAGTTTGAAGTTGATTAAAATGGCAAAAACCTTTTGATAAATCAGAGAACTTCCCTGCCTAGCCGCTCCAAACTAGATGAGGAGTTGTTGTCGGCAATCTACTGTCCTCTTGCAGTTTGTTAGCTTGCGGACATCTCTGATTCTGTTCAAAATGAAAATTCCGCGGAAGAACTTTTTGTCCCAATAAATTAAGTTAATTAAAAGAATGTTTAAATTCCGCTGGACTTTTGAGCATTCCAGACATTGCTTGCCTGCAAAACAACCAGACGCTCATGCCTGGAAATAATCAAAGAAGGTGGACAACTCGAATAGAATTGTCTAGAAGTTTTATGCTTTAATCCTCTGTTCTGAACAATTTTCTTCTATAAATGCAAAGGATGTCATTTCCTATTTCAATTTAACTTAAGAGACTGGTGCTAAGGGAATTATTATTTCGTTTAAAACATAAAAATACACCATAGTAGATTGTCTTCTTATTGTTGGTTTATTTCATTTGGCACCAGATAGGAAAACGATTTTGTTTTCAAAAAACGTTGATAAGCTTAAAATAAATTAGTAGTACTATATCGTCCATAATTTCAAAAGTTATGTCCTGGATTGATACCAAATCTAGACTGCTTGCGAGTTATATATGTAAGAAGTTACAAGTTACAGATTATTCAATCTATTTTATAATGTCTAAAAATCTATTATCAATATTTAAACAAATTTTATTGTAATATTCATTTTTAATCAGCGTTGAGTGAAGATAAAAAGACTGTACATATGTGTGCATATGTACTTTAATTAATTCATTTAATTATGAATACAATGTTATTTAAATATTTAAAGATGTATAAATGTTAGACATTGTTTTAAAGTTTTTGTAGCTTGTAAATTTATAATAAACGTTTTAAACGAATTCGAGATTTATGTAATATTTTGGTGAACTCTTTTCATATTTTAAAACTCTTATATTACACGTATAATATTTGTATAGAGTATCAACATGGTGGAAATTTTTAATTTATTTCGTTGTAAATATGCGTTAAACCATAAACCGAATTAAAATCCTTAATCATTGTTATGAAGTACATAACTTCCTGTTTCCCGTAAAAAATTGGAATCACTTCTCAGCTTTTCAGGCTAAATTATAGCCTCATTCCGCAAATGAAATTGTGCGTGATACACTGAAATTAATATCACTTAAAGTGCTAAAATGTACGAGCGCTATTTGAAATTTCCAGAGGGCACGCACCTTTCCGAACCCCCTGCCTAATTTAGCTTTCTTTAAAGCACCATAGACAACGCACTAGGGTTATTCCCTGAGTTTAAGCCATAAGTAAGAGAAAAGAAAAATATTGGCAGGATTCGTGACGGTATCCTTCTGCCCCGTCCTTCTATTTTTTTAACTTTTAGGGTATTATTTAGGACGTTCTCCACTCCACACAGGAGACTTTCCTAAAATATCGCAGGACATTATCGTTGGCCGATAACTACGAGAACCCTTCTACATCGGTGAAACCAGTGAAACCTCTTTTCTATTTAAATAAATCTGTGGTAGTGGGGTTTGGCCCTTTGCGCCGTTATCTCACATATTTTCCAATATAATGCAAAGAAGCTTCATGGGGCCTTTAAAGAAAGCGGGAGTATGAAAGAAACTTGCAAGTAATTGCCCGTACTTTATCTCAAGAGCTGGAATTTATTACGTGGACGGATTTTAGTTCCATGAGGGCAACAATTTATGATGAATTGGTTACTATTGCATTCTTTTTATACATACATATATAATTTATTTTTCTATAATGGTTTCGGATATTTACATTCCCGGAAATAAATAAACAATTCTTGCAAAGTACAATTTAAACATATTTCCTAAGAAAAGGTAATATTATTTTTTTAACTATGATCTCTTTCAATTAGATTTCAATGTAAATAAAATATAGAATTAAATATTGAAATGAAAGATTAAAAACAAAAAATGCTGCAAATTTCCGCGGTATATGTGACTTTATACCACAGTAGCACTTTGTTAAAAATCAATTGCTGTATGTTTACAGCACGTGAAAAATCAAAACACAAAATTATTTCTACAACATAAAAGTGAATTTTAGAATAGATAAAATTCTTCTATGAAAAATGAAAAATTTTACCTATTTCAAAATGAAACAGCTTTACAAAATTAATGAAGTTCTACTGTACGACTCTTTTAATAAAACTAAAATTATTACAAATACGAATTCCATAATTTAAAGTTCAAGGGACCGGGGAGTAGTTCAAATTATTGATATTTCAATAATTTTTTTTTTCTTTATTGAACAAAAAGGCAATAATATGATCATTTAAATGTTTAAAGTTGTAAAAAATTGTTCACAATTTGAAAATTATAATTACAAATTTCAATGTATTCGATTTATTCGTCGTTTGAAATATTAAAGCTGTTATAAAATCAAAGACACGTATGTAATTCCAGGAGAGTTACCAAGATTTCGATTTAAATAGATGCCAGGTTCACGGTGGCCACTTTAAATTTTATTTTTAATATCTTAAACGTCGTATTTCAAAACATTCTAAACATTTTCTTGATATGCCTCAATTCGATGTTCTTAAATTAATGATTCAAATAGCTTAGACTAGAAATACCTTAAACTGCTTACGTTTGTGTCTAAGGGTTAGATGTTTTCTAGAGCATGCTATCTAACACCATTCGGTAGGAAAATCATAGGCATTGTATATACACTTCATTTGCCTAAATGTAGCGTGCAATGGTCCGGAAAATAGGAAACATGGTGGACAGAATGAGTGGTGGTCACTGGTTAGTTTCAGAGCGCATCCAATTAAATGTCATTCAATTCAGTAAAATTCTATGAATAATCCTGGTCGAGTTCATCTCACAATATCTAATAATGATATCTTCCAAGAGATGGTACAGATAGTACTCATATGCGAGGGCGGAGATGGGGCGTGGATCGAACATACGTCCTACGTCCACATCCCGGAACTTTTCGCAATGGTCTCGAAGCATTGGACCGTGCGAAACAACAATGGAGGCCGGCCTTCCGCCTAATTGCTTTCTGTCACTAATTAATAACGAAAATGAAACCGCCAGCCCTCATGGAATTTCTGGCACTCACAGGGTGGCCCGACAGCTACACTCCTCGCATATAAAAGCGACGATGTCTGGTTGCTCAAAGTGCATGATTATAGTGTTAGGCTATAGAAAATTCGCCCAATACCATAATCCATACAATCCACACAAGACATATGTGGAAAAGGTAAAGTGATTATGAAACTGTACGAACCTTTTAATCATTAAAAGTTTTGCCGCCCTCGGCAGGGGATCCGGAAAGGTCGGAAGACAGCGCCCTCAGATAATGAGATATAGGCTGGACCTTTTGTGGAGTTATCCTGTTCGCGCGACCGCAGCATAAATTAATTCCACCAAAAGAGATTATGACTATTAATGTTTGCGAAGGAATTTCCAAGATAATATCCCCAGCTTATTGGGAGCACCGAAAAAATCAATTTAGAAGACGATTTCTACGAGTTCGTTATTAATAAATTCATGCATTTATTCCGAAAGTGATGTGTTTATAGAACTGACTAGAATATGCGAACAGATTTGCCTGAAATCGCATGAATTCCATAGGCTTTATTTGTTGGGCTATCGTTTTTCATATACAACGTTGCATGTCGAGTGAGAAATATTCTCTTGAATATCCTTAGGCGACCTTACAGACACAACTGACTCCCTTGGTCTTAGGACAATAATGGGCTCCAATTAAATTTCTTTAAAAGAAAAGCTTTTCGATAACGATTTTTCTGTTTAAAACATTTCACAACTCCCTACAAATAAAATTTTTATAAGAATATCAACTTTTTAATTTTTTTATAACAACTTTTTACCTTATTTAGCATTTAATATAAATCATTTAAAATTTATATCGATTTGTGCTTAAAGTAGGAAAATTCTCCATCAATCATACCGCTGTGAAATTTAGTAAATAGGAATATAAAAAATAATTGCAAAAGTTTATTGTAATTACTTTCAATTTTTTTCCTTTTTATTATAATTGGAGATTTTTTGCAATATTTTTTTAATTTGAAATAAGATCGTCAAAATTTTATTTACTGTTAAATATTTTACACGAGCTGAGACAAATTTTGGCACTGGTTACTTAAGGCCAACAAATTTTAAAGAAAATTTTAATGTAGGGACATTCTTGTCGAAAAATTAAATATAAAATGGAAAAAGGGATCTAATTAACATAACGTTCATAGTTTTTGGATTATGCCAGATATTGGTGATGTTTGTTACATGTTTGACGAAATTCCAATTTAATTGACGATTTATTTTGCTAACATTCATAGGGGTCATTAAAAAACAAATGTCTTTATTTTAGTTTATGCGAAATTATGATTGGTAATAAATCTATAGGCTTAAATAGGCTTAGTAGAGTAGATATTTTTGTTCTATTATTATCAGATATGTGACATTCGTTATTTTTTGTTCCATTGTGAGAGGAGTGTCATGTCTAAGCCACAAAAGCTTATCATTATATGTGTATAATACACCTTTGAACTTTATATGTTTTTATACTTGTGCGAAATAGAAATAATAAATTTAAAATTACCATTCAAAAGAAATTTTTAAAGGCAATACCACAAGAAATGGTATACGATTTTTGCATTTTTATCTCATTTTTAGTGCAGGAAAGGAACAAGTAAAGTTCTTTCTTTGGGATTCGTTTTTAAGAGTAAAAGAACAATTCCGGAATCATTATATTCTCTCCTCTAGTTTAAAGGGAATTCGTTTTCCGCAAAGTCCTTAATGAGATCCAGCACTTTGCTTTATTCTATTTCTTTTCTGTCCTAATTCACACCTGGCCTTTAAAAAAATTCCGTAAAACTTTTTAAGAAAATGTTCTTGTCATCTGATAAGCTCAATCTTTACTGAACAGTTTTCCAGTGATGGTATGGAACAGTCAAGCTCAGGTGCGGCGTATCAATTTCCCGGACAGAAGGAGAAGGTAAAGAAGGAGCATTCTCAAATCCGTAACTGTTCCTGATGAAGTAGAGTGCCATTCATTTTGTGTGATTAATATCCTTATCTTTCACTTTTCCTGAGATTTTTCCTTTTCATCGGCACGATATTTTATTCAAAGGCGTTCTTTTGCCTTCCCCCGGCACGGTGCTGTGCAAGTTGTAAAAATCAACTACTTTTGTAGAGGATCGATAAGTATCGCTCGCACTGAGGCTGATTAATCAAACCATCTTAGTGAGACTTGAATCTATCAATCTTAGACTTACAATGATTGATCAAGCCGTCCCGGAAAAGATTCTTACGACTTCTCGTTGTGCAATGTTACTCTACTTTTTTGTGGTATTTAGTTGTACCAATTTTTACTAGGCGTTCAACCTAGAGTAAATGGTATGAAATTTAGTCGAAGGATAAATTTTTTTTCTCAGGCCTACTTATTTATTTATTAACATGACTGCAAACATAACATGAGAAAATGGGCAAATTTTCATCCAACAAAATATCTAATTATAATATTTATCTATAGCTGTCTGCTGTCTAATATTAGATATATTTCTAGAATATGTCAAATCTCTTAGGTATTTAATTGGATTACTTTATTTGATAAATACACTCCTTAAGGATACACATAAAGAGAATTCTTATAGTGAATCCAGGCATCTCTATTTTTAAAATTTTCTTAAATTATGAATTTTTTTCTTTACTTTAACTTTAATTAAATCGCGTTAGAAATAAAAATTCGCTAAAAAGATGTTTAGATGAATATATAAATTTAATTTCAACAAAGCTTAATGGACTTTATTGATTGTATCAACTCATATTTAACCGACTTTGTGCTTTTCTTTTATGTGTTTAAAACAAAAATAATGTGCTAAATTTCATATTTCTAGATCCTCTCGAAAAACCCCAAGAATTGTGATGGTTGGTCAATCAAGGAGTGCCCAAATTACTGATTTTCTGACGCATATATTTCAAAATCGATTGTAATAAAATTTACGTTGTTATAAAGGGTGGGCCATAATTAAATGAACGATTTGTTTGTTGAATAACTCAGTAACTAAGAGAAAATTCTTTAAAATTATGATTGATATCTTTTATTGCCATCATTACAAGTCGTTTTGGTTAGGTATGAAAAGTTATGTCTGGTAAATGACTACCCCTGGCATTGATGCAATGGCACCACCTTTTGCTCGTTCACTTAATTATGGTTCACCCTGTACTATGTCCTAAGACATTTTTTCATCGACAAATAAAATATTGTGTCTCTAATTATATTGGGTTCTTAGTTATGGAAGCATCAAACTGGCTCGAATCGGTTCGTGTAAGTGCGATATGGTTATTTATTATCCTATTATTGGGAATATGGGAAAGATTTTAGAAAAAAGAGAGAAATTTTGTACCTTTTGTTTACAATATTAGTTCCATTTTTAGTTTTGCAGTTCTGGAAAAATATTTCACATCAGAAAAATATATAAATTCTTAAAGTATACCCAATTTTTACACTATCTAGTAGAACTCTTTGGTCTTGGCTAGACTTTATACTTTTTCCTTACTTTCCTCTATGGCGGCAGTTTTAATAACATTTCAAATCTTCCTCTGCTCTGTCTCGGTGTTTCTCTCTAAAATTCAATTAGACGAAATCTAATAGCTATACACTCCCAGTTTACCCTGTGAACGTGGGCTAACACTGTTGTAGCGAATTTTGAGGAAGAAAACTTTGAGCTCCGACCGTATCTTGTGCATGCCATACTCGCTGTAAGTTGGATAATTTAAGTTTTCAGCTGCAAACTGTGAGTGGGTCCCTCAAGCCTACTGTTCCAGAATCTAGGACTGCGCCCTGTGGAATCCCGCGGGCAAACACTCGAAATTCGGGAAGAATTATGAATTTTGAATCGCTCGCAGTTTCGTCGAGGAAGTTCCATCATAAAGTACTACTGGAGTGCAATTTTCCGGCAGGAGGAGCCGGCGAGCAGTGCAAATTTGTTTTTGATGCTTACCCAACATTTTGGTGAAATTTGTTGCCGCTGTGCCCGGTTGCAATTCTAAAACCGAAACGAATTCTTTACAGTCAAAAAGCAAATTATTCAGGCAGCTCATATTGCAAAAGGCGCAATCTTAAAACATATTGTAAGCGATCTTTGACATCTTTAGCTATTAGAAGCCCAAAAGTTGTGAAAATATTTTGTATTCTATCTTAAAAATACAACACAAGAATTTGTGTTTTAATAAGAAAATTGGAGCTGAAACCTTAGTTTTCGAAACGAATGCTCATTTTACTTTAGTTCGAAGTTCGTATTTAAAAAAAATTGAATATAAAAATAAATAAATTTCTCCTAAACAAGTTACGCAAAGTTAAACATATTTTGACATATGAGCCGGTTATTCTGAAAGTGATCTAAGTCAATTTAAAAAAAATCATTTCATATTATTTTGGCCCCTTTTGATATGTAGCAATTTAAAAATATTTTAAATAAAAATTGTTCAAAAAATGGACTGAATTGAAATAATTACATAAAAAGCTATATAAATTTATCATGTTCTAATAATAAATACAATACCAGAATCTGATTTATGGACTCGATTGTTTGAAATATTATACTAAATTTTCTTCCAAGAGTTGCATTTTTAGGTTATTATTAAATAAAAATAAAATATAACTCGAAATATATAAAAGATACTTTTTAAGTACATAAATATGAAAGAAAACCGGTTAAAAACGGATGAGAGTTCTGTAGTTGTCGATGTCTTAAATAAAGGTCTTTTGGAAGATATAAAATGACAATAACAACAAGAAAATCGCTTAGTATTTCAATAATTAAACTGTGATAGACGGGAAAAAATAATTCTGCTTTTATCTTTTAATGTATAAAATCTTGGGAGATACGCTTTCTTATTTTTTTTTGTTTTACATTTATTATAATACTCTATTATAATTTTTATTTACTATCATTAAATATTCCGCAAATGTCTAATAATCTGACATGAAAAATACTGATTTCGACATAATTTCACAATTTATTATATAAATACACTTCATTGTAGATAAAATTTATAATTGTGCATATGAACAAATTATAAAATAAATAATAGAAACAAAATCAATTTAAGATTTATGTCATATGCCAATATTTTACGTTTTAATATTAAAGTTATAGGTGTGTTATAATTGTTTAAACTTTAAAAAGTCTAGTTTGCAAATTTAACCGGAAGGGATTTTCCTCTTTGGACTTTCCAAAAGTTTGTTATAAAATGGGAGATTGGCCTGATAGGTCGTCCAGTGATTGATTTCCTTACTAGAATAAACCCTTACTTACCAAGGGTAGTAAATAACCTTTTCAGTTTTCAAAGGTTTTAGGGATATATACATAGTCTCAAACTTTGTACTTTTTCCATTTCTTGGCACGCCGAAAGACTACTATCTTCGAAAGGAGGTACTGTGGCAGATTCAAGAAAATGCCTACCAATGCCAAAAGACTTGGAAACTGATAAATATTTCAATGTAAGTACGTTCCTTAATGATAAACCAGGCGTAGTTCATCATGTCACAGAATATCAAGTGCTCTTCTGAGAGCTTACGTATGCATGTCAAGCATGTGCCTGCCTTTCATCTAGCTCCTCGAGAGAATAACATTTCTTTGAACAGGGGCAAGTTTCTCGCTAGGATGTGGCACAATAAAATTTCCCATTCACTTCCTGCACGGGAACAGGAGCGTTGAGTGCAACTTGTAAGGTCTCGGCTGACAACACCGAACTCCTTCCATGGCGGCACCAGGACGTCTTATCACCCCGAAGGAGGAGAATCCCTTGAAAAGTTTGCTAAAGCGATAACCCCGTTAAAAGTTTGCACGATTAATGTCTTTAGAGGCGGGGCGCAAGGCACAGGGCGGTAGTGTACCAAGGTGTAAAATATACTAAAGTCCTTGACAGAGTTATTGCCAACTATATACCCTGTGCACATTTGAAATCAATGACCCACATAAATCCCGGAAACAATACGGGCTTTGTATTCCCGAAAGTGGTCAGGGCCGCAGGCCTCTCGGGTGTACGATTGTTGAGAGTTGCCATAAAAAATTATGACGACATTCTTGGGCCAACCAGGTAGACCTTCGTAAATCAAATTATAATAATTGTTAAGAGGATTTACCAGGATTGCCACGGAACGGGAGCTAGTAATGAAAAAGTGGAGTAATCCCCAGCTCATGGTGTAACGACGTATTCTGGCAATAATTACGGTGATTTGTCGGGAACAACAATGGGAATTTGTACACGGACTGAAAGCACCTTCGTTCCCGCCTCTCGAGCTCTGGGGCTCCCAGATTAAGATTTCTTTCCCGATTACCCATCTTACCTTTTATCTGTGCTACCTGCTACAGATCGTGTTTAATTCCCCGGGTGTAATGTATGTGTCGAGTTGTACTTGGTAAGCAGGCTTCCGTATTCATTCCCTAGTACGGCAAATGCACGTGAATGTGAATAATCGAGACTCCATAGGTGATAGATTCACTACTTTAGGTAAATTAATTGATGGCGATCAGTTTAATAGCAAAAAGCAAAGGGGCTCTTAATCAAATTCTTAATTTTGTTCCTAAAGAGATTTGGGATTTATTGTTTAACGTATTTTATTGAATGATATCATTAACTTTTACATACTTAATGTAGCTACAGACATTTTGGAGTGCTAACCTATACGTGAAAATGCATAGAAGTAATACTAATGATTTTTTACATATGATTAATTGTTTATGAAAATTTTTTACATTGATACGTTAGAATATAATTTGGAAAATGTTTTCGTAAAAATAATCTAAAAACTCGGATAATTTCCTGTTTTAATTTGAAAATAAACGTATGAACTTTAATAAAAATATTTTTGACACCATGTGCAATAAGTCAATGTTTTTTAAATTTGCCTAGGTGTATTAAAACCTCTTAATACAAAAAACTGACGACGAAGATGTCAAATTAAATAAAAATATAAATATAAATATAAATTATTTATATTAATTCTATAACATTCAGGAGCTTTTCTGAAATTCAGTATACACACAAGAAATATAAAGTCTTAAGCAATGAAGAATGCAAATTGTTTTCGAAGGAACATAAATTAATTCGGTTTTCTTTAGTTCTAATGTGTTAAATTAATCCGTATTATATTTCCTCAAGCGTAATCCTTTGCATATTGAAAACAAAATATCAATACAATGAGATGTTGTATATCCTAATATCTAATTAATTGATACAAGACAATTTTCTTAGCAATTATAATAATGTGTTGACCTAGGGTTTCATAGTTGCTGTTTTATTGTTTTGTTTAAAATAAAAATTCGCACAAGATTTTAATTTCAACAAGCAATTGAAAATAAAAATTTTCCGACGTTCAAAATGTACAATTGAAAAAAATAAAGGGATGGGCTGTGTTGCTGGTAATCTAAAATTTTCTTCTCTGCATGTCTTAAGATTAATCAAAATTACATGTCTTTAAAAATCAAAGGCGGATGGATGGATACAATGAAATTATAATAGTTTCTAGTGGCTATGGAATCCTCAAAGGATCTTAGCTAGTTCTTTGAACTACTTTTAAAATGCATTTGCATAGGTACATAAAAAGTCATATTTGTTCATTTCGAAACGTGAAAACGTTTGACAGAAATATTTATGGAGTAAAATACATTAAATTCTAAATTGCTTTCATTTCAGAAAGAAGTATCCAGAAGAAGGTTTATTAGCAGAGTAAAGGTAGAAAAGAGGTGAAAAACTTGAAGAGTTGCAAGATATTTCGATTAGGGTTTGTAAATTTTTTGTAAAAATGCATAAACCCATCTCTTTACCATTAATAGTGCTTCCTGCTTAAAGAAAACGAACTATTCCTACCATCGTTTGTTCCTGGACTTATACCTGGAGTGCTCTCGACACAATATTCCTTATATTTATAACAGGAGCGGAAAGCAGAAGGAGTATACCAACTATAAGCAGTATTCTGCTTCCAGAAATCTGGGAGCTGCTTTGATGGAAAAGTAGCGTTGAGCCCTTTGTATTTGGCACAAAATCGCATAAATTCACCAGCGTTTATTTGCAGTGCCCACAGACACAATCGCCGTCACCGCCAAGATTGCAAGTGCAGACGTCGCTCGTCGTCTTCTTGCCGTCTTGCAGTTGTTCTATTGATTATAATCGACGGAAAGTTTCCTTTTCCTGTTGTTTTCAATTTGTCTTTAATGTACGATATTGTGCTCTTCCCGGATTCTCTAGTCTCGACTCCTTTTTTGTGACTTTGATCTCGTAACGTTACGTTGCTGCTTTTGTTGCACCCTACTCCAAGTGCCCTAAATATTTAAGGGTATACAAAAAGCAGTTCAGGATTAAAGGAGAGCTTTGAGGGAGTTTCCTCATTTCTACGGAATTTAAATTCTTTCAAGAACTCTTGTACTCGGGAACTTGGAGGTGGCTTTCGCTAGCACACCAGGGCAAATCGTGCGAATGATTCGATTAGACAGGAGAGAATCCCAGAGAAAATCGTGTTGCAGAGTTCACCTTTCAAATGTTTAAATTGATGAGCTACTTCCGGGAAAGAACCGTTCTTCTGAATTTATTTCGTCCTGTGCACCTTGTTCGCCCAACCAGTTGCCACGCCCGCTGAGGGCCCGATTAATACACCTACAACAAGCGCGTTTAATTAGCGGCTTTAATTAAAACGAAGTAGCAAGTTAAGAGTTCGCGAGAACGCCAAACGAAAAACTTATCGAGTTGAATTTTAATTAAAGGGCTGCGTTCCCGGGTCCTGGGAATTTTTCGGGATTCGCGGGACTCAAAGGGACTCAATATTTTGGGAAGTGATTATGTCATGGTGAGATAATTGTTGCCAATTTACAAATTACTTGTGGGCAGCATAGCGCAACATCAGCAACTAAGCGGGGAGAGGACGGGTGGTCATCCTTGAGGAGGGAGACAGAGCACTTAAGTTCGGGTCTCAGGTACACAGCCGGCGGGTGCACCAGTCTTGTCAACAGCATTCGGGTTTATCAAAATTTAATTGAATATTGTGCTTCTGGCGACCCGCTGACAACGAATTTTAAGCCGGGACCTGTCACGACCACAATTTACGATATATACAACGGAAATGTGATTACAATGTTACGATGCTACGTTTATCCTTAAGCAACCACAGCCTGCGAATAATCTTAATTTCTTTTGATTCGTATTCCCTATGTCTGCCCTTTGATGGACAGGTTCTTGTTGAGACCTAAAATTAGAAAAGCCTGTACATCTTGCAACTGCAAATCGAGTTTCAGCTCCAAGTACATCTTGATCTAAGTCCACAGCTGTTTCGCTAGGTAATCTCGAAAGGGAGGCATCGTCAAACGCGCCAGCAATTCCTCCAACACTAGATCCAACTGATCCTGCTGGAATTCTTGCTGTCGCTTGATGGAAGTCAAAAGGAATGGACACAGCATCTATGCAGCAGCAAAGAGTGATAAAAATGACAACAATAATGTACAAGAGAATTTTTATGTTGCACACATTTCTAAACACTGTTTTTTCAACGAATGATGTTGAAACAGACTTCAGCATTAATGTTGACATGTCTTTCAATCAAAGGGAACAATTCTTTAAAAGACGTCAAGTAAGCAAAAATTAAGATATAATAGTTGGTTGTTTGTAACCAAAGTTGGAGTTCTTAAAAACAACACAAAAAGTTGATCTAACAAACATCGCCAACACCTGGCGTCTACGAGCGTCAAAACAGATCTTGATTTGAATACATGCGGGCAAATCGCGTGACACGTTTAAATTAATGTTCATATTCTTGCTTTCGTAATACTCCCTTTGCTTCAGCGAAATTATAAAGCTGTTTTTCAGTACATGATATAATTTCGGATTTTAGACCCCGTACTTTTAGTAAATTAAGGAATAAATAGGAACGTCAAAGATGCAATTGTATAAAAGCGTAAAAGTGAAGTGCTAGTTAGATTTGTATAGGAAGTGTACGTTTAATCTGTGAACTTAGAATGTTTTTTGTTTGCACTCATATCATATAAAATTTATTGATCATGGTATATAATTAATTATAAAAATGGTATCTTTACTCACCATTCATAAATTGGGCCCATTTTAATACGGTAAACCTGAAAACAAAACAAAAATATTTGGCTTGAATTGGAGGATTATTAAATTTTTATTAAATTGCATTCTAGAATTTAAATAAGGGATATTTTTCATTGAGGTACCATTTAACCATTGTTATTTCTACAGTCATAAAATAATGAAAACAGGATTACAAGTATAATTCAGTGCTAAGAAATCTTTGAGAAAACTCTAGTGAATACAAATTATTCTTTACCTAGAAGTAGGAAAACAAGGTTGGAAATCCCAATAATAATCACGTCTGATAGCATCTAATCAAGGCAAAAGGCACTTATCCTGCGGTGACCTGATTCATGGACCTTCTCGTATAATTACTTATATGCAATGAGTTCAAGTGGACGATGTGAATCCAGCAGCCGGGAGGTGCCAGATTTATAAATGGTAGGTTGGATGAATTATAAGGCAAAGGTGCACATTTACGGCCATTGTCTTTCTTCGGCCAACTGCAAGATATCCGTATAAGCATCATATGGTAAACCTTGAATATATGGTACATGCGAATGGAGTTTCGCCCGTATCCGGCCTCTACAATGTTAATTTATGCACGCCTCAGCAATTTGAAGCGTGTTCAGAGATGAACGCTTTCACGAATATGTACGAATACATTTTAATGTTCTTGTAAGTTTTGGCCATAGAGGAGCTCCAATGTAATAGATTTCTGACGTAATTTAAACGCAAACATGTGTTTGGCATCACTCTCAAGTAAACATTAGGTCTGGTATAATTGCGGAAATGTGTGTGCTAATTGTCCTTTGTATGCAAATGAGTAGAATAGCTTTCACAATACGAATCAAGTTGTAGGTCTATGTTTCACTCAGCGGTGTTCCGTATTTTATCCGTAGATTACGAAACCCTAGGGACATAATTAATTCATTTCCTTGAAAAACTACGGTATATCTTGCTAATAAATATGCATACGAGCACCACCTGGCAAAGCAAGGTACACCAGAAGGTTTTAACCCTTACATATTTGATAACATACAAAACTCTATATCTATAACAATAACGTATAAACCTGGTGTCGAAATTTCGTGATTCAGTTTAGTGAGTTTTCAGTGAGTTAAAGATATCTCTTTTCATGGATCCACTGGTATGATCACTTTTCTCAGTTGATACTAAAAATAAGAATTCTTATTGAGAAAAACATACTGAAATATTAGATTAGATTAGATTCTGGTGATGCGGCCTCAAAAAAGCATTTTTGATAATTACTTTAGTCACTCAAATAAGCCAATGTGCGTTTTATCCATGTTTATAAACAAATAATACAAAATATGAAAACATATAAAATAAACAAAATAAACAAACATAATAAAACAAATAAAATAAATCGGACAAAGTAAAACAAACATTTGTACTATACGTCGTACATCGTGTATTTTGTATTATGTGTCACGTTTTTGTCCTACATTTCATATCAATTGAGGTGAAGGCTATCCTACGTGTTAGACTGAGATACATTCTGCATCAATGTCGTTTTATATCAATTCAATTGTAATTCCGACCTAATTGAGCAATACATACATAAATATGTATTTACAAATAAATTTTCATATTTACAATATTAAAGTTAGCTTCAATCAAGAATTAAAAGGGTTTAAGCTTGGCGAAGTTCTTTACTAATTACTAATTTCCAAGACTAAGGAATAACAATATAATAGTAAATGTTTTATAAAAACAAACTAACCAACCATATTTCTAAAACAAACACAACACAAATAGGTGATACAATTTTTAATTTCCTTTTTTCCAATGGGGTTGTATGCCCATGGTTATGAGATTGGGAGAGGATAGTCTGTATAATATACTAGTGGTCAACTTTTATTGTATTTCCAGCTAACCTACATGCTTTAAATTACTCTGGCTGACCATTATAGTGTTTACTTTAATAACAGCACTTTGAGGCTGCTGATTGTGAGTCCCAGTGCGGTCAAACTCTTACTCATTAATTTGATTTTTTAGTAAACGCAAATTGGTCTGTTAAAATGTATAATGAGCACATTTCTGCTATGCCCACCTAGTGAATGTTATTCAAATTAATTGCATAAAGTTCAATCAAGTTATATTCATCTATACTTGGATACTTACTGAATTTTCTACCTATAAATCAATAATGTTAAAACAAGCAATATCAGTGATGTATGTTGAAGTCATTGATCTTTAGGATTATTTTTTTTTTAGAAAGACTATTTTACAAAAGCACGTTAATAAAACAATAATTTAATATTGATAAATGGCTTAATAAAACTGTATTTTTAATAAGAATTTTGGAAAATGATAATACGAAAATAAACTGAAAAACGTTCTTCGTATTATTGAAGGATGTTTTCCTGTTTCTCTAAAATAAATTTAAAAATCGTTTTCAACCAAAAATGAAGTTGGTGGAAAGAGGAGAAATAAGGTTTTCTAAAAAATTATATCAAATTTTATTTTTGAGAACAGACAACTCGAATAGTGCTCTTTTTGTTATACCTAACAAAAACCAGCGATAAAAGCACATGGGGATTTTAGAGGAGCATATAGAAGAAAATTTTAATAAGAATATGAACTTCAAGAAATCGATAAACATACTGCTTTTCACATGCATTCCAAACACAATGGATATTTTTTAATCATCCTTTGAGATAGTTGTCTTTTTAAAGAACTTTATTTGGCCAATATTTACTATACCTATAACAGGGCGCTAGCAGTTTATGAGTCTTTTAATTTTGTTGATTCAAAACTCTTTAATAATTAAGATACTTATATTTTATTATAATTGTAAGTTGGCATTATTGTAAAATATAGGTATGAAATAATAATAATAGATTTTTCGAAATTCAACCTACAATACAAAGAAAGCAATTTGCAGCAGTTTGTCTTTTTTTTCAGTTAGTTTGAAAAAGGTCTGTATACACAGAATTATTAGAACTCTAATGCGTAGACAAGGGCTAGACATTTCTAGGTATGGATTAGATAGTAAACAAGAAAATCTAATTTTTCCCTAGTCTTTTTGACGACCAATTAATGTTACGCATTAGCCAATAAATTCCTCCCCATAATTTCATAATTGCGACAAAATTTAATAAAGAAATCCACCTTAATCAATTCTAAGCGAGACTGCGAAATCAATAAAGTGTCCCGTCGATACTGCTCGTCACTTTGTAAGCATCGCCGTTAACGTCCCTCGGGGCAATTAAAGCAAGCATAGAAGTACATTCGCACAAAAGTGTTTTGCCATAGTGTGTCCGCATTAATGTGGTCAAGTCAACATTTTCATAGCTATGATTGCATTTAAGTGGGACCGGTAGTTTTATGAGCCAAAAGCAATTTATGTAGCAAATCATCCTATTAAATGTATCAAATTATAAGTTTATTGGAAAATTGGCATGATTATGTTGACCTATTTATGGTCGGCGCCTGAGGCGCAATTCTGGATTTCAATTTGATTTTGCTTAGGGGAGTCTACCGCAAAGCAGCTCAGGTGCTTATTTAATTAGAAATTAATATAACTGCAAACTAGTGGTCGCCTCTACACCCGGGGAGAATTTATGTACTTAGTAAATGGGCAAACCTACATCGATGTGCCAACCTAATGAATTACGTACAATTTCATTATTAAAAATAAATGCAATTACAGATTTTATTGAAATTATAGATACGCGTTTTGCTCGTACCAGCAGATAATCAGGTTATCAAAAATGTCAAATAACACTTTTATTGATGATTGTTGTTTTCAATTATTTATCTGCAATTATTAAAATATAAAAAAAAATATACATTTATTATAAATATTAATACAAAAGCTCGATAACTCGTATATGTTAAAATTTATAAAATTTTATTTAGAAAATATCATTGAAATTATACGCCAAATTCTGGAATTTAGCCCTAATTTCGATAAACGTTGGAAATTTTAATACTTTTTTATTTGTAAGTTAAGAATTTATTGTTTTATCAAACTTTTGTTTATTTCACGGTCAGGGCTTTTAAAAGTTAATTAGTTGTTTCAAAATATTTTAATTAAATAATCTTGGTGGCTTTTTATTTTAGATCTAGGTCTGTACAGTTGAATGTCTTTTTTTTTTCTAGAATTGGTGAAGATTTAATAAGATTTGGACATTTAGTTGTATGTATTCTGTCGAAACACGAATGGATTAGTCAGTTCTTCATAGCATACCTTACATTTGGATTTCTCTATCTAAACTGGTATCAGGTACATACAATTTTATGGTTTTTAATCAAGAACTAAAAATAATTTGAAAAAAGCTACGTTCTGGTTCAAAATTATATACAGGGTAGGACGGAGATTGTTGAGCAAATTTCCACTGGTGGTGTAGTTCTTTATAGGCATATCTGATTTATTTGATGCTTACACTAGTGGATA
This sequence comes from Proctacanthus coquilletti, assembly GCA_001932985.1. Classification (NCBI taxonomy): domain Eukaryota; kingdom Metazoa; phylum Arthropoda; class Insecta; order Diptera; family Asilidae; genus Proctacanthus; species Proctacanthus coquilletti. The sequence goes on from MNCL01000135.1 coordinate 80,476, forward strand.
GGAAATTACCCTGGTAGAAACGTTTCCATGCAAAATTGTGTGGGTGGGTTAAGTTGAGGAGGCAAGGTAAGGAGTACACTGAATAAAGATACGAAGATCACTTAAATTAACATAAATATATAATTAAATATCAGTTATTAATTAAATGTATATATTTTAAGTGTCAACACTTATTGCAATGAAACTAAAAGACTTGATTTTTCAACAAAAAAAATAAATAAATAAGGGAAACAAACAAATCTTACATTTAGTTTTAGGTTGTTTTGTTTTTTATATCTCTCTTTAACTATATTTAGTGGCAATTAGCAATATTTATTTTAAAATCAGTGTTTTGTTTTTGTTTTTGTTACAATACTGTCCTTTATAAAAGAAGTCAGTATTTTAATGAAATAGTAAGAAATATAATAAAAATTAATAAAAGATACAAATATTTCGGTGAAATAATTAAAAAAATACATTCTTCTAGAATTTCTGTATTTATGTAAGTAACAAGTTAAATTTAATTCTATATTATAGAAATTTTTGGGGTGGCTGTGAGTAACAGCAGCATGCATTAAATAGTTGCAATTATGCAAAATAAAATTAAAGAGATTATTGTATACATGGAAATTATTTATTATCAATTAAATAAGATCTTTTTATTTATTGCCCACCGCATGGTTTCTGAATTTCACATTGGTTCTGATGTTCTTTTTGTTAAAGTTTAAATCATATGCTGAAAATAAAGTTTATCATAATGTTTGGAGGTAAACACCCACCGCAAAGGAAATGAAATTATTTTGACGATGTGGTGTGCTATGTAAACGTAAACAAGGAAACCGCAATATTAAAAATATTTAACCTTGTGGCGGCTCAGAAAATATTGATATAATTAATACCCATTAGCATATCAGAGTTCGACCAAAAGCATATTCACTCAGGACTTACCTCGGCAATTAAAATGATTTTCATTTATATTGCTTAATAATACGACTACATAGAGTATTTTTTTTTTCCCAGCATTTTAGAGACCTCGGTTGATTACTGGTATGGCCAAAATGCAACCCAGTAAATTATTGTGTTTTATGAACGTGCCCAACGAATTAAAACGAAATTTGAGCAAATATGAAATCAGACCTCGAATATTATTGCGTTCATATGTTAAGCCATGCCAGGAGTGGTATATTTGGCTCGTTACGCTGATTACGCCCTGCATTTTCCCTTTTTACGGATGGAATTCTGTTCGCGCTTACATAAATTGCTCTGTGCAAATGAATACAGATGGCGCGACAAGTGCGCTCGGTGCGGGTGGAAGGTTTTTATTAAAAATTTTAAAAGGGCCTTTTTCTCGTTTTACTGCAATTGGCCGGAGCACAATTGTGAAATATGACTGATGTTGCTCGCGGGCGATGAACACGAAGTGACTTTAATATGGAAAGCATTTCGTTACACTTTTGAAGATATTGCAACTTCACGAAGGGTTTTATAGCCAAGACGAAAACTAATGATCCTGTTTTGCAATTTTTTGCTTAGTTGCACGATATGTTACAAGGATTAGGTCCAACAGAGTCCATTAATTGATGTAAAATTTCAGAATTCCTAAACAATTGAGTCTGCAAAATATTGAATAAATTTTAGAACACTAATTAACCTATAACTATAAAGTTAGAGGAAGATGGGGAGTTAATAAGTTCATTTTTTGAAATCTTACATAATGCACCATTGAAAAAATGTTCTTTGCCTTGTTTTCAAATGCCTCTTTCAAATAAACTACAACTAATTTTCTGAAATTGAATAAAGAAAGAAAATAGTGAGCGAATAGATCTGGACGGTGCGGTCAGGTTGGACGGTCCATTTCTTAATTCTCTTCTATGTCCTTCAGGGCCTGCTTCACAAGACGGGTTGTCTTGCAAAAACATCATACGTCGTAATATTTTCAGATTTGCTTAACTTGTAGATACCTCTGCCTCGATAGCTAATGCTTCAGTAGTGTAAGGTGAGACAAAAGTTAAGTTTTATAGTCTTTACTTCATACAGAATATTATGTTTCACGTTTCCGTCCCCTGAAGCTATTTGAAATTGGAGCACGCAGCATAATAGCACAATTTGGTAATATTTTGAATGCATTGTGATTCAGAGCTGGCGAATGAGAAGGGAAGGTCGTCCAGAGCATGCCTCCCACAGCAAATCGAGGCAGTCAATCATGGGAATGTACTAGACCAAATGAATTGGAAGATAACGACACACATTTATTTGGTTTATTGCCCCCAAAGAACAAAAGAATTTAACCACCTTTGCAAGATAGCATTATATTCACGCCAAAATTTCGCCCCCTATTATGTGGATGTTCCCAGGGGAGAAGTCGACATTCCATTCTGGTCTCTCTGAGATAGCGGTAGAGGGGCCTGTGCTGAGTAACATTTATTCAATTGCCACAACAATAAGCAGATCCTAAAACCCAGCAGAGAATATGCAAATTCGGGTTTATACAGAAACGATGAACGCCAACTGGGTTTATTTAGCTCCTTGACCTCCCTCCATTGTATCCGCCTACATAATCTTAGAAAACGGGCGTCCAGGACCCACGACTCACAACATCTTTGAGCATTTGGTGTCCGCAAACACAAACTGGCTGAGCCAAGAAGGCCCATAAAAGCAAACCTATACTTCCAAGTCCCGGCTCATGGGCCCGGAATTATTATCGTTAAGAAAATTTATGCAGTTTCGCAAATTCACCGAAATTCGTGCGTGTTTAAGAAAGTGTCCATGTTTTATGGTAAAGGCCTATGGCGATTTTATTAGCTAAGGTGTGTATACACCTTAGGATGCTCGATTGCACGATAAACTGGCAGAAAAAGAGGTTTGCTGTCTTCTGTTTTACAATTAATTAGGGATCCCTCGAGTCTAATGCAACTATGCCGAATGTCTATCTTTAGACCGTCTATTTTTAATTAAAGTGCCTTTCAAATAGCCTTTCTAAATAAGAGTTTTTTCCAAAAACCCGCTAAAATATTGAGCCTTACTCCAGTACAACTACGGCCACAGTACAAACAACTTTAAAGTCCCGAGAGGGATGCTTAATTCAGACAGATAACCCTTTAATATTTTTTAATTAAAAACTTTCTGGACTGTCTGGAAATTGAATATAATTAGCTGTGAGGAACCCACATTTAATTTTTGAGTAACGCCTTAAATTGATCCCCAAAAACTGTGAAGAATAATTTGATCCGACAAAAGTTCGACACGAAGTTGATATAAATCCGGAACAATATCCTTCTTATTATGTATCCAATATAGACCGCGTCTTAAGTGTTAGCGTAAATCATTGTCAGAATGAAATCTCAAATTTTGAAAATATTTTTAAGACATTTTTTCTATATCTAAAAATTTAAGTTTAAAAATTTTTTCAATGAAAACTGTTTAGTTGTAATCGCAACATTTTCGATTTCGTTTTCAACATTGTATAGATTCACAGCCTATACAACTAGATTATCTTGATGGTACATGTCGAACAGAGGAAATATATTAAAGTCGATATAGTGTATCGCATTTTTTTGCAAAAATAATTGAATAGAGTTACAGTATAATTTTTTTGTACTATGTTTAACAAAAATATTGGTTGCCTATTATCCAATCATAGGAACCCCTGATTTTTCCTTGAATTTAATTATTTGCATGTTTGAAATAAAATTGAAACAATGAGACAAATTTCTAAGATGGAAACACGACCCAATATTTCAAAAATATTCTTCTTCTGCTAGTAAAATTTACATTTTTCGGTTTAATACATGCCTACATAAGTCTATGCACTCAAGACAAGATTGTGCTCAGATTATCTCATCTTAACTTCAGAGTGGTTCTGAAATTTAGGGATATATTTAGTACTATGACTTCGTCTAAGGACGACATGAAAATTGATCATCTCAGTCCGCAGTGGTGTTCTGTAGATTTAATGCCCGGAATGTTTCTGAAAGGGGAAGATCTTTCACTTTAAAGTATCTACAAATCACCTTAGGAGAAATTGCTTCGTTTATTTCATACTTAACGTTGGCCAAAGACCAGAAATGGCCTGAGATTGAACGATGTACATTAAATCAAATTTTCCCAATTTGTTTACATAAAATCCTGAAGCAAACACCTAAGGATATTTCGAATTATATTCCTCTTTCAAATCATTCCGTAATCAATTGTTCTCTGATTCAAAATTTTCCACAACAATACGTTTAACTTAATTCAAGGCAGCATTAATTTTGAATACCGCCGCCGGCACTTCCGATGGTACGGATCTCACGCGCACCTGTACAAAATTTTGCCGCTTTAAGAATGTCTACCTCAATAAAATTCAATCAAATTGAACATTTCTGGTGGCGGCGAGATGTGTAATTAAGAGGATGTCAAAGTTGAATTAAATAAAAAGTTAATTTTTGCTTTCCCTACTTTTTAGGGGGAATCCCAGGATTTTAAGGGAAAATGTACATATTTTATTTAATTAATCTTTAAGTATTCAACTGAGGGTTGAGTTCTTTAACAAAGTTTTTAGACCTTTCTAATCAAAAGTATTAATTATTCTGGATTAAACATTTGGAAAAATTGAGTTTTATCATTTCATTGATGTCATTGTTTTAGTATTCCTTTTAAATGAGGTGAGACAATTAAAATTTCAATTAAGCCATTCCTCTTAATTATACTTAAGGAGGTCATTAAAAGAATTTCCTCTTTGTCGAAATTAATAACCGGCCAAGTGCGAGTGTAACTGAGGGTTCCGGCCTTTTAAAGGAATAAAGGGCGGCAGTCCCTCGCATAGAACAAACAATGAAATCACTAAGAAAATTTCGAGTGATTTATAAAGTTTTTGAACAATAGAAGTTGTAAACAAAAAAAAAAAACTAAAACAATATTTTTTCCAAATTGTTGAAATTATTTTGCAAATGTTGTCACACCTTTTCATTGAACTGAGAAAATAAAGTTAAAATCTTTCTATAAATTTTTGATTTAAACAAATGTTTCTTCCTTGTAAGTAGAAAACACTAAACTAAACTAACTAAAGTTTGTGTAAATGATCAGAGAAGATAATAGTTAATAAACAAAATACTCTTGCATATATTAAACAATTTTGTAAATATCAAGTCTATGAAATGGATTAAGTTGTTGTAGCTTATTTTTCTTTTATTTCGACTAATAAGTTAAGACACCTCAACACTCTTTAAATACTATGCTTGTTTGATTGATTGATTGATTGATTGAGTTTGCTAGTAATAGATATATTATTGATTATTTGAAAATTATTGTTGCTAAAAGCATCTTTCCAATTTTCTTGAATTACTTATTAGATCTTCTATAAATAAGAGAATTTTTAAAGCTTTGAAACTTCGGACACAGCTTCATTTTTTCTATTTGGTATTATATTATATTTTATTTCTGACTCATGTACGGAGTACGAAAATATTTTATAATTATATTAACTGTATCAAATTTTATATAAAAAAATTTTAGTAATTTGGAAGAAATCGGTTTAGACATACAGACCAACGATTAGACGATTAAAATATCTCACCATAAGGATTTCTAATATATCTCTTTGGTATGGAACACTAAAAAATGACTATATACGAAATAATGCAACAAATAATAAAAAGAATTAATTAATTAATTAAAACAATTAAAAGAATTAATATGACAAATAACCATAGCAATAAAATATCAGAACCCTCATTTAACAATATAAAACACTATTAGTACATTAATTTGTTGTAGTTAAAATTTAAAGTCTGCAACTGAACAGTTTTCAAAAGGTCCTAAGCGGAAGGGTAACTAATTTTTTCTAGTTTGAAATAATTCTTTTCACAAACCATTTAGGAGGTCTTAACATTCTTGAACTGCCATTATATCTGATGGTAAACTAAAAGTTTATCTATGCTATTTGTTGTTAGTAAAATATAAAAGCCAACGAAAGTATAAAAAGTTTAGTGCTTTTTAAGTTGTAAATTCTCATTAAATTTTTGAACAAGGTAATTTTTCAAATTTATTTGTAAGAAACGCTAATTAAAACCTTTAGAGAGAAGATATGAATGTTTTAACTTATTTTATTCATAGTTAGGTGAGCAGTACAATTAGTTCCTGCTAAGACAATAAGCTACACACAGAGCAGCTTAGCCATAACAATTTGGAATTACCTCAGGGCAACGAGTCCCTAATATCAATATAGCTTTCCGGATTGGAGCTCGAACGACGTAGCGATTTTTGAACATCTGAAAACCCCGGAAAATTAAATTCAGTGCCTGCAGCAGAACATGTGCTATTAATTTATCCAGATCCCGCAATTCCAGGCAAATTAGGTGGGTTCCCATCTGAGCCAAGGCGAAAAAATCGATCCCATACTTTACACATGTACTTAACCCAAATCTTCTTTAGTTTATCGCAGGAGAAGGACGAAATGCAGTCTGGTAACGAAGACAGCTCCACGGGAGGGCGGGGGATGACGGGGCCAGTCGCGTTCCCTAAACTACGATAAATTGTTGTTTTAATTTGTGAAGGATGCCGTGTAATTGTAGCATTCGGAGGCATAAATTGTGTCAGTTCCCAAGTTCCCGAACGTGCTGAGAATCTGGAAAAATGATTACTGTGCAGCCTCACTGGCCGTATCAGGATCTCTGCATGTAGAGTACGCGTTGTCGGCAGGGAGTGGCAGGACGGAGTTGAAATTCGCTGTCGCACCACACTCGTCCTATGTTTAGGAATTGTTAAGGTGCACGTTGGCGCTGCAGGCGTAGTCCTGAGATGTCGACTAATTAGAGCTCCATGAAAAGTCCGAGTGCAAATCTTCTGCACTGTGCCGCACCAGAACATGCCGCGTAACCGAATCGGTGCAGCATCTCTGTGACTTGCCTGTAGCCGGGTTGCAAAAACAATCTGAGACTTTCTGGGCCCATGCCTGGATATCTCGGGGCGTGGGATTACTGCGGTTGCCCCGACCCCAAGGCTCGGAGCGCCCCAAGATGCGCCCCACAAGCGGCATACGAGTGATTTATGGCATGTCAGGTTACATCATCTGCTGCCGTTGACATGAAAAGCCCTAAGAATTTGCAAAGCGGAATGATACAAAAAACGGAAATTTGCCGGCGTTTTTGCCCCCGCGGAAAAAACGATGAGCTGCCTGGAAATCACTTTATATGTGGATGGAAAAAGCTCCGGAAAGTTTTCATTAAATTTGGCAAAAACCCGCCCCCGAAGGACTTGCATGAGCTGCTGCCGCTGCCGCCACTGCTCCTTAATTGTGCGCCTCCGAATCTAGCGCTGTATACTCTCAGGGGCCCGTTCCGAATATCCTCTCGAAATGAATCTGGGATTCTGGCTCGCAACTTTCTGCCAACTCGCATGAAAGAATTATTAATGCTTTTCTCTTATTTGTGTGCAGACTTTTTTAATTTCGCTCTACTTTTTCTTTATTGAACGCTTTCGGACAATGACTCCAGCAAATATACCAGAGATCCCCGACATCGACGAGTGCTACAAATATGCACTCAGCTTTAACAATTTGTGAACTTATGAGGGCTTAAATTATATTCGTACAAATGGATATGAAATGAAGGTGGGTATTCAAATGTTTACTAATACTCAGCGAATTGAAAAGTACCATAATCTAGAAAAGTTTAAAAGCAAGCATAAAGTCGTTACAAGTAAAACATGACTATCCGTACTTAGAGTGAAATTGTAGCAGTGGTATTATTGCCTCTATGTCTGTTTGTTTGTCTGTTTAAGGTTTTCTTGAAAACTTCTGGGCATATCTGAAGAATTAGGTTTTAATCATTCTATAACTTAGCAAACTGGGGTATGATACCCGTTTCTAGAGCACATTAAAATATGAAAAGGCAAATTCCACTGGATTTTTTAAATTTCAAATATTTGATGTGAGTTGAACTTAAATATTGAGTCTCATAAGCCTTTGTTTATATTTCACTACTTTAATGGGAGTTCTTTTGTTCCTAATAAAGCTTTCAACTGTTATTGCTTAAGAGTTTAAGTAATGAATTAAAGTAAAACTTTATGTGAATCATCATCATCATCATCATCAATTGGTATTACTTATTCAAACACAAAAATTAAAATTAATTTAATAAAACTTTTACATTTGTTCAGTGATTTTCATTGCAAAATAAATATGAAATAATTTTATATTGAAAATCGTTTTAAAGATTTCTCTGTTTTCAATATTCTTATAATTTGTAATTCTATCCTCCAAACTCAGCAGTTCGAAAAGAATTTCTTTAATAGACATTACAACACAGAACCAGAAAAAAACATTACCGGATTCGCAGAATTTAATTCTCAGATCTGTATTAAAACAAAAGAGAGATAATGTACTTTTAGTACTTACCTAATACTAGACTGTACCAATCCGGAGATAAAAAAATTTAAGACGCAATTTAAAAAAAATAGTCCTAAAACAATTTCAAGTGAAGTATATTGTCGCATTTTTATTACATGGGCTAGTCTTTCTATGTTTTCTTCATTCTTTCGCTTTGCTCGACAAAATAAAACACCATTTAAAGTTTTTTATTACATCAACACCTGAAACAGGAGAATTTTCGAGAGAGATTCATGAAGCCCTATTAAATTTCTTGAGTCTGAAATCTCAAAGAAATTTAAGAAGTTAATAATTTACGGAAAACAACTTAAACCTCGAAAGTAAGCAGACAACTTCCGCGGGCATTAAAACAGGTGAAGCACACGGCACGGTAGGTGCTTTTATAAGAGAACAAAAGCAGTAAGTAAAACTTAGGAATTTTTTCAAGCAAGAAAATCCTAAAATGAATCAGGGCAACTGACGAGCTCTCCAGGTTACACGCGATCAAGGAAGTATCTTCTCAAATTGGATTATATCTTCAAGAATTTTTAAGAGAGCGAAAAATGTTCTTTTTAGCGATTGCTGGAAAGCCTCTTATTGTTTATGACTTGCTTTGCGACCTACTTTTGTTCTTTTCATAAAGGTTTAACAAAATGTTCTGTCATAAATACAATCCTATTTTACTATAAATAAGAGCAGTGTTTTTTCAGGCATACTGAAAGGTGTAGTATTACTTTATGCCTCTTTCAACTAATTCCTTAAAAAAAGTACTATGCAAGATCTTTTAACATTTTAAGATTTGACTTTGTTTTTATAAATGCAATAATAAGTTGCATAATAGCGAAAATTGAATATAAATTGATTCAGTAGTTTTATAATATAATGGGACTAATATACACATAAAAAAATAAAAATAAAGAAGAGATTTTGTCTTTATAGCTTGCAAGTAGTACCTTGAACAATTTTATCATACTTTTTTTCTAGAAATATCACAAAAGAAAAATCCCATGAAATAGGCATGTATATGAACTCAATAAATTTCCCATAGGAAAGCACAAATTGTCTCGTTTTCCGGCGGTTCAGGTAACTTTATTATGGGAAGCCATTTTTGTATCATAAAGCGTTTGTGACGGTTATCCGCATGATCCCTCTAAAGAAGCAAGCTACGAAAGGAGGGTATGTACGACACGGCTGCGACTCCTTATCTTTTTCTTTTCGAATATTTTGCAAAAGCGAAGCACGTCCCAAAGCATAATTATGTGGCGTGCGCTTAATTTACTTGTACCTAGCGGAGCCATCTTATCTAGCATCCAGCTCCTTCTTAACACGGACGAATTAAATTTATATGCGACTATGGCCGCCACGACGACCAGAACTTCCTTGCTAATTTATGCTACCTGTATACCGAAACCAGTGCACCGACGAGAGGGAAGAAATGTGGTCTCGATGCTAAATTAAACGCAGGATAAAACCTTTAGAGCCTTGACAAACCGCCCCAGACCCGCGACGGGGATTCTTGCCCCTGTAAGGAGCTGAACTTAAGCCCTGGACAAATGTTGGCGCGGCCTTCGTGTACTATCGCCGGAAAAATAAAGCAACTGGGACCAATTATAAGAAAATAAACAGCAATAAATAAAAGACGCAGAAGCACGAACTGGCCGCCCATTTATCACAATCAAATATCGAGGAGCAGAAGAAGGCGAGAAAGGTACGAAGATGAAGGTATGTAGTGTGCGGTCCACTCCCTTCCTCCTAGATCCCAGAAGCACCCGAAGGAACCCTCAGGCACTCAGACTATTTTTACGAGCGCACATTTTTCTGGCTCTTCTGCACTATCCTTCCGGCTTTCTTGTGTAGTTCCTTGAAACGGGATTGATGTGGGGGAACGGGTGGCCACCGGTCGGGTACCACCCTGTCGAATGCTCCACATAAAGTTTTGCAGCGAAAGCACACGTGTCTTGGGAGCATCCTCGTTCGCCTCTTTTGCCGCCTCTTTCTTCTTCAAGAATTGTTCATATGAGGACAAGGCCAAAGGGAATTGATTCATCATGCAAGACCCTTTAGGAATTCCATCGTCTTGCTTTCGTCTGGAATTTTCTCGCTAAGCTTGATTTACGTCGGTCCCATGTTATCATTTTGGCATTTTATCTGCACCCGTGAACTTAACTCTTTCCGACGAATATATTACCGACGCAGTTTAATTTTTTATGTCGGCACACGAGGACCCACCAAAAGCCCCAGGAACCCGCGTCGCAGATTTGCATATTTTACTGAAGGAATTAGGACTAGAGCCGTTGGCTCGGCAGATGAATTTGATTTCTTGATTTGAAACATCCCGACCTGTGCAACGGACAGAACCCTCCTTTGCATTATTCACAAACCTCTGTTCACACGCCCACCCTGACCAAACTAATAGGTATTGGGATAGAAGCTGCATCATATATCCACACTAGAGACCCAACGCTGCAACACCTTTCATCAGAGAAAAGTGCTAAGACCTTGTCGTTGCTTTGACTATCGATGGTAAATAAATAGAACCAAACTTATTTTCATTTTTGAATATTAAAATTTGAATAGTAATTCTTGACGTAATTTACCTTAAGCAAGGTATAAACAGGAATTTAAAATCTTTCAAAAGAAATAACTATAATACAAAAGCCATAGTGTATCTAGGCTGAAACGCTTTAGTAATTTCTGTAGTCTAATATACTTATATATAAATATAAAATATACTTAAATACTTACATATAAAAATAAAAAGATATTTGCTTGGCTTGGCTGTATCTGGTCGTACACCTACATATACTCTTAAGACTTCTTCTTCTAAAAATATAAATATAAAATTTGTGTCAATTTTTGTAATATTACTTTTATAAATGTTTTCTAGATCCCTCGTTCCCACTTTTCTGGATTTTTGACGATGTAAAACTTTTATATACATACGTAAGTATTTATTTCAATTAACATTACCCTTCGCCCGTGCCCTAGGCCGAGTAAATGCCGAAAAATTATGCCTGCGCTGAAATCGCTCATATTTTGAGCAAAGCTAGCCATCCACTCCTCTTAGAGTATACTTGCAGTTATAAAAGTAATGCTCTATAATGATGGAGAGCATGTCGTTAGTTTTTTAGTTTTATTACAAACAGACAATCATCAAAAAGTGGAGCACGCGCATATATTTATGTAATGAATATGTGAGGAAACCTGGATATAGTATGCATATAAATATTATGAAGAACCTACTTTTTCTTGAATACCGGCACCAACATTTTAAAGAGCTTGAGCCTCTCAAAACTTGAAAACTACTTTAAGCTGAGAAGTTACACAAATGTCGACGTTTCTTGAAATTTTTCATCGTACAAGGGAAAGTTCTTAAGTGAAACGCTATTAAGGACACATGAGGTGAAACTCCTTACTCCTGTAGCATTTCCCTAGCTACCCTTAATGCACAACTAAGCCAGCAGCAATCAAAACGCTAAGCACTTGATCTCCATTTCCATTTCGTGGTCGAGCAAGGTACTCCCTAGAAGCACAGTGGAGCAGAATTTACTAGTAATTCGATATTGCCCTGTATCAGAAATTATGTAGTTCTGATCCCAAGTTCTGGACTTCGAAGTCCCGGAGAGTTTACAAGAGATGCTTTGCTAGTGGAGAGTGCACATATTTCTTGCTATACCCAGTTCCAATTACGGCAGAATTTGGCAATAAGTGTTGCTTCGTTCGCTCTGTACGAGGACGACCTATACCAAGTTCTGCGGGAGTGCCATAGCGCACAGTGCCAGACCATTAGGTTATTCATTGGATCTTTGATGCTTATTCCCAATATATTGCGAAGTCACGTTCTTACTACAGCTCCCTGGGGTCCATTCTCTGTTCCTGACCTGACCTCGCTTATTATTTTCGATCTCGGGAGCTAGGTGCTTGGGCTTGATTATTTCACCAGCAGTTGCACTCTTGACCCTTCTGGGTTGTACTATGCCATGTAGTCTAACAGATTTTACGTCTTTGCTTGGATAAGGATTATGAGAAATCCAATTAATTAATCATATGTTGTTCACAATTTTCGAACCATTTTACGCAATATCCACTTTAGAAATACTTCTTGAGGCAATGCACTTAATTTCATGGTATATAATTTAATTTCTCACTCTTGGCATATTTGGCATGAGCAATAGCATATAGATTTCGTAACATAACTGAAAAACGATATATCCATTGATATATTACAATGTTTAGCTCAGTTTTGTCAAAGGTGCAATGGTATATATTCGCAAATTGTGCGTAAGACATAGGGTATCTAATATTCAGATCTTCAATAAACAGAACCGGTGTACAATTAATAAACTACGATACTATGACACATTCACATTTGATGGATGACAATGAAAGGTAATTAAATATAAATTTGCAATGTGACTATTATTTGTATATAGTATCAATGTTACAAGCTCCATATAATTGCACAATGTAAAGCCATTATTTGCAATTGAGTTTGTACATATCCAGCAAATAATTTCCATGAATCAAGGTTTGCCAAATTGGGCGGCAAGCTGTTTAGGTAAGCAATTGCGCAGTATTCAGTTCCAATTAACCAAGACGGACTTAATAAATATTTAACAATAAATACAGCGAATGCTTGTGATTCCTCACTGGTGCCCCCGTTAAATACATTTACTAACAGATAGTTTCTGTTAAATTAAAGCAACCGACTGCAATAGCAGTCTTTAAGTCTTAAGTTTTAGAAAGCATCCCTAGTTTCGGTGTTATTTAAGTACGGCACAAACATTTAATTGGCCGTTTTGCATAGAAGATTATTATTTTATTGAAACAATGGGGTTTCAATGCGTGCAGTATAGGCCCTAATTTAGCTCTACGCGGAGTTTATTGTTATCTTTATAAACAGGAAATTATTTTGTACTTTATATTTAATAATTATTTATACGCAAAGGATAGTGAAGCGTATTTGTGTCCACGTTGAATAATTTATGAAAACGAACATTTTGGACTATTGTGATATGTTTTTATAACACTACGATGTTCTAAAATATTAATATTGAAAATTATCCGCAAATATTTAACTAGCAATGTGGTAAGGTATTAAATATCTGGAATAAATTTTCTGTAGTACATATTTTTGGCTGATTTTTTATTTCTAAAACAGCGTAGATAAATTAAAGATAAAAATGAAATAGATTTCCTTGAGATTTCAAAAGTTTTTGGATACATATTAAAAACCTATTATAATTTAAGTAGTTATGCAAAAAATGAATACCTCAGAAGAGTAAAAAGACAATGTTTGAAAAAACTCATACTAACCAAAAGCTCAACCCAACGTCAAACCTTTCTTTTTATACACAGAACCCCACTGTATTTCACAGATCGTTTTACAATGATGAAGAAAAATTCCTAAAATGTTTTAATTGTTTTCAATATTTCAGTAGTTTAAGAAGACTGATTGCATAATTTCAGTTCTACTAGTTGTCGACTACTTGCTGAAAACTCGGCAAAAGACGAATCTTTTAAAGTTAATAAGCCATCACTTAAGTTTCTCTTAAAATTTAAATTTTACAATTATTCAGAGTTCGTGGTACCATAATTAATTTTCAATATTTTTATCATTCTTGCTGATTTCTAAAAGAGTTTTGATGTTTTACTTTGTTTTGGTTTCTAAAACATAATTTCTTTTTATATAGTAAGTGCTCTTATATAAATTTGTTTACTGTAATATGATTACTAGCATAAATTGTACACTGTCGTCATTTTGGGACGAGTTCATCTATGCACGAGCATTTTGTTATAAGTGATATTTTTACTGAAGATCAGATTTTCATTACAGCCCTGTACTAACTTCAATTTGACAAAAAAATTTAATGAGTGAGTGATTTGAAAAATCGTACTCCTTTTTTCGGTACGCATTCAATTTGCTATAAATTTAATTATGTCTAGGTACTTTCCCGAAAGTTTTTATTAGTTATATTGATTTAGGACAAATATTTGATACTTTTATACTTTTTAAAATATATATCATTATAGCATACACCTCAAATAATTACACACCCTAGAAAAATTCATGAAAGCTGCACTGGATTTGGACAATAAAACTATTTTTTAAACCACATTATTTGTTTTTAAAATTAAAAATAAGAGTGTCAACATTAATTCGTTATCTCTGTTTTTAATCGTTTATAAACAGGATTCAGTTTTCACGTTTCTTGAAGTTTCATCCAAGGTAAATAGTAAAAAAAAAATATATAATAAAAAACTACACCTACATTGAGAATTATTTTTCATGGTAAACCCAAGATGGTATTTGTGCTTATTTCGTACCATAAAGTTTAATAATGAATTTAATGAACTTGGTAATGGACGATTTTGTCATAGAGCAGACCGAAATTTTAAAAATAACGTAAAACGTGAAAAATAATGCAAACATATAAGAAATCCATACAGATGGAATCTTATTAAAGCTAATGAGAAATATATGAAAAATAAAATTAATGGGAGCCCAGGTCATCAAAAACGTTTATTGAAAGCATTAAAAACGACATTCGGATAAGATCCAATACGGGTTCCTCACTGACCTGCATTATATAATTAAGAACTTCGAACGCCAATTAGTGCAAAAATGTTACAATTTAGGAATATTACCCTGAAGTTGTGTATTTTCTGTATTGTTTAAAGAAATTTAACAATTTCATCGTTTTTAAATTAGACAAATTTATTCCTTTTGTATCCTACTTACTCTTAAATTTTCTTTTTAAATTTTGCTAGTTAATTTTATTTTTACTCTACGTTTGTTGGAATGTTTGAACACACCACAAAACATAAATACTACGCCTATATAACCAGCAAAATGTTCATCGATATCTTGCGAGAGATAAAAGTATGAATTTGATTTTTTATACTCTATGGAACAGATATTGTATATTTTGCATAAAGACAGACATTTTATACTTGTATGAATATTTCTAACCAACGATGTAAAACGAGCAGACTTTACACTTCACCGGTTCCAATTTAGCGAGAATGTCTAACACATTTTTTCAACACAACTTGATCTGCATTTAGATCAAAGCCCATCCGATGTGACCGATAAGAAGCAAAGTCGACTCCCGAAGCGTAAAGCAAACTCATAAAAGACCCAATGACCCACTTGGAGAGTAAACACACGTATTTAACTTGAAAAAGAAATTTGGTCCGGGCTCTCCTTTTAGCGAGGCCATGAAAGAGTCCCCAGGGCACTTAATAAGCCTTTAAATTAATGACAGCAGGAACGGCGCGAATCTGCCGCTTTAATTGATTACGGGAGCTACCCAAAGAATAATTCATATTTTTGAATTAATGAATAAATCAAAGCCTGTAGTCGGATTTTGCGGAAAATAAATAAATTCCTGAATCAATCACAGCCTCTAATGGTTAATCTAAACTGAGTCGGTGCTCCTTTCCACATTACCAATGTAAAGCAGATGGGGGTTAATGTTGGTCCTTTCGCCGGTAGACAAGAAGGCGCACGCGATTACAATTTCAAATATACAATCCCTCCCCAACAAATCTTCTTGACATAGATCCACTCTTCACGTTTGTCAAAATTTATGGACAAACAAACTGCACCAAGATAGACATCGAACGAATGTATTATTAATCGACGGAGCAGTTCCCGGATCGTGGACCCTCCTGTGGGATCCTACTGCTATCACACAATAAGATAGGGAGCGGACTCGGGACTTTCCACGTCGCTCTCATTAATTTTAATTCGATCGTAACCGCAACGATTTTGCTGATTGAAATTTTTCAAATATATTAGACTTACCAAGAATGGACGCGGCAGTGGTCCGCGCGATAGTCGAGCTGCCTGTTCTTTTCAAACTTCTAAAATACTGACCAAAATACGGTGCACAATGAAATCGCCTACACTATACACGGAACACTTTTTACACGGAAAACCCACAGGACACCAGACACACTTTCTTCGAATACTTCTGCAAATTATTCAATACACCTTTGGGGGAGCTTTTCAAGGACGCACGTCCAGAATATCATATAGCCCAAAAATTAGAATCTGTACAAGGGAAGACAATTGTAACTGAAACGAAAACTACTACTAAATAGACAGCACTGGTTAAACACTAGCTAAAACAACCCACCACTCAACATGCACTTAGCGATATGAGCTAAGTAGTTCTAAGAAACCGTCAAGGATCTTATACCGCGTTCTTCGAACCAACGAAGGAGCAAATGAGCCGGTCGTCCTCGGGCAACTGACAGCCTCCAACTGTAGTTAAAATCTTAGTCCTTTCATGACGTATCCTGTTTGGGATGATAGTGATATACCATCTCATCTGTAGAAGCTCTGAAGAGAGCAGCTGGTGGACTACTAACCCCCAGCCAGAGTCCAATGTCCATAATCACTCGAAATACTAGAAAGTCGCGAGAAACACCCTCTCGCCACCGGGAGCTATTTACCCAGCATGGTTAGTGTGGCCGAAGCTAAACACCTCATTAGGGTCGAAAACGAAATAAGTTCCATTACCTCTCTTAAGGTCTCTTTACATGCCATGCAATTCCCTCAGAAAAAAACCTCCAGCTCTTCGGGGGGTTTGAACCTGCTCGGAAATCTTACAGGCTAGCAAAAGCTCGCCAAGTCCCCGTATCAAAGCGCAATGCAGGACTACTATCGCAAAATTCTCTGTAACCCGAATTTGCGCATGTACCGCGAAAGGTTGGTGTGGGGCAGCAAGAGAAACTTTGCGCTCTAAACGCCCGGGAAACCTTCGTTTTGTGAATGATTCTGCTTAGGATTTCTATAAGAACACGTGCTAGCACCATGTCCAAGTTACTGTCAGGTCTTCCACCTCCGAGCATCATAAAGCTCAGGACATCACGTGCAGACGAAAGTTCATTACTAATTCTGAATGAGGTGCGATAATCGCGCTTCAATCCTTAAAATTCATATTAAGCCACCCCCACCGGATTGATCGACCTAATGAGACTCACTCCTGTGAGTCTCATTCCAGCGGCAACTGCTCCTGAAAATGCGTTTGAAGATCGACAACTAGTGCAATTAAGTCCTATTAGCGGAACTGGGTGACACTCTGACAAGTGGATGCATGGGTCAACCATATTGTTCTAGTACAGTCACATTCACGCTTTTCAGTCCTATCAAGGGTTTAATTGGTATTCCGGCGCTACGTGTACTTCAGTGGACGTAGGTACTCAAGGTCATCAGAAAGAGGGTTCGAGAGCCCTTCTGCTGATTGCGCTAAAACTAATAAATGGTGGGTGGTTTTGGGAATGAGTGCTTTTATTTATATGTAACTCAAAATTCCACTGGACCTTTTGTACAAAAGTTGGAAAAAATGGAACACTTGCGAAATCATCTCTGTGTCTGTTTGTTTGTCGATCACAGGTGTTTCCCTCAGAGATTGTTTTGTTTGGCATGGTAGTAGACAATAGTGGTGAAGTATGAAAGGTTAGATTTCAATTTTAGAGGTCAGTTTTGGGGAATGGGAGAGTAAATTTAAATTTAATAAGATCATTGAAGAACTGTGGAACTATGAACTCTAACCCACTTCACTAATGGAAGAAAATTTTTTATTATCATTCCTATAAAATTCATAACAATTTTTACCTCGTTTGAGAAATTTTAATATTTTAATAATTTTTAATATTTTCCTTTTAACAGAATTCTCAGAATTAATAATGTAACAATTCAGAAACAAAAGAATTGTTAAAAGGCGTGAAACATTCAGAAAAATATTGGATAAAAAATACTTCATTTCACAGAAAAAGTTAATTTTAATTAAATTAAATTTCATGCAAAATTCTAAAAGCAAATAATTTGTCTCCTTTTTTTAAGATATAATGCAAATATTGTAAACAGCGCATTTTAATTGTCTTTTTAAAAACGATTCAACGATAGATACCTTTTCGGTGAACTTAGAAGTAAGTAAAAGCAAGAGTAAGATTTCCTAATAATTTTTTTTGTTTCTAAATGAAACTACGATATTAATTAAAATAATGCTCTAATATAAAGTAACAATGGAAATGTACGAATTTTCGAATACTTTTAATTTTAACGTGTCAATAGAACAAGGAAGGAACCGTTTTGTATAGATAAATGAGAAAAATGTACTTTCATATTAATATACACTTTTTTAAAAAGTGTAATACTTGTTTTAAAAAATCAAAACCATCACTCTACTAAATTTTATAATTCCGCAACAAATATTACGTCTAATGTCATATGGCCTTAAAAAGTTAAATAAGTATAAATTAAAGTAAAAGTCTCTACTTAACTTAAACTTAAAGACTTATTTAATCACTGAGTAGGAATAGGAAAGAGATTTTACGTTTCACAAAAATTGAAAGTATTTTTATTGTTTAATTTGTTTTTATTCCTTCATATCTCTAATATTTTTAATTAAGAAAACGATAATTTTGAATTCAAATATAACACGAGACGTTTTGTGTACCTGAACAGGAAATCAATGGAGTTTAATACGCGTTAACATTTTACTTATTTCTCTCATTTCATTTATAAATTTTTTATCTGAAAATTTTAAAATATTTGTTACCAAGGAAAAATACCATTTTAACTCAAAATCGTGTGTGATTTCCTCTAAAAAGGGTGAAAAGAACAAGTTTTGGGAGCTGGGTTGCCCCCTAAAATGTTTTCAGGAAAGGTGCTTC
The DNA here is from genome assembly GCA_001932985.1 of Proctacanthus coquilletti. Lineage (NCBI taxonomy): Eukaryota > Metazoa > Arthropoda > Insecta > Diptera > Asilidae > Proctacanthus > Proctacanthus coquilletti. The sequence continues at coordinate 99,488 of MNCL01000135.1, forward strand.
TACTTCATAGATCGAATCCGAAACGTGCTCAATAAGAAAGTGTAAACGGCCGCCATTTATGGAAATACACGCAATAACGCCTTCCTATCGAATGACGGGTCTTGCCCTTTATAGTCAACAGCAATTTGCAGAATTTAAGATTGTTACGTGGCTGGTATGGATATCCTGGGATCATAATCGAAGTGCTCCCAATGAAATATTAATTCAGCCAAACATGTTGCCTTCAAGCTAATTAGGCAGATTATCTAGATCACAATAATCCTACTTAACCTTGCTGAACAAGTTTATCTTTAATCACGTAATTCACGGTTTGTCCCATCGCAATGACGACAGAACAATTTCCATAGCTGAGGTCATTGGTATGAATAGTGTACTATGAATATGAAACAGACAACAGTGGATAAAATAATATTGGATTTAAGACATTTAAATGAAAACTTAAACTTTCCACATATAATATAATATTTTATATTCCTAAGTTTTTGTTCCAAAATTATATCTGTCCCGAAATCGCTTATATTTTTAGCGAGACAATGTAAAAAAAAGATCGACAAAGATTAATATAGTTCTGTACTCCATATAAATTGCAATCATTATTGGAAAATAAATGAACCCTACTCAACTATTTGCTTATACCAATGTCGATACTAGTAAATAACAAAACAAACAAAAACAATTAATACTGATTTTTGTGTACATATTTTTGGAAATCATCTGCCTTTTCCAGGAACTTCGATGCTAGGAAAAAAGAGAAGAACCGCTTTTTTCGAAATAATTATTAATTTTACAGAATTTGTAGGTATTAATCAAAAAACCGAAATTAATTAATTAAGAAAGACATAGTTAATTAATATATAATAATTAATGGTACATTAATCCAATAAATTTTTTACTTTCAATATTGTGTATCAAAAGTAGTACATATATGAGTGTATACACATCTTTGTCAACAAGTATTCTGTAGAGAAAAAAAAAATGGTTATTAATTAATTAATTGTTCGCATCCACAAAGTTCTTGATGAGTGCAAATGAGAAAAGAAAAAATAAAATAAAACAATAACGAAAAATCAGATTTCCAAATTGTTCACAAAAATATAAAAATCCTCGAGGATATGGTGAGTTAAGGAATTTTATCGACATAAATTTGCATACCAAATTCAGATATTGGCAAGTTTTTAGCCCGGCATGTTGAGAACGATACTTCTTTCATCCCACAACATGCAGGAAAGCTTATTGGAGTACCATTCCTTCAGGCCTCGGTATCCATTTAAGCGGATTTTCAAAGAATTTCAGTAAATGGAACTGTATCTCTCTTGAGGTAGATGATAAGGTTTTTGTTTTCACATTAAAAAGGATCCTGCAATCAATAGCTATTTATGGTTCAGCCACTATCAGATAACACCTATACGTATGAGTGTTTTTTGATAGGATACATGTAAGAGCGCTTGAGAATTTCCAACAGAAGAAATAGTCGTTCTTTTAGATACGTGTAAAAAATCTCAGAAATAGAAAGCGACGTAAAATAAATCATAGATATTTAATAATTAAAATATTTAATAATGTTCAGGTCTTGAGTATCCAGAGGCAAAATTTAAAAAAATATATTTGATTAGCTTTTCAGTCAAATTTAGGTTCGTGATATTTTTATTCTGCACTTATTGACTTTTATTAAATTAAATATCTCTAGTAAATTACATTACTTTCTGCCAGCTTGTTCGAATTTCACTGAACATTACATCCTCATATTTTCTCATAAGCGGTCAAATTAGTGATCCGCTTAATTTTAGACAATCATTTTGCGTAATACATGTACAAATTATATTATAGCAGCAGAATTCTCATATCTTTACTCCTTTCAGTACCCGTGTGAAAAGTGAAATTAATCAAATAAATTTCCATAACATCTGAATAGCTAATTTAAGGTATATCAAAGTTTCAATTGATGAAGTAAATTTAATTTGGGACTAGACAAAATCTATCAGCTCATTTGCCTGTCAATGATTGAGATATTTTCATGCCTGCGAGGAAGATACTACTCCGTAGACCCTATGAACCTTACTAAATTGAATCTATGTTCGAGCCCATGTCCCGGGATGTTCTAGGCGGAGGAGAAATAATTAAATCACTCACACTTTACAACATTAGATTTCGGCTCGGATCAAATTGATGCTAATGTGAGAAAAGTAAACAGGATGTCTAGCGAAAGACATTGCCATCATTAAATGACATGCGAAATAAGGAGTAGCTTTATTAAATTTAATGAATTAATATTTTAAATGACTCTTCTTTGTTCTTGTTTTTTTTGCTTTAATGAAAATTGCCCCTTTTCTCAAATATTTGCTAGCACTATCGATCCCGTAGAATTCCAAGTTTTGGCCAGTTCCCAGAGCTGTCCTATATGCCCGGATATTTTAAAATGCTAAGCAAGAGAGCAAACGTCCATTGGACAACAACAAACCACAATGTGACTGGACATTGGTATGTACCCCTCGAATCTGGCAAAACTTTTGTCCTGTGGACTGTGTGGACAAAAGTTTTCCAATGAATAATCCTAAAAGTTACACGGGCGAGTATATTACGTGTGGTCAGGCTTAAATTTGGTGTACCGGATTTTTGCTGGCATCGTGGTATTGCTCCGATAATGCCGATTTACATAAATGGGGCCTTCATCTAATCATATTCACCAGAAACCTTTGAAAATTAGCTGAATTGTATGGAAATTGAAAATATTATTACATATTTGTCACTACTTAGGGATGGAATATACGAGGGCGGGTCGAAAAGTTCACGGAATCTAAAATCTGAGGGATGTGCAGAGGAAGGTAAATATTAAATTATATTTTCGTGCTTTAATTCTTGAGCAATAGTTGGGTAAGCAGGTCGGCCGAAATTTCTTTAAACGTGGCTCACTTACCATACCGAGACCGTAAAAATATATTAAATAATTTAATAAATTTTAAGAGTAGAGGAAGGTAGCCCAAAATGGATAAGCTAGGGTTGATGATTTAAAAAAAGGGTAAATTTACGATCATATTGAAATTTTAGTTTTACGTCTACAATTGGATATCGTAATAAGGACTCTTAAAAACAAACTTGAACATTTTCTTCAATAACTAAAAGAGAAAAGTGAATTACCCGCCTTCAATTGAAATATTATTCATCAAACAATTTGTACTTATACGTACATACACGAACAATTTGGGATCTTTGTCTGTATCTAAAACTAAGGCTAAGATAATAAAACTAAAATAACCAACACGTTTTTCCTTTTGTTTTTTTTTGATATTTTATTACCCTTCAGAGGTCCACAGTGTTTTTATATTTTATCGTGAACATTTTTAGGTTAAATTGGAGCCTTCTCTGTCATGTTTCACTTCTGTGTGACCAATAAAATATTTGATTTAGCACGAATAATGTGTTCCTTGGGAATCACTTTGAACTGTGGAACCAATGATAAAAGAAATAACTTGTCTGCATCATGTTGATCTAGATTTTCTCCTTTCCTTTTGTTCTTAAAGATTTTTTTAAGTATTTTTTTATTCTTCAACAACTTATACAACTGTATGCATGCATCACAAAAATGTTTGTGATAAACACCGCTGTTGTAGAGTGTACCCGCTTTTTCGTAAAATTTAATTTGTTGGAAAAATATTGTCGTTGTGCTAAATATTGAAATTATTGAAAATGTATACGCTTGACGATACCTAGAATTTTTGACTCGGATTAAACCCGTGCGTTGTAGATGAATAATTTTAAGAGAGATTAAATTATACATAAAAAAATAAATATTTAACTTCACAAAAAGTGTTTAATTTTAAGAACAATATATAAAAATATTTATATCATTTAAGAAATATTATTTGCTTTTTAATCAGTTACGAAAATTAATCACTCATAAAAGTACATTTAAGGTAATAATATAAAAACTTATGTCTATAAAATCCGGAAAGAAGATATGGCACATTTGTGTCCACAATTCCTTTGAAACGGTTCGTGTTGAACGAAATCGTCGAACTAACTTGGCGAAATCGACCAGGTCCCAACCGACCACATTCGGGAAAATTGCTCAACTGTTGTGCGACTGATGAACGTCCCAAAACCATCGACAAAGTTTTCCAATTCTCGCTCTCCAAACATTCGGCGATTTATTCTGGTCGATTTCATTTGGAATTGCGGCTGCTTTGCTGCCTTCTGCTAGAGCCAATTGACTGATTACCAAAAATTTGGCAACTTTTTTGCCTATGTCGGAAAAATCTTTAAAGGTATTTTAATTTACGACGTACATCATATTAAATTATTGACATCAAACGCATCAATTTTCGGACTTATTAGTAAATAATATAAATACATAAAATGTGTCGTGGATTCGGCAACATTCCATTCTTTCCCTAGACGTAATTGATATAACTTGAACAATAAATAAAGTGGTATATAAGGTAATTAAAATAAATTGTATCAAATTTTAGCCTACATGGATGATACATATCAAGAAATTTTTTTCTTGGAGAGATCCCAAAATTTACAATAAAATGATGTTTTAATTTTGAACTTTTGAAATATATGCGAGATAAATTTGTAATATACCGAATACCTTTTGGAATAAGCGCTAATAAAACATTAATATTTTTTCAATTTCACAATTTTTATTCACATCAGTGCCCAATAATATCAATCACCATTTTTCAGATTTTTGGACACGAGGGAATCTTTTGTTCATTGTTGAAATATAGTACTAAGCTTTTTATTTATGTTAATCCCAAAAAAGAGGATCACTTACTACTATAAATATTTGGAAAGGAAAAACAAGCTCTTTAAATTTGGACTCATAGTAAAAAGATTTTCTGTAAATTTTAGTTTAATAACTACAACAGTTTATGGCAAGCCTTAATTTGAACATTTTTCCAATAGAAATATATGAGGACAGACAGGATTGCAACAAATGAATGAAGTTGGGCATGTACCCCCTCCAGTTGGCCCCTACTGAAGTCACTTTACGTTTTTCTGAAGAATATTGTAAATAGGTATTCAAATCTGCCTAAAAATGCTCAAAATAAGGTGAGTCTAACCTACTATAGCGTAGTCAGCTAACCTAGTTCAATGCTTTGGTTCTTAAGGAATAGTACAACATCCGCAGACAACTGGAGCTCTCTAGGTACTTAGTTTGCATTATTTTTAATTTTAAGCCACAGAGACCTCATGAAGATCATTAAAACATGAAACACCTCACAAAACGTAAATAAGCCTTAGTAATTAAATACGCCAATAGTTATAAAGTTCGTTTGTTACTATAGTTTGTGCTTGTTGTAGTAATTACGAGATTTATTTTATTAAGATTAATCAAGCTGCTTAAAAAGTCGATAAATAAGAAAAGTAAATAAAGGCATGTGCAAAGAACGAGGTGTAAACGGAGTAAACTTTCTGGGTATTGAGAATTGAGCAAATTGTTTGATAAGTTATAAAAGTTTTAGTTTTCCCTTTTACTAGAGTAGGTGTTTAGTTAACAAAAGTAACCACAACATTTGGGAGTACTTTCCCAACAATAAAAAGGAAAATGGATCTGCTTTCCACGTTGCCTCCTTCTGTGAATTTCCCAGGTCATCCTTGTTTAAAGGGTTGTCGACTAGAATTCTTTAGGCGAGTGTATGTAAAGCGAATTTTGGCTGCAGCCTGTCTGTGCAATTGACGCAAGTCCGAAGTGGGAAGGGAGGGGAAGTTCGTAGGATCGAAAGGACAGATATCTTAATTTCCCCAGGGTGAAATTCGTTTGAAATCTTGACCGCTGGGAGTACAGGAAATCTTAGAAAGTTTCGAGCAATGCATTCACAACCATTTAAAAATAACTCTTGAGAAGCTCCACCGATGCACGGAGATGGGGTGGTTCCCGAGGGGCATATGGGTCTTTATGGGTCCGCAACTTCGGGCAAACTTGTGGACTTTTGTTAACATTATTATTATGGCAAAATGCTCGGCCCTGGACACATTCATCTGTCAAAGACAGTTGTTCAATTGTTCCAAATGAAAGTGTCGCGGAAGGCGAGAATTCTGCGGTGCTTGCTTCTTCTGAACATTGTTTGACTAGCTTCTGTAACGTGTGGAGGACTCTTAACGTCTTGAAGCAGTCCTTTGTTTATTCTTGCCACGTCTTTTGTTGTTTACTTTAAAGGTGACTGTGCCATTCAGCTGTGCCTTCTTGTTAGCTTTTCAGGAGTGCTAGCCAAGGTGCAGACACAAAAACATGGACATTGTATAAAATTTTTGTTTTATATGAGTAGACAAAATACACCAGGGTACAGAAGATGAAATTGGTCGTAAATTCAATGAATAATATTTTTCATAAAAGCACACAAGCAGAAAGGGTTTATATTAAACTAGGAAACTACATCTCATTCATTATATGGGATTGGTAGCGAACAGACTTTTCATAACAGCGAGCAAGTGAGCTGGAGACAAAAGGTTTTATTAATTGAATGAATATGATGATACCATTTATTTTAAAGGTCTTTGGCATTATAGGATTTTAGACATAGGGTACCCCACGAAAAATTTATTTAAATGGTAAACATTTTTCTGAAATAATATAAAAAAGGAAGGAATATTTTTTTCTCAAGATTTCGACTTTCAGGTATGGATTTACTTAAATTTTGGACTTGAATGCCTATCGTTCCAAACATAGAAGCGTTTCTATCTTTAGCAGTTTTAATTGATAGTAAGTCTATTCTTGGAAAATTTTCTCAACCGGACGTAGTCATCTAGTCTGTACTACTCACGGTCTGTCTTATATGGACATTTTGCCTATAATTCTCTCGTACATTACATAACTTTATTGGTTAAACCCGTACCCATTTTTACTTCATTTTATCATCAGTGTTTACCGCGCTCTTTTCAAAAAAAAAATCCTCTATATTACTTTGAAAGATGGAAGATTTCGAATGATGAAAGCAACACCAATACCATTTTCATACCACTAGTGTATGTAGTAATATTCAATGTTTTTTGTCGTATATTGCATTTTTTCTGAGGACACGTTTTCACAAGCTTCAAACAGTGCACATAAGAGCTTAAAACTCTCTCGTAGAGTAAAATGCGGATCTTATATGTGCTACATTATGGTTTGTAGCTAAGAAAAAGTGTTGCCATCGTATCTTAAAATTAAAAAAAAAATTTATATATAATACAAAGTAAAAGCATTGCTATACATAATTAAAACATTCTACAGCTCTAGTCGCCAGAACAGTAGCAAAGGTATCTCTTTCAAAAATCTTGTAGCTAGTCCACGAAATCAATTTCATTTTAAATGGGTTAGTGAATTATTTTATTTAAATCAGGTCATGCTCGAAATATCGTTGCTTTTTTTGTTTTAAATCAAATAAAAACAATAATGTAAATCAAAGTTTGAACTATACAGAATGACACTTTCATCGCAGTTTTTTAAAAATCCTATTTATCAAGGAAATTTGTCATACAATTTTTAATTTATTGTTTCATCAATTCGTGTCTTCTCGATCATCCCATCTTGTTATTGATTTTTATAACTTTTATGAATTAGGAAATTCGTTGGCATTTGAAGTTCAATTTATTGAAAATTTTCACATAAGATTCCATCAGCCTTTATTACTTTTGCGTTTTTTCCCAAATAAATACATATTTTTGAAGGTGTTACAAATAAATTATCCAAACAACGAATTCGCATTAAATATAATAAAATTTATTTTCTCTAAAAACATTGCATACATATACAACAGTTAATACTCATCTATTTGATAGAATTATATTCTAATATGGCGTAAAAACGTTCTTTAAATTAGAAGCAAAATTTGTGCCTAGATCCTAAACAAACCTATACATAAACAGCTACTCTGTAACGTTTGAATGCCTTAAAGGTCCTAAATATTGCATTTGATCGGCCTCGACACCAAGTGTCACTTGTTGAAGTTCTCGATTTGCTGGAGCACCCAGCTCTTGCCGTATTTTTCGCTAGATGGTGAAGCTGTGCCAGGACTGCGTCCACCGTTTGAGTTTGTGCTACTGATCCTCTTCAGAGGGATGCTGGGCTTCAATGGGATAGGGGGAGGTGAAATTTTCGATGATATGCTTTTCGATCCTATCAGAAGGTTTGGTGGCCTTGGAGGCGGTGGGGGAGGAGGACTAGAAGGTCTTCTAATATGGCTCATACCTTCATCGTGGTTTTCTTGTCGTCGTTCACTGTCATCGCTATATACAGCTGAATCTCTGAAATCATTTTCAAGACACGCTTCCACCGTGTCTTCGTAGATGAATTGTGGGTTTAATTTTGGTACGACATCGTCGATTCTCTCCAGTTTTTTTTTTGAATCGCAAACACTATCACTCGACGAAGTCAAGGAAAACACCGAATCTCGCTGAGGTTGCAAAGATGCAGCAGAATTGTTGACCGATCCTGCAAATAAGGTACGAGGGTCTACATAGTCCAAGTGAGCCATTCTTTCCCCAACAGCCTCACTACCCTGTTTGTGAATAATACTTTGACGACACATCTCAGATACATCAGAAACCCGCCTTTCGGGAGGTTTGTTGTTCTTCGCAAAAGCAATGCTGTCTAGCGATTTTCGACCTTTCTGGAGGAGCGAATTTTCAGACCCAGTCACTGGTTCAGCCTTTGGACCTATGAAGCGATGCAATAGATTTTTTTGTGCTTTAGTCGTGAGATCTTCCTGCCATTGAAACTCTGTCATCGATGAAAAAGAGCCTGAGGGAGTGGTTTTCGAAGTGCTCAACTGTTTCTCGCTTTTCTTGATGTCCTCGTAGTTGATGTTTGAATCACTATTCCTTAAGGTCTCGGCGGTGCTAATATGTCTTACAAGGGCACCACCGATGCTCTTCAATTCACCGCATTCGTTGTAAACAAGAGTCACGTAATCTGATTCGGGCCTCTGATTGGTCTTTAATTTTGTTTCTACTGAAAAATTTGTGTAATATTGTTGCGATTTAGAACGGTTCAAAACAGGTGAAAATTTATAAGGTACATGTACATTTCGAAGTAACTGCTCGTAAACATGTTCAGCACTCTGTTCCTCAGGATTAGCTGTCTTAGCGGACGTGGTTTTTTCAATAACGTCATCTGTATCTAAAGGCGGTGGAGAGTTCGAAGGCAGTGGTGGTGGTATTTCTTGAACAGCTTCTACAGGCAGAGGTTCTGGGCTTGAAGGTATTCGTCCGTTGTCGAACGACTTCTTCTTCGGAGGTTTCTTCAAAATTCTTCCAAGCTCCTTATGTTCTTTCAGAAGTTCTGAAATAATTTCCACGTCTTTCTTAGAACCTTCTTCTGACAGCTTTCCATTCTCTTCTTCATCGGGATGTTCTGATTCGTGGTCGATAGTGGCTTCGACTTCATCATTTCTATCTTTAGAGTTATCTTCAGACAAATTTTCAGAATTCACAGCTGCGCAGAGATTATCTGTTGATTCGGTTATCTTTAACACAGTGTCTTCCATCTCGTTCAGGTCCATGTAAAACTTCGAAGTTTCCTTTTTAGCACGACTCTTCTTTAAATTAGCAATCCTCTTCGGTATAGTCTTTGTATTATACATCTTAATGTCCGCGCCCTTGGCACTTTTGTTTTTTCTTAGAGTTTGAAACTTCTGCACGTTGTCACGATCATTAACGTTTTTGTTGTTCGTCTCCTTGCAGTCTTCATCACTTTCTACCGAGTAACAGTGTGATATCCTAGGAACTGATTTACTCCGCTCCTTTAGGCTGTTTCTAGAACCTTCCTCTCTAGAGTCGTTTTCTGTTAAACTACAGCTGCAAGAATTATCAGTATGATCGCACTCTTTCAATTCATGTACTCGTTTTGATTCAAGTGGAAATTTGGGAAGAGATGGTATCATATTGTCGTCCATACTTCGGTTTCTGGTGAGCTTAGTTTTTTCTACGTTATTTGTTTCATCGAATGTTTCGAAGGATGATGAATTTGTTATTGTTTTTCGCTTAAATTTAGATCGATTCCTCATTTCACTCCTCCTGTACTGGTTGCGACGTTCTAAATAGACTGGGGTTGAAGAATTTAAACCCCATTTCCAAATATTTTTATCAGGCGTACGGTCTGTAAAAATAAAGAAAAATACTGTGAAAAAAAATTAGGAGTGGACATCTTTTTAGATAAATAGTAAACTCAAGATTTGAACAGTTATAACTCTTATGATAAGTTACTTTGTTTCAAAAACAATAACAACCTAGCATCGATTTATTATATCATCTGCAGAAAACATTATAAGATAGGCACAGAGGTATTACTATAGACAAAGGTAGGATTACTGGTCGGAAATTTTTTTTCTCTCGGTACAAAAACACTTTATGATTAATTATAGAATGTTTTTAGTTAATTGCAAGTGTTAGTTGAAATGAAATATTTCAATTTAGGAGGGTATAAGTAGCAATTGAAATATGAGAATTTATTCAAAGGCCTTTTAACACTGTAAACAACAGGAAATTATTTAAAAAAATGTCGATAATATATTTATAATTTCAAAATTCTAATGCAGCAAATCGGTTAAATGTTTTTAATAATCTTCAAAAAATTGTGATAATCAAATTTTGAAATTTCAAAGTATTGATTCATTTTTTTTTCATAACTTTTGATAATTCATAATTCAAACAACATAAAAATATTGTTGTATTAAGACTTTGGAATTAAACATAATTCAGTAAAAATTAAAAACACAGGGTATTAAAAGGCGGTATAGTGAAGTATTCCTTTTAAACTTAAATTCCCTGAAAATTTAAATAGAAAACTAAATTTAAAACAAAATGTTGCTCTTTTATACTTAAATGTATTTAAAATTCTAAAAATTCTATATGATTTTATACTTATTTTATTTCGTACGAAATTCTTTATTACCGTTGTGTAGTTATTCCATTCTTGCTAATTGCACACACAAAATTTAATTACAATAACAATTACAACTATCTAGAAGCAATGAAATGTTGAATTTATTGTTTTATTAGCCAAGATTAGAATTTATCGATGAAATGAAAGCAGTTTTTTCACACAACATATACAACATACAATGAGGTGTGGGTCTGAGAGCAGGTGCAGTGTTAAATAGCACATTCACAAATGAAAATCATATGAACTACTACCATTACCTTGTGAGAGATGTTAATTTGCCTATTGCCCACCACACAGCTATGAAAGATTACACTAATTGAAAGAAAAAGAATGAGAGTGTTAGCCACGGCACGACTTGATTGCCGGCGGATTAAAATTAAAATTAAAACAAAAACGCATTGTCTATTGGCTGGTTAAGGAACAATATAATATTTAAGGATGTGACGTCACATGTAGTATAGCTATCAGTACTAGACGACTACCTTCTTCATCGCCCAGCTTGTAGACGAGCTCCTTAGCGCGGCTTGGTATGTCGAATTGCTCGAGGATAACTCCTTTGATATTCTGAGCCCACAGCCTCTTCTGGTCACGATTCTTGGCCGTCAGCTTTATTTGATTCCGCGGATCATCGTAGGGAATAACATTGAAGCTCGTCGGCTCGCCGGGCAAGTGTTCACGAAGCATCAGGTTGTTCCTCTGCGAATACAAATAGTTGAATTTTTAATTAAAATGTAAATTGTAGAAAGCAGAAAAGCGTGATCTTACATAAATGTACGACTTGAACTGAAGCCTGCTGTCCTCCTTCGGCTTTGTAATGATAAGCATCGTTTGGAAGAGGAACACCATTCGCGGCTTGTTGTTCTCCATAAGGAGGCCTTCCTGTCGAAGTTCACCCAGGACGGTCAACTCTGGAATAATAACCGCATATTTCTTACTGATATTGCAATTAAGACCTCTCCACCTCGTGACAATCTAAGGAAGGCTCTATGCCTGCTTCCATTTACATATGTATTCAAATTATCTACTTTCTAATTGGTAGACCAGAAGCTGAATTATGGTCGGCGATTCGTTTAGATACTTCGACAGGCTTTTCCGATTAGTTGTTTCATTTATGCTTTTTCAATTTCTACTTTTCCCTTATCTAATTATTCAATTTTTAAACATAAGGAATGTACCACTGAACTATACTTGAGTTCTCACATTTCCGTCTACTTTAATATTTCAATCCAATTAGTAATTCTAAACCAGTAGCGTTCTGTATAGTGCAGTTTACTTCGAAATATTTTTAATAATAACACACTTTTATTTAATTTAAATCCATTCAAACTACTATAAACTTTGTAATTGTCATAGTTTGTGATATGGTATGATCAAAGATTTCAATTTACATTTTAATATAACAAAATAAAATGTTTTATTTTTCGAAAGAAAGCCCTAAAGGTTCAAAAAAAGAGTAAAATAATCTACATTTTACCCTATTTTTTGCATAATATTTTAAGTTTTATTAAAATAAAACAAAAATTATAATAAAAAGATATTTATTTAAAAGTTACTTTTTAATACTTGTGTCTAAACTCCTTAAAACATTAGCCGTGAACGAATTCTTAAGAAGTACTATTAATTCTAATATAGACTAAGGACTTTTACTTTCTCTGTCAAAAAAGTGAATCCTGTTTAAAAGTATTATATCCTTTAATCCTTGCACCCTTAATGATAGAATATATTTTCCTAGATTTATAACTATCACAAACTTAAGGTCGATAGCCCTAGAAATTTCTGAAAATATATCAGGAAACTTGATCTGATGGTTTCATTTTTAGCCTTTGTGATATGGAACTCTAAAAAAATAATACAACGAGATTTCAATGTAAAAAATAATTGTAGAATCAAACGGAAATATATTTTTAAAGTAACGTAAAGTTCGTAAATTTTAAAATTCGGAATCATTGCGATTTGGAAAAAGAAACTAATTAAGTTTTTCAATCAAATTATAATCACGTCTTCATATTCGCTGACCCAGCAGAACCGTTTCAACGCGAATAAAAAGAGTAAATATTTTCCCGACAAAATTGAATAGATTTTATGAGTTCACTGAGGCGCGAAACTTTTCTTGATTGCCAGGTAACAAGAATTATTGACGTAACACGTTAACCATAAAAAGTCCGTTGGCAAGTAAGTGCCTCATAAAGCACTGTTAAATGGCCATAAGGAAAAGAATTCTAGCAAGAAAATAGTTTAGCATTTGCACGCAATCTTAATGCCTTTCTCATCTTTTATCTTTTTGCCACTGTCAGCTGCGGAGAAGGCCGGAGAGATGTGGTAAGTGCGGGAAAAGAAATTGTTAAATCTTACCAGGTCCCAACCATCCGTCGAGAATACCAGAAAGCTCCTTGACCCGGCTCTGCTGCTCCAACTTTTTCTTAACTTGATCAATATTCCTTGCGACTTCCCTCATAATCTCGTGGGCCTGAACAACTTCTTCAATATCACAGTGCTTACGTAGGTTCTGGGAAAATAGCAGAGCGTTAGCGATCATCGGCGGCTCTCAGACGACTTAAGACATGACTTACATCGAGCAAAAGGTGATACTTTAAGATGCGTTGCACCGGCTTCAGCAGGTAAGAGCCCAGCGGCAACGTATGTTGCAACATTTTTTGCGTGGACGTCAACAGGGCGTTCGTGTGCGATGCCTGTAGCAGTGATGTCAGCAGAGATATCGCCTCGGGATAACTTGTGCTGAAAGTAAAATTGAATAATAAGAATAAGAATAAGTGATGAGTAAGTAAGGAGCCACTAAGAAGAAGTGCATTCCGTGGGCAGACAATTGATTGTGTCGAAACAATGGGTTCACGCTTTCGTCGCACCTGGCAGGTGATTTCATGTTAACGCGTCCTCATGATAAATTGCAGACGTTGCCTGCATCCGAAACGAACCGAGGATGAAGTGAGTCGTTAGACGGATCGATTATGTCACTGGCTACCAGAGGTGGCTAAGATCTGCTCAAGACACGATGCTGTGCGGTGTAGCTTCTCACAGCTCTTCAGACAGAACTTTTTATAATGAGCGACTATTTCCCAGCAGAGAAGGCTACTTCATACGCATTCCACATTATTCTATATATGGCACGCATACGCAGTACTTATAAATTTCCGGGTACAACGTGTACATTTTAAGAAAGAATTAACCGTTCATGTCTCATTGTTGTACTCTATTGTACTATATAAATAAAAATATAAGAATGTGTTGCAAATATTTATCAAACACGGTTTCATATTTCTTTTTGTTTTGATAAATTCTATATGTGTAGGTAGAATATTAGTCAAATCATTTAGAACTTAGAACTTAGAAGACCTTGTGACTTAAAAAAATTATAATTCTGAGGAGAACATATTAATTTTGACTATTAGTAAAGAAACCGATCAAGTGTGAATTGGACTCGCATGAGGAGAGTTCTGGACCACAAATCTTTGAATTTGTATTGTTCATTTGTAAAAAGCGAATAATTGGTTGATATTTTCTGTATTATTTTACTGAAAATAACCTAGTCACGCACCGTAGACTATGACAACTCGAAGAATGTAGTTTTGATTATGGTATTTATGGCAGTCCTTATCATCAACTTTATTAACTTTGTTTAACGGCTTGTATATCTGGGAATGTTTTGCTGAACATTCAAATCATATATTTTCATAGTCTTCATCTTTGGAAATACAAAAAAAAGATAATATTTTGACCCAACAAAGTATAATTATAAAAAAAAATTAATTAATATCCAATAGTTGAAACTTTTCGTTTAGACCATTATTTATATTATAGACCATAAAGTGGGTATAACAGACAAATAACATTCAACAGTTTGAGTATGGACTCAATAGAGAGTACTTTTATTATTTCTCGCATATGACATACTTGAATTCACTATTTATATGTAAGTTAAATAAAACGCTACTTTTTCTGATAATATCATAAATTCCCAAATAACACACTCGGATCGTGAGAAATATTATTTAAAGAAACTATCATGCGAAAATAGTTTGATTACAACGTAGCAAATCGCGGTATGCTTCTCAAATAGCTCGTAAATATGTTTCTGTCTACACATTCAGAGATTAATTTATAACTAGATCTATTCACTGCATCAGCACTAATCTCGCCTCTGAAATTGTTTCATGACAAGTTTACGTACTTTAGAGCTGAAGCGAGAAATAAACAAAAGGCGACTGTGCCATGCCGCCGTCTTAAGTCCTACGTCTTATGTGACCCCAACTCCGGCAGCGTTCATCTCACGGAATCAAGTGTTGACCCAACACACTTCGGGCAGCAAATTGAGGAAGCCGCGCTTTCGGTTTATTTAACTAATCGCAATAAAAACGCCGCCAAAGAACAGTTATATTTAGTACTCGCCCAAACGCGAAAACAATCCAATATCTAGCGCTGTGACGTTGTTTATTTATTCAATTCGTGGCTAATTCTGAAATTCTATGGGACAAGAGGTATAGTCGCGAGTCAACGCACTCACCTGACGACGCCACAATTGGCGCTAAGAAAACACGTGCACATCTTAGAAGGTACTCACCAGTACGATGTGTACACATTGAAACGATCCTTGAGATCGACAAAGCATTTCGCGATCTTCACAGGATCCATTCCAGAGTTGACAAGCTGCTTCAGGAGTATGGAATTGAACTCGTAAATATCTTGGATGTTGCTGAAGAGAACTTTCAGTTCATCAATTTTGAGACATGCACGCTCTTTCCAATCCTCCAGATATCTATAGAGATAAAAAAAAATATTTTTCATTATCACTACATTCACTAGTTTTCCGCTTACTAGCTTGAGGCAGATATATCCCTATTAGTATGTTGTTCTTACCCTGTTATAACCTGGCGGAGGTCCTCAACGTAACTCCGTTCTGAGTCCACAATCTCAAGGCAAGACCGTTCGAAGACCGTCAAAGTGTTGTTTCCGTCGCCTAACTCGTTTTCACTTTGATCCGCCAGGCTTTCAACACTGGCCAGATAAGAAGTACCCAATTTGCCCAGGTGGTGGTCGGACCCCGAACTGGACGAGGATGAGGTTGAGCAGATCGAAGACGAAGACAAGGGGCGGTGTTTGAGCCGTGCGATATCAGGTAATATCAAACCGGACTTCCGGTTCCCCTTTGGTGAAAGGTTCGATCCAAATGAGCCCTTCTTATTTTTCATGTCACTCAGCTCGTCTAGACTTTCGGCGGACAGCTTACGCTGCAGCTTCTGGCAGTTCGCGACAGAGCCCTTGGCAGCGAGGCACTTGACGCGGGCATACGTTAGCAGGGGGGTCGAAGGTGGTGTCAACTTCTTAAGAGGCAGTTTCTCCAAAACTTTCTTATCACTAATTGAAATTTGACTAACTCCGTTCAAGGTTCGACCGGCTTTTGCGTTTTCTTCATGGCATTCGCTGTTTCCGTCGTCTGGCAATGTGGTCGGAGGACTTCTAGGCTCTTCCATGGCAGTAGACGTCGGATGAGCTCGCAGTCTCTTGAGCATATCAGCCAATTTCTGAGAGTTCTGACTTGCGTCATCTTCGCCCTCGGTAGGCTGCTCTTTGAGGGTCTCCGATGGCACTATCACATATTGTTTGGTCAGTTGACTCGCGTTTTTTATGAGATTCGCGCAGGATTGGTCTAGATTCCTATCGCTGAAACTGAACTGCTCGTTAAAGTTATTCGTTGGGGTCTTATCTTCGTCAATGGGAGAGGGAGCCATTCGGAATTCCCTAGGGGATTCCTTCGAGGATTCAGGCTGTCGTACCCGATCTAAGGATTCTGTACTAGACTGGATACACTGGAAAAAAGTTGGATTTTGCTATTAACTTTTATTCGTTCATATAAGTAAATTAAAAGAAAGCACACCAAACATTTTAAAGTTTCACTAAACCACCAGTCTGTCTCCGAAACATTACGAGTAGATTTTAGGAACTGTTTTCTAGCAGTTGCATTTTTTATATTATGAAATCAAACACCCCATTTTATATCATTTTCTCTCATATACGTAGATTATTTTTATAATTTTGTTCTTAAAATCTTTAAATTTAGAGCTCTTGTAAAGAACATCAAAATTACAATTACTTGTTAAAATGTCAAGTTTTATATAATAATAAATATTTAATTGAAATTTAATTTATAAAATCAATCTGCCGGGAAAATATGTTATTAAATATATTTCTTTATTTTTTTTACTTAATTTCGAAAGCCATTGAATTATACAAATTAAAAATTATTTTGAAATTCAATCTCTGAAATTTTCCAGCAACTCAAAAAATATTTAAAGATTTTTGAATGAATAGAAATTTTAATATTCATAAAATTATGAATTTTGAAACAGGGACGTTTCCAACAGAGGATTTCTTGTTTTATGAAAGCTGAAATAAATTATGTGTACTAATATTATAATGTAAGGAAAGGATTTTAGCTTGTTTATATTTAAAAAATTTCACCATTGGAAAGCAATTTTAACATCCCAAAAGATAATTTAACTTCGTTAATTTCGTTAATAACGATTTTCGAAAATAATCAAAAGCCCCAAAAAATAATTCATATATTTTTTTCTTGTTTTCCGGGTATAAAACTATAAAACAAATGTTAATGCTATTTCAACTAAATTCTTTTACTTCAATCTTATATTTACAAGTTTTTGTGTAGGGTATATTCACCTCAATTGTTTCCACCAGTTCGTTGCCGGATTGGGTTAATTTGCAAGTATTTCGAGATAGGGGTATATGGGAAAATTTCGGTTTGCCCACGACCCGTTTTGGGATCTTATTAATGCCCGCACTGGAACTATTATTGCACTGTATCGGATTTCGGTCTATTTTGTCCACAATAGCCCCGGAATGCGAAATAAGCCTCTGGACATTCGGCGATAGTACGCGAAATCCGCGATTGTTTCGATTATTGACTATTGCATGGTTGAACGCTACATTAATCGCGAGCGGACAAGCGACTAAGTCATCATCGATTCCTTCACCGCCAAGGCTCTCGTCTTTGGTCGTCTTCGAGATGGTGGTCTCCTTCCTGCTCACCTCCTCGGCTATTCCTGTGCTGGCGTTAAGACTGCCATTCAAGCTGTCATAGAGGCCGATTAGTGAAGGTGTTAAGTCGGTCGAACTACCTGCAAGGAGAAAAAGAATCTTAAGTCGGTTACACCATTCCTTGGATTGCAAGAAAGCAAGAAATTACGGGGACGTCGGGCGTGGGGGGGTACAATGCACAGAATGGGCCTTAATTGCAGTAATCCTGCAATCTTCTGAGATTTATATTCATCACAAATAGAATGATGGAAGTTGTGGCACTGCAGCACAACATGCCAAGAATACTATGAATTACGCGTTCGACGCTTTGCTCGCGCTCCATCGCGCCGTTTCTCGAGCCCCATTGGTCTTTGTTGGCCTGTCTTGGAAGTGGCGCCTAAGATCGCGTACGCGACAGGAAGGTATAGCGCGCTGCGGCGGGCAGTGGGCAATTACCCCATTGCGGCCGTTAGAATCCGCGAAAATTATGCAAAGGACGGCCAGGCTGGGCTGCGAGCAGACATAGTGCGGCCATTGCGCGATCGCTAGTGCGAAAATCACAGCGCATTAGTGTCGATCTGTGGTCGCAACAGATTTTAATTAAAAGATAAATAGCCGTGTCATAAGATGCATAAGAAGCACACTAGCGGTCGTTTGGCCGGCTACCTCCGATGGCCGCGATGGCAGTGTAAAATTTAAGCTAATTGCACTACTAATGCGCCGCGACCCGCGGATTACATGTACCTAAGATCACTGCTCTCAATTCAACTGGTTTATTAATTCTAAAAACGTGAACTATATCATAAAAGCTAGGACGGTCGCCCGAGAACGATAAGCGTTTTCCTAATGAATCTTGTGGCGCTAAAGGCGTTGCAGAAATGGCTCGATGGAACAGTTTTATGTCATTTATAACATCAAAACATAGATAAGCTTACCGCTACTTTTAAATTAATGCCCATCTCTTCCATTTGAACGCAAATTAAGATGCTTACCTAAATATTAGATAATACCGTCGCTGAAGGAGGAATGTTAATTAATGTAATGGTAATTTGGCTTTTTACGACCTAGCGAGATTATATCGAGTTTGATTGAAAGAAAATGTTTAGGGCGTTTGAAATTTGTTTTACTAAGTACATATGAGTGATATACGTTCGATTATTTTAAAAATCTCTATTGTCTTTAATGACTGGATCAATGCGTTGCCTTGGTATTTTAAATCATATCTTTACATGCATTTAAATTTTTATACGATTATTGACGAAACGTAAATTTTGGTTCAATTTTTTAACAAAATTTTATATTTTGATCGTGTAAAGTAATTTAAGAAAGTTATATTTTGTTGTAAAGATTTTTAAGCGGTTACAGGTAAATAAAACTGTTTTCTTGTTGTACGAATTTAGTGTAAAGATTCTTATAAATTTGACTGAAAAAATCCAAAAACTAACTTTAGTAAAAAAGTGGTTTCCAAAAAGTGTTCAATAAATATGATTAAATGAAGATAGCGTTTTCTTTAATTATAATAATAATATTATTATAAGCAGCTTTTTTTAATTGCAGGGGCATTATTTTATATATACGTGTAACATATATTTTAAATATCATAAAAATATGCATATACATTTGATTAAAATTAGTTGAAAACTTTTTAGACTTTCCGTCTATATTTTTCTTAAAGTGCAATTTTTAAAATTAAAAAATGCCTGATTTTAATTTAATTTATTTCAAGGTTGGGCTATAATTAGAACTATTTATTTAGTTTTATAGTATAATATTTTTGGCTTGCGGACAAGATATATTTTTGGGGTCTATGTTTAATAAGAGGTCAAGATCTCGCCATTAAAGTCATTAGGCATTCATAATTAATTTTCTTTTTCAAGCAAGTTTGTAAGGTTTTTTGGCATGCAGTTCATTTTATTAATAAGAACTTATTTTATTTGTACAGTATACAAACATCTTCGTAATAAAATAAAAAAGAATTCCTTGTTATTTCTCTTGTATTATTAAAAATAATGTAAGATCTAGCGTACGAAATCTTATGCCAAAAATAATTCTTTTGTGTATGTTTTGAATGTTCACTAAAATAATACAAAAACGAACAAGAAAAAATAACATCTTTAATTATAAAATGTTTCATAAAAGTTAAGAAAATTATAACAATTAAATAGAAAACAAATCTATGGTCAAGAATAAACAATTATGTAAAAATTAATCGTACGAACTTGAAAGACAACGCTTATTTAATTAACTAAGAGTTTTCCACGTTTGATAAACTTTAAATTTAAATTCCTACTTTGCTTTTTTAATGGGAAATTTAAAAACAACTGGAAATTATATTCTCACACGAAGAGAATATAATGGAAAAGATACAATGTAAGATGTTGCGTTTAAATCTGATGCAAGATTTCATTCATCAATTTTTCATTCATCAATTTTTCATTCATTCACTGCACTTCATTCGATAACGAAGAAATCTGATGTAAAGAAGTTTGAGTGTAGGCGCATAACGAAATCAGATCAAATTTCATTTTGATACGAATCGAACATGTTCCCGACGACACTGTAGCTGCATACGTAGGAGCTGATATCTCTTTGTTAAGTTTAGTTTTGCTTTTTTTGTCGTTTAAAAGAAAGTCTTTAAGATTATGAAGCGAAACGAATAATTAATGAGGCAGTAATTGCGTAAAGCATTACAGGTCAGCAATTACAAGTCTATCGGAACCATCTGGAGGAAAGTATACTGATTATGCCATTACAGAGTGAAATGTAAATAGCAAGTATAACGTTCAAAAATTAGAAAATTAATCAGGTTGATCCCGTTCTTCGATGCGATTACGATAAATTTAGTGATAGCTCTCAATTGCCTTTACATAATCGAGTTGGGGTAATTAAACACCTACTTTATGGAAAGGTGCAATTTAAGTGACCAGTCCGGTAAACGCCTACGGATGTGCGAAAGTCACCAGCCAACATTCAAGTCCCCTGTTACTAGAGTTACATAAATCTAATGTTTTTTTTTTGTTTTGTTTTCTAATAGTAGTCCCAAGAATAAATCAAGATACAAAAAGCTGTAAAACATCTTAGAGAAGATTGGACCTCTACTGAGCGAGCATCGATTATTGTAAAAGGAATTCAAAAGGAATTGTAATTGCACTTTATCGCATCGGCTCGCGAGCAAAAGGTCAGAGAATAGCCTTGCAGCGCGCTGTGCGCTTCGCATTAATCATTGCGGCCATCAGCGCGCACGGCGCGAACGCAGTAGCCCGGCTCCCGCGGCCGATGTTTTAATTAGCAATCAGCTGGACCAGAATCTCATGATCAAGAAGCGTAACGAAACGTGGAAAAAATTGGAAAAAGGAAGATATTTTTAATGAAAAAAAGAAAAGAAAAAAACAACTCTCTTACAAGTGCCTTTTTGTCTGGCGATATGTCTGTGTCTGTCTGTCGCACCCAACGCGGGTCAGCACATCGCATCGCCCCACAATAAGACCATTCCGTCCACGTGTTAACGCGAAGAAATTAAAGTGATGTTCGTTATAAGGTCGTTAAATTTTATTTCGATTCTTAATTAATTTGTACCGGGGCCCTGGTTCACTCCTAGTGCCGACTGATATTTATGGCTGTAATTTTAATTGAGCCGTACAACAGTAAGGCTGCTTCTGGCATGGTTCCTTCGGGCTCGACTATCCCCTGGAAAGATGTATGGCCGTTGCAGTTAGCACCACCATAATGAAGTTAATATTGACAAACTCTAAAAATACACCCAGAAAAATACAAAAAAAAACAAAAACACAAATTGTAGATCTTAATGAAGCGTGACGAAAATTCTTTAAAAGGAGACCTTCCAATTAAACTCCATTTGCATTTGCATTGTATTGTTCTTGACGATGTCTCGAGGCCATACTAAAAATTCCATCGACTCCAATGAAGGAATTTCAGTTTGTGATAAGAACGAGATCCGGTAGTAAAAATTAACGTACAAATGAATTAATATATTCAGATGAAATTCGATATGCTGAAGAAAGTTGATAATACATCTGTTGTCCAAACTCATCTCCCGTTGTTTGGCATCTTTTAGATTTTTAGGGACCTTCGTCGTTATTATAATAACACATATTGCCATATTTTTTGGCTTCTGGAATATCTTCTGGTGCGAATAGCTGAATTTTTCTAGCTTTTTTTGCAATTTAATAAAAGAATTAATACTTTTTGATCTTTCAAGGTTTTTTTTGAAAAATCACCTATAATTTCATGCATCGAAATTTGTTATCAAAATGGCTTTTAAAAAAACAGCCCTTTTCTTAATTACCCTTAAATTAAGAATAACTGAGAAACAAAGAGCTACGTCTGACGTTATAAAAAAAGACTCCATGCATTAAATCTAAAAGAGAAAGATTATTTACATATACAAAAGTAAATGACGCGCAGAAAAAGGAAGGTTAAAATTCCTAACCTCTTTTCTTATAGAATTTTACAGACTGTCCAAAAAATAATATGTTTTCCCCAAAACGAGAACAATACCAAAACTTAAACATAATTGTCTAAGACAAACAATACCGAAAATTTGCTCTAAAATTCCAAACAGACATTGCCAGAATTCTAAAACTGTTAAAAGTTTTGTCTCCTTTTGAAAGGAAATAAAATCTTAACGACCATTTCATAGGTCTATTATGAAACATTTAACAGGGTCGATTTCATAAAAATCCATTCAAACATTTTGGCATTCGTAGATGGTCTTTGTATGAGTGCCAAAAGCCAACAATGCGAAAAAAATATTACTTTGATCTTAAATAATCCAAACATTTTTAAATCGGTATTTCTACATGTTACATGCATGGAGTTCTGAAGTTTATACAATAAAACAAATTAATGAGTGGGGTTTAATGGGCTAAGTAAACCTCCAGCGATTTTTGGAAATCATAAAAAAGAAAAAGTGTTTTGTTTTGTTTTTTTTTTTAATGCATAAAAACCACAGGTATTTTTCTCTTCCTCCTTGCTTTTGTTAAATTTAATTTAAATGGCGTGAATAATCAACCTTTGTTTAAATGAATTAATCCATGACCCAGTGTGAACTTCATTAGACTTGTATAATTGCTAGGAAAAAGCTCCAGCAGTCAAGTAAAGAGAAGAAAAAGAAAATCATAGTTATAAAACAACAAAAAATAACCATAAAACAGCACAGGTTTAGTAATTGTTAATTATGTCTTTTTCTGCTAATGTTTATAGACTTCTCCGGGAATTTTCCAATTTCACAAAAGCACGGCATGCGCCAGCCTTGATCATGAGCGGCGAACAAAACTGGTGCCAATTGCGGCTTGCGCAAGTGATAAGCCCGTTCTGCGACTTCCTGGTTAGGCAGCCTACCACTTTCTTGTAAGACGTTTGACCGTGAAGAAGTTCGGAAATGGCCTCTGGAAGGAAAATATCTCTCTACTGGAGCAAGTCGGGGCCTTGGCTTGTAAGTAGTTTCTGATATGAAACTACTTTTCGACATTGCCGTAAAATGTTGTAACAATTCCAGTGCACCGTGGTCTCAGAAGCGCGATACTCATTTACCGCGACATGACACTGCTACAGGTAAACCGCGGACTCTTGATTGCATTTGGACCCGATGCGAACTCACCTTTATTGGTCAGAATGCATTAAATGCATTAAAACCATTAAGGCCTCAAAAGGAAACGTGCGCGGCCAGGCTAAGACTGGGACTGCATAATTATTCTTGGTTTCCTTTGCGCGTGGGCCTCTAAAGAAAGCCGCAGAAAGTCGTCGTCGACGTCTTAAGTCTATCGAAAAGATCTTGGGCTATTGTTTCACGTGAAATTGTTCACTTGTGCGATACTTCTATACACTCGAACAGCATTTTGCCATGTCTTCGTCTTCAAAGACGAGCATAGCCATACCGTCTTGGCCCTTGAACTTTACCGCTGGCAACAATACGGCATAAGGTGCAACCATAGCTGATAGGGAAGCAAATCCATAAGTGCCGCATAGTTAGGAGTGGCTTATCTCCACTATAAGATCCCTCTGGATGCGCTTTTGATGTCGAACAAAAATAGATCATCTTTGGAACATTCAGCACGTTACAGTCCAATCTAAAGACACAGACAGACTTTGGCGCAGATAAGATAAGTTCCTTACAGTTCCTTACCAACGCCTTTAGTTCCAACTGGTGTGACATAGTCGCATTTTGCCTTGCTTCGGGCCGTTCGAGTTTGTCTTTTTATAGAACCGAGTTATAAACGATCGCCAATAATAATCTGTTTGCACCTCAGAATGTCGTCACACTGTACATAAATTCCTAGGGGCCAAGAAACCCAACGATAACGTGCTTATTTAAAAAGGGGACGTGTCTTGGAAAATCGGTCTATCTATCATAGGAACGAAGTCCCGGAGCTGCAAATACCTTTTAGTGGATCTTGTATTCAATTTGGTCAAGTATCGAGTAAATGGCTTGATAAATATTTACTTATAGATTATAGTTAGTTCAATATAATAGTAAATTTGGGTCATAGATGTATTGTTGGAATTATAAAAGTAGTATTTTGACGTAAAAAAGTAGTGGGCAAAGATATAACCACACATCTTACCCCATTTCATCCCGCGTAAATGGAATTTCAAAAAATTCTAAAATCAACTTTTAGGTATATATCTTATAAATAAATTCCGTGTTTAAAGGTCATGTAATTTTATGCATTTTAATTGAGTAGGAATTTTTATTTTATAAACTGAGAAATGTGACTAATTGCTTACTTGCATTGCAATAAGTTAAATAGATGTTTTATTTAATGCAACTATACTATAATAATTTAGAACCCTCAAAGTTATCTTAAATATCTCCCTTTCGAATCTCAAGATAAATTTTACAATAAACATAAAGTGAATATTAAAATAGAAAGTAGGGAATCCAGAGTTTGTAGATATTTTACAAATACGCTGTTTTATAGGCTTGTGGAATTAAGCACTACGATATTATCTTTATATTTATCTCTTATATTGATTTAACTTTCCTATTAAGCCATGCTATACTATAAAATAAATCCAAATTTTATTTAGAAATGATACAAGAGATCACGATGCCGTAAAATTTCCCATGATATGTATTTCATCAAATAAATTACAACCACGTAGCTCCTACTGACATACCTTGCGGCTACTTTTTAAATCCTGCTGATTTCGTCACAAGCATCACGGATTTCACTTCTTTGTTCTGTTTATCAAATAGTGCTATTCACCAGTGTACAGTGGCAAATTTAGCCGAAAGCGCGTCTGATGCTTCTTTGCCCGGTGAGTAGTATACCTGAAATTTATTGATCTCCGCGATGGTTCCGTACAGTGGTGTGATGGCTCTTTATTCTTCGCGCGATATATGATAGTTGCATGTATGCAATCAAACAAATTATAATTTGATGAAAACGCTTGCAAAGTTGCACGAGTTGCGCCGCGCGGCAACCGATGATTTATGCGCGTCTATTCTCTAACGAAGTCTGTTCAGGCACGACATTGCGTAATGGTTAACGCCATTCACTGCAGCGCACCGGAGAGTCAGCCAGGTAAGCTAAGGTAATATAATTAATTTCCACTCGAATTGCATTTTGTTTTCAGCTGGAATCGACGAAGCATGCACAGCTCTGTTGCACCTTACAAAGCGCGCATAATAAATCAAAGATTATGCATACCTGAGGCTGTGGCGGACGAATCGCCCGGCCTGACGGGATGTTCGTGGATCGCGAATCACGGATCGCATATACCCCGCGATCTAATGGCACTTCTTCTCTGACCCACTGCAGTCATGTGCAGTTGTCTCTGAGGCATGAATAAATAAATAAAATTATGTTTGAGATCTTCGCGATCTTCACCAATGTCAGGCACGGGTCCAGACTCGAGCGGCTCTAGAGCAGAGCAGTCACTTGCTTTGGCTAGTCAATTTCTTGAGACATCGTCGTCCGGAGGATGCCAACCATGTCAGGGGCATCTAACGATTTGTGTCTTGTCTTTTAAGAACTATTGCTAGAGTGGGTAGAATGTGCCAATCGTTGAAAATATGCTGTACGCTGGAATGTCCAAATTACAGTGGGTGATGAAATTAAATTCATGTATGTCCAAAAGGACTTTGTTTCCAATAAGTTAACTTGGATAACGATATAGACAATATTATAGACATGTATATGTATGCAAAGTGATATATGGTAATCCGGATTCAAACTACCAATCCTAGTTTAGAAAATGAGAAACCAGTCATCGAATCTGCATACCTTGATTTCTTAATTGCTGGCTCGCACATAATTTAAGAGTTAGGGTTAAGTTAATTTGCTGACGATTGTAGTTTGTGTCGAGCTACTATGGAAAATTTTGAGTATCTTTTTTTCTTCTCTTTTCTTTTCCTATTGGTAGTGGGCAATAGGATTCTAACACCGTCATGTATTAGGATTGAACTAGTTAAATCTTCATTGTTTCTCGTGATTTCATCATCCACTGTATAGTTACTGCGGATGACTTAAGACTGCACGTTTTGACCGCTAGATTTGCGTAGAAAATTACGGCTGGCGCCTCTATGGTGTGCGACTTCTGTCGTCGAAATATCACGGAACTGGAACTCATAACTAATGGTGCGTTTTCTTATTAGCGCGTCCCATCTTGGCGTGGCGGCATTTAGCCGCAAAGAAGCGGTCTAAGGAACTGAAGATTGTGCTGTACGCGATCACTTGTGAATCGCGTCCCAAAGCACTTGGGCAAAACTTTGCAATTTTACACTTAAATGCAATTAAGGAGGAAACTGAGGCACTTCAAGCGCCAAGATCTGGGCTAAAGATATGCTAAAAAGTCCGCGAACGGTTCATACCAATTAACAGATCTTGTTCAGGAGTACGGTTCACGTCCATTATAGCATAATGGGATGCTCTCAAACACGTCTTCGAGAGTCTAGAGTCTAGACGATTCGAATTTGCAAATTTGCATCTACTGATATTGCTCGTTCGGCTCTTAAGCATGGATCGCGACGCGATGTCTCAGGATAGCCGCCATGGACCAAACTAGGCCCATTAGCGAGTCCGCTTAATTAGCATTCATATGTCAATATTCCGTCGCGGATTTTTACGGTTTTGAGAGGTTTACAAGGCTAATACTACTAATACAATTCCCTTGTTATTCTCGGAATGTGAGTCAGTTAGGCAGCGACGCGACAGGAATTTTAATCGATCTGACGTGGTATTAATTACTGCGCCGCAGTGGTCGTTTGCATGACCAAGCCAATACCATCGCGGTAGTTTCCATTTTCTTCTAACACGACTGTCCCTCCGATCTAGCCACCTATTAACTTACTAGGGCTGGTCAAATCGCGAGATTTTAATCTACGGTCGTGAGATTTATGCAGTGAATGTCCGTGAACGTAACCGGCGTTCTGCGTGTGACATGCATACGTTAGCTGAAGCACGGATGATAACATGTACCTGCAGTTTTCGCATGTGACTTTTATCGACTGCAAATTCTCGCCTTGGAAATTCTTAAGGAAACAGATGCAGTTGTTACACCTGAACGATAAATTTATTAGGTTTGACTCACCTAAGTCGAAATGTGTAAGCCCAAAACTATTTCTGATATATTTTTATTCAAATTTATGCAACACACAATTTCCTGACACCTTTTAAAATGAATTCATTTCATAAGTATATTACTTACTGATGCCAGTGTCTTTATCCGGAAAAAATATATCTTAAAGTCAGTAAATATCTTTTCCTGAAATACCTTTGCAACCTTTTTTCTTAACATAATTGTTTAACGTGCGATGTCATTCTGCATGTTACGCTGGGACGTATGCTGTACCTATTTCACATTTCGCATTAGCTAGACGTTATTATGCAAATCCATTCTCTGATTATTTTCACTCATAATTGATAATTTCATCCCATATTCAAAGAATATAGAAATTTTACTAAACCATTTAAACTATATTTATTCCATCTTAAATTTGCTCGGTACGGTTCAGATTACACAAAAATTCAATAATTTCAGTTCCTTTTGTTAAAAGATCCAATAAAACTCTATTTTTTCCCATTCCTGGAAATGTTTGAAAAGCAGTGCAGTGTGAAAGAAACTTGATACATAATTAAATTGAAAAAATCAATATTTACTAGTCTTATATCTTTATAAAACTCAAAAATACACCTATAAAAATTAAGCAACAATGAAAGTTGTTAAATAAGATTGAAAACCCTTATTTAAACTGCTAACAACTTTCTTTATCACATAATGATAATAAATATCAAGAAAGATAACAACCTTACAAGTCGAGTTGACCTGGAATACAAAAATAAACGTTTAATTAGATTGAAGCAAGTTTAAGCATGTTCAAAGATAACTATGGCAAGCAATGACAAATTACTTCTGAAGAAAAAAATTTGACAGAATTTAATGTAGTATTACTATTTACAATTTTTGCATTTTAAATTGACTCGTGTATACGACCCACTCTTTGTTTGCGATTTGAGTCGCATAAACAGACTGACTGCGGATGTTGATTGAGGCGAACAGAAAATATTAACGACATAGAAAAAGAATAAAAAACCATCGTGCCCAAAAAGAGTCAAGAACTGACCACCCACACCGCTTGAAAACAGTATGGTGCCTATACCTTACTGGAAGGTCGAAAATGGGTTATGAAAGTTGAATTCCTTGTACTTTTGGCCCATTTCCTTTTCGCCATTGTTTCCAGTTGCCCAAAAAAACGCTATTTATCTTAAACGCGGGCTAATTTGAGTGAACCAAAAATTTGCATTAATCTTAAGAGTACCAGAAATTTGCATTAACAAGGTGAAATTTCACCTCAGCTATGCACTTACTATTTTCAAAAATGGTAGCGCTGTCGGTGGAGGGTGTCCGCACATATCGCCGCACGTCGTATTACAAATTTCTGGCTGTTATGTCCCATTAAATACATGCAGGCAATCAATCTTACTTTTCCCAAAAGCCTAAAGCCGTGTCAGCACGTGCTTTCAGCTCGGGCCATGAACGAGTTAAATCTTATCGATGTCACCTTTCGCCGTCAGTGCGACATGAGCTCATAATTTTTCAACATAAATTCCCTGTTAGATGTCTAATGAATCGCTCATAGGTGAGTGTTCCGTGGGACGGATTTATCAGCTCCGAAATTTATAGGAACCTCAAAAAAGGGCTGTGGGACGATGTACCCATCCTGAGCTCCCATATTATGAGCCTGTCAACTATAGGTGCACCGGGCTGTCGATATGTTCCGGTTCAAAATAGATTCAAAATTTTTATTTAACAGCCCTGTACTAGCGACGGACAGAGGAAAACCGCCAGATTATAAATGTCGACGATGTCGGATTGATTGCCCACTGGTGAAAATGAAAAGAAGCCTAGCATGCTGCACATTGCGCAGTATGCAAACGAAGGCTAGCCAGAGGCATCCATCGTCCGTGGTGTACACCTCCTAATATGTCGTAACGTAACTAATGAGTTCGTTGACACTGTTGCGGCATAGCCGCAACTTAGAATTCAATTAGGACGCCTTGACGGGGCCAAAGGTGCTTCATTTATTCTTACGCGCAGGCGTCGTAGTCGGCTAGAATTACAAAAGCCGTGCCACCTTATTGATGGATGGTAGTTTTATGCCCGGTACAGGCTGAACTGCACAAGATTATCCAAAAGCACTTTAGGTGACAGATCGATTTTTGTCGAGTGATATTCTGCTGTCCCACCTTCGGCTTATTTGTGAAATATATCACATCATATCTAGGTTGAGCTTCACCCACTCTATTATCATGACGGAAATCATTCTATGGAAATATAACTTGCAATTGTAATCGATATGGATTATGTTTGAACCATTGGTTTTATTTCTAACAATTGAAGTATTCATTTTCATGTTGGAGAATTTTAAGAACTGGAACACCCTTAGATGGTTATAAATATTTATAGCTTAACTATGTCTTTATGCCAGAAAGCACAAGGAACGGTTTTATAAATATTCAACAACGTTAAATTCTTCACTAAAATTCGATACTACTATTTCTGTAATACACCAATTGCTGTATATATGAATATATAATGTTTTCTTGAAAACGGCTCTAGTAAGTTAACGAAATCTATAGGATAGACATTTTCAAGGACATAGACTTAGCTAAGTCTTGTAAAAATGATATTTATTATTTATATTAGTATACAAAATAATACCGAAATTTTAAAGACTAAAACTGGCAGTGAAATCTTAACGATTAGAAATAGCCGATCGAGCTGCATTGGATTAAGTAGCTCTTAAAGTTTGCGTACAAGTTTTAGCAATTATATTTTTAAGATCAAGGAAGATTTGTACGAATGCATTTATTGATGGCCTAAGTTCATTGAAGAATTTTAAAAACCGTAAATTTTGGAGGTAAAACAAGGTATTGAACAAAAAAAATTGTGATATTAGTTCCGACTGAATCCGACTGAAATTAAATCAAATAGAGCGTCCACTGCTCTTACCCCTTGTAGTTTCTAGACCATTTTGGCGTCTTCACCAATATTTATACCAATTATAAAAAATTTAATTCATTAAAGTTTATATGGACGTCTTTTCTATCTTTTGGGGTTTAAGTGTCCCAAAACAAAATAAAAATATATAAACAAAAAAATAGTATCATTTGTTTTATTTTACTTTTATACGTTCAATATATTTCTAAAATAGTCATTTTTGCTTTTAGGGTACCAAATTGTTTTTTTTTAATTGCTGCAATTATTCATTTAATGTAAAACGCGGAATGGCAATTTCGTAAAAGAAATTAAGAAATAGCTGAAGAAGTTCAAACACGCACGCACATCTACGTAAATATTTCTTCACACTTGAATTTTCTTATAAAGAGTCTAAAATGGAAAGGTTTGTTGTTGCGAGCTTATTTCTGAGGTTGAATTTACAATTGCAAGAAAATCAGTAATAATTTTATTATTTAAAAAAAACAGTGTAAAACAGTGCTTATGTAACATTAAGTAATGTATGACTTATATAATCCTTTTCAGACATAAATCATATACTAAAATGTAATTAATTTTTATTACTGTCGATGAAATGAAAAAAACTGAATGCAAATTGTAGTAATATCGAAATTAATAACATGGTCATCAGAGAGACTATGGGAATTTCCCTTAGGTACGCAGTTTTAAAGACGAATTATGGCGTTTTGTTAATAAAACAACGCTAGACTCGGACTGACTCATGGCGAATTACCAATAAAATGTTCAACACATTTCTTCTGAGAATAAATGTACATAATTAAGTTCATAGCACCTGTGCCCAGCTGAAGCGAGTGAGTGTATAATTTGCATCAGATGGTGAATCAATAATCGATTTTCTGCATCGAATCTTCGGATTAAGGTGGAAATTGAAAAAAAAGAGCATACAAAAACAAACCTTCTTCTGCTTTTTGGTTAATAAAACAACAACAAAAAAGGGGACCCCATGGAAATGAGCATCGGTGGGACCGGTTGTGTCGCCTGGCGTCTGATTTGATAAGCGACTATTTGTTTTCGCCACTCTGATTATTGCACATAAGTAAAAAAAAAATAGAAACTTGATGTTGACCGACAAGACGAGTTTTTTTTTGTACGGGGCTTAAAACTTGAACCAAAGAAATATTTGTTTCTATAAAACGACGTGAATACCAACGGCTCGTTGGTCTAGGGGTATGATTTCCGCTTAGGGTGCGGGAGGTCCCGGGTTCAAATCCCGGACGAGCCCAAGCGTCGTAGTGAGGAATTTTTTACCATGTAAGCACGAAATTTATGAATGGAAAAATAATAATAGCACATAATTAATATTACATAACGCGTACTGCACTGAGTGGTCGTGTTTAATTTGTACCTTTTTAATTTCGTTTTTCCGCCCACGAATACCCGAAATGCCTGGAAATTTCGCATTTTAATTGGCTGTGACATAAAATATTAACCAAAGGTGTTTCCGGGAGCAGGATAGTACCCTGATGCATGCAATGCACATAAGTAAATTCATAAATGGATAGAGAGCAATTATCGTAGAAAATGATAAGATTAGACCTCGATGTTTTAAAACAAATTTAACTTGGAGACTCCTCCTTACTTCTTTCCTTTACCTGATTTGCTAATACATGTGCCTTCTTTAAGATGCGTTATCACAATTGCAACAAAATTAAGATTAACAGGTAAAGGTGCTGAAAATTGCTTTGGGGATGAGGTTATCTCCATTTCTTATGAGAATTATAAGATAATATACAATTAAATGTTTTAATTATTTAATTAGAAACATTATTATTGCAGGCACTTGTTGAGCCATTTAAAGAAAACAAAATTTACTATACATGAAAGAATTATTTGTGACAACTATTAAAATTAATTCGGAAATTAATTTATTTATTGTAGTTTTATTTTATTAAATAAAATGTACTTTTGCATAATATAAAATTGTGAAATAAAAACGCAGAGAAAAGCAGATCGAGGCCAAGAAATGATAAAAGAACTATTAAAATAAAAAAAGAGAACTTACATGTTTAGTCTAGTAATAAAATATCTCGAATTTGGACAATATTTTATTATTGACCTTTTTAACCAACTTTTATTTCTATTCAAATAGGTTTTATCGAATCACCTGTTAAGTTGACTTGCTCCATATTTTCATGTCCAAAAATAATTATATAACCTGAGATAGGATGGTCATGTCAGTAGGGTTTAATTGAACCTTATAAATCATTCTTAAACCAGTTCTTAAGTAAATTCTTCTCTAATATGATAACTGGTAATTTTTCCGGAATAAAGTTGTTTTGAATTCCGAAAAAAATATTTAAATTAAAAAAAAGATCTCCAATATATATTTATTAGGATTTTAATGATATATTAAAAAATAGATGGCTCAGTGTGGGCTTTCAGATCAGTAAATTTAAATACCACATTTTTTGGGACATCATCATCTGTTTTATAGGCTGACTTTAGACAACCAGTAAAAGATTTTATATGTTTTCGGTAGACAAGAAATAAAGTGTACTATTTATTTATCGTTCTTGATTAAGTAAAGCACTGTGATTCGAATATTTAAATGTCAGAATTAACGAATACGGCCAAAAGTGATATAACCCACAACAAATTCTTATTTATAGAAACTAATAACCTTCTTCAAGGCAGCAAATTATTCTATAACCACTTTAGGAGAATTTATTATTTTGTTTATTTGTACTGTATAAATTAAAAAAATTTACAAAAAGAATTTTTCAAGGTTCTGGTAAATATTTTGAGTTTAATGTTGAACATTTTGGCATTTTGGAAACAATGTTAATATTGTCAATTTTTTTCAACACATTACCTATTTTTCGATTGTTTTAGTAACTGTCGACATAACTTACCTGTAAAAAGAAAAAGAAAATATTGAATTTAATAGAATTGCAATACTAAAAATATTAAAAAGAATATATTTATTTTTGGTAAGATTAAATTTTGTTAAGATTGAAGCTACGTTTTATTTTGGAAATCTATAGGCTGTCGTCTTCAGTTAAACCATAAAAAAATATTGAGACAGTCGAAGAAAGCCTACTATTAAAACTATTTTCATATAATCACATACCGAATAAAGAGCATTCAGGCCAAATAGAAATTAATAAATTTTATTGTCTATCATAACTGCAATTTGTTAAGAAAATGAACATATGTGCATTTAGCGGAAAACGCAGAATTTGCTCGTTGAATTTCTAGAGCAACTGGACAAAAGATTTCACTGCATGCAAGCAAAACGAAACGAGGATTTCTGCAAGAGGCAGCATATGCGTGAAAAAAAAAAACCAACAAAAGAGCTAAAATGCTAAGAAAATTCAGATTCAGATATTCTCATCACGTGCCAGAAATACGCTAGCGTGTAATTGAACACAATTCCAGAAATGAATCAAGAAATGTTTATACAAGTGTGAAAAATACTAGCCATGTCGCTGGGGTCTCTTTTTGCTGATAGTTAAGAAGTGAAGGCAACCTGCCGATGGAAGGAGAAATAAGTTTCCGACAATAAATTGCAATTATACCATAGATGCTGGACAATTATTAAAACACATGTGTATGAATAATTCTGTTGTAAACCACTTTGGCAAAGAGTGTCAAGTGACCGGAGTGCAAGAAAGTCTAGTAGTCTCGAAATTAACTTTGTTGCGCAAACTCTTAAGATTAGTATGGATAGACATGTAGGCTAGTTAATCCAAAGGACATCTGGATTTCACCCGAGTGTTGTGAAAGTCCACGTAGAAGAGAACAACTTCCTTTCTTTAACGTTGATTTGCGTGAAATGTCCGAACATTGTTCCCATTCTCTTCCTCATTTCTAAATATTTTGATCACATACCGACGCAATTACAGTAGCTCTGTCCTACTTGGTGTACTTCTAATTTAATTAGCGTTCCGACGAGAGACTCCACAGATGAAAGTAGAATTCTCAGCGGAAATGTCGCGAAGAAAGTAAAAATTTTTCTTAAGATCCCATTACCATTTGAAAGTAAAGTGACCCACATTGGTGTAAGATAGAGGAGAGTGCGCTGTTGAAACGCACCGTCAAGTACCTAATTTGAACCGCAAGTATTGAATTTACATAAAACGCAAGACGTCGAGGGCCGACGACGTCGCCCACAGAAGACCCAGTTTTCTTAAGTGATCTTAATAAGATGTCAACCGGCATCGAAGGGGGCTGATCGAAGAATTACCTTTTTACGTGTCTTGCGCCGGCTTCAGCAGGCAGCGATCGTTGTCGCAGCTGCTGTGACGCATGACACATGTCTATTCCGTCCGATTAGTCGGACGTCGATCTGTCTTTTTTCCGCTGTCGTCTCTCCTGTATATTCCTCTTCGATTTCCGCGAATAAGTTCGCGGTACCCGTCGGTGGAATGAACCCTCGACTTGTGACTAAACCCAAAGTGTCAATCAGATCCATGTCCGATAGCAGCCTACAAGAGATGCGATTTGAGCGGATTGTAGCAGCCATCGTTGACATATGGAAATCTTAAGATTCCCCCGTCGTATTCTTCAGGATTCGATCGTGCATTGTAAGGGAAATGACCATCAGATTCGATGTTTTCTTTCGATTAAGACATTTTTTACTCTTCTTATGGTCATTACATAAGCGACGGGGAACCAGTCAATCGGATCATATATTAAAAACGAATTAGACTCATGTAAGAAATTCAATCCAAATATTTTGATGGACACATTCAGAGGTAACGGGAGGTCATTAAACTTCATTCTTGTCGCATTGCATTTCCCTGTAACTTTATATTTGTGTAGGCCAAGCCAAAAAAACACCTCCATTAATTTGAACTGATCTCTTGGAAGTTAATCAGCATTTAAGGCCTCCGTACTCCTACATCGTTTTATTGAAATTTAATAGTTCTGTAGGTTTTAGAAGATAAATGAATACTACTTAATTGTAAAAAAAAACATATCACGAAAATGTAATCAGGTACTGATTTTTTGTTTTTGATTAATTATACATCTTGTTATTGATCTTTGGAATAACATACGTGTAAAATAATTTAATATATAACTTTACCCAGTCTGAGTAATTTCTTATACAATGAAAGATTTCTATAAAGCTTTTAGATATTTCACTCAAGAAAATTTCTTTTTAAATAAAATAAATTTTATATTTGTAGACTGTTGATTATTTATGCTTTAAGTTTTTCAAATTTAAAAAGCAACCGAATAAACATCGCATTCCGATATTACGAATAATTTCAAGAATTTAAAGAATGAATACAGTAATTATATAATATTTAATTCTTTTTATTTTTGTTAATTATAGAATGTTTCAAGATATAAAGATTTTAATTCTTTGACAAGAATTATGAAAATAAGGTCACAATTGTATGTCAGTTTAGAACTAAATAAAAATTGTTTTGTATTTTATTTCTTATAGTTTTATATTCTTTAAGTCCTTATTACTTGTTATATTTAACTTCTCGTTTAAAAAAAAAACAAAAAATCGAAATATTTCAGATTCTTAAAAAAGGGAAAATCATTAGTTCCTAACAAAAATCAAATTGTTACTAAATTTTCTCAACACTTTTATGCATTAGTTTCAAAATATTTAACTACATTGTGATAAAATATTATTTGTTAAAGTAAACTACTAATCCGTTTATTGTTTGTAAAAACACATAAACAAGATTCCCTTACCTTTCCGATATTTAAATATTCGGTAAATTAGACGAATAATTCTCAAATTACTCTATAATCAATCAATCAACTGCTTTCTATTTAATACGTTTGTAAAAAAAATCAGCAATCTACTTAAGATATCGAACTCGAACTCTCGTAATTTTATAAGAGCTCATTGTTCTCCATTATTCTTAAATTAATATAGAATCAACGAATTC
Organism: Proctacanthus coquilletti; assembly: GCA_001932985.1. Classification (NCBI taxonomy): domain Eukaryota; kingdom Metazoa; phylum Arthropoda; class Insecta; order Diptera; family Asilidae; genus Proctacanthus; species Proctacanthus coquilletti. The sequence goes on from MNCL01000135.1 coordinate 135,761, forward strand.
AGCAATTTATTCTTCGTAAAAATATTTCCTTTCATTCAAAATTTGCATTTTTACTACCCACTTTATCAGAAATGTGATAGATTGCAATATGACACATTTGTTTATTTATGTAGCCCTTTACCAAAAAATACTCAAATGTCACCATAAATATTGATAATCAATAAATTGAAAAGAATACATAAACATAGCCCCATCATAACTATTATTGCAAAATGGACTTCCTTTGATTAAATCGTTTAGAATATCGTTATCAGATTCGAATCATCAAAGTGCTTTTTACAAGCAACCCATTCTTCACAAATTGATTGATTGATTGTAGAGTGTTTTGATTAAGTTTATGAAATGCTTATGTTTTATTACTAAACTCAGTTGTTGTAGGTACACTTGAAGATAAAATTATGAAAACGCTTTTGCGCCTGTAAGATAACACCAAAATATGTAATATAATCCTCCCACTAAAAATTTTAACAAAAAATACAAAAACAAATCACGCTATATACGCAAAAAATTGTTATTCCCGTTTTTATATGAATGGTATTTGTAAAATCTTTCAATTTAATATTATTCTTAAATCAAAAAAAAGAAAAACCATTAAGAAATTTGAGAAGAAAAGAAAGCCTTTTCAAGAACAAAATTCTTCTTCAGAAAACATAAAAAAATAATACTGAAAAGTTTAAATTAATATAAAATTATTTTATACTTTATTGTTGTTTATTATTTTTCATAAAATTTTTTCAGAAAGTGTAGATTATATTTTTGTTGTTTAAAATTTCATTAAATGATCATCAAGGTAAATAAAATGGTTTTCTTTAACATTCAGAGAGAAGAAGATGTAATTGAATAGAAAAATCTGTTTATTTTTGTTTTTGCACAAAACTTTAATTTCAAAAACCAAATATTCATCTTTAGATAAAACTTGTAACTTCAAATTCGAAAATAATTTGTTCTTATTAAAAAGTATTTTTTTATCTCACCACAGTTTTTGATAAACATTATTTTGTACAATGAGTATCAAAAGTCAAGACTATAAATATATAAACGGTTATTGATAACAAAGGTATTACTATGTAGCTATGAGTATATAAATCTGCGAGCTCCATTATTATTAATTCCAAAATGTGATAATATGAAACCAATTAATCCAACTCAATATACAACTTGAAATTCCACTCTATATCGAAATAAATACTAAGAACACAAGACATGGCACAAATCTCCAGACACGGAAAAACTAACAAGATTTGTTTTCGAATGGGATCAACGCGTTCAATTTGTTTCGGAGCAATTAAGTAACACTTGAGATAACGCGTCCGCGAAAGATGCTCTGCTGGAAATTGGAATTGGGTTATCACAGAAGGCCTTAAAGCCACCCAGAGCGGAATGTGGACGTATCAGAGTTAAGCCAATTACGGGGATTATTCGAAAACACCAGCAAGCCCTATTATTCACATCCAGCACCATCATCGCGAGAATTTCCCCGTCATCAGTGGACCGCGAGAAGTAGCGGTGCTGTCGCGGCCGCGGCATGAGTCACCCAATTGCTGCGAATTGGCACCCGACGAGTTCACAAGTCAAATCCATTCATAAGTTTGATTGGAGGACAAAAGTTCCCAAGGCCTCGATGTCAGATTCAGATGAGCGGAAAAAGGTTAATTTGGGGCTCAAGTGGTGATCGCACTTGCATGTTGCGTCGAGTAACACCAATTGAGATCTGTGATCAGTGAGATCTAGACGAGGTCTTATTTTTGGTCTTAGGCATTAATCGTCTGCAAGATATCTTGTCTTGGTCATCGTCTTGCCAGGAATTATGCAAGTACGCCGACTGGAGAATGCTATCACGTCCTGGGGCACAAACCTTTTAAATCAAGTCACTCGACGCACTTATCTGACACGATCAATCAAAGATGGTAACTTTCTGTCGCAGTAACGCAGTAATAGGATTCGTAGCCGGTTGCCGCGACGATAAATCTTGAAACTTTCAAATTTGTCTAGACGGCGACTACGGATTGCCGCCTGGAACCAACTTAAAAAGTTTAAAAATTCACACGATAATGCGACGACGAGTTTTCATTTCAAAACTTGTAAATTTCACTCCTTATCTATAAGCTAAGGAAGAAATCTTATCAGACGAAGCGCGTTATCTGCGCAAACTCGTTCAGCGATTTCCAAAGAACTGCACAACAAACAAACAAACCGCGTATCCACATACACTCACAAATCTCATCTCTTTAGAAACTATTGACAAACTTTCTTTCCTCTTTATTTCATCTAGAATTTCGAAAATTTCTACTTTATCTTCCCCGCCGAGTATCACATTCAACTATCGGTTTAGTAGCAACGCATTTGAGCAGAGTCCACCTGATTTTATTTCTTTTTCACAATTATTTACTGAGGCAAAAATAACTCCGATTTTTTTATGTTTAAAATTACTTCATACTTCTTCAAGGCCATCTTTTGAACTTGCCCTTGTAACAAGACGTTTGATGCTTTTTGCAAAGGTGAATTTCTTCGAATATCTCTAATCGACTTGCAGGCTCGTTAAGCACTCAGTCTTTGTTACAACTTTTGAACTCTAAGACAGTAAAAAAAATCTTTGACAAAGAAAAACGTTTATATAAGTCTTTTTGAAACTTCGAGTGTTTATTGTGTAAGTCTTCAAGAATTTATCTCAAGATCTTCCATTAATTTGCATTCAATGATGTGGTATAGAGAGGTATGCACTTTTGTGTTTTATAATTATGTTTAATTTAAAGATTATGTCGTTTTAAATCCATTCAAGACTTAATAAAATAGAGAGAAAGTGAAAAAGAGTAAATTGTTAGTGATTTTGTTTTTTTTTTTTAAAAACTTCCTACAGTTCAGGTATTTTAAAATGAACTTTTCATATAGTTTTAAATAACTTTTAGACAAAACGACTGTGGTTATTTTTTCAGATAATGTTTAGATTTACATTAGATTTTAATCGCAGTTTTTTATCAAATTATTTGCTTTTTTAAATGTTTTTTATAACAAAATAAAAAGCTTTAACATTTAAAATTACATTTTTTCTAATTTTATATACAAATTACAAACAATAATAAAAATATTATTTAATATTAAATATTATTAATATAATTTTATTTTATTCTCTTTATCTTGAATTAAAAAGAAATTCGCTGAATTTTGAAAAGGTGTCATATGAGGTAGAGACAAAATGAACTTTGTGCAAAGATAAAAACGAATGCAATTCTTTGAAAAATGTTTTGGATTTATTTAAAAATAAACATTCGAAATGAACAGAAAAAAAACTAGTTTTATGTTAATTGTTTTTAAAATATTTTTGAGCGCAAAAAAAAAATTCTTCTAAGTTTAATTCATTAAATTTCAATTTCAATTAAAATGTTAAATAATATAACAAATTATGGTGTATGTATAAATAAAACCAGCGTTTTCCGTAACCATAATAAAAGAGTATTTTAAATGTTCACTTAAAAAGGTACGTTTGTTATTTTACATGTATTATAAGTTATAAAAAAGGGGCAATTCTATGTAGATGTAGAAAATAAGTACATTTTTTTCAAAATACACCAGCTCCTAAATAGTCCCTTAAAATGTTGTTGCAAAGTACGTACAAAACAAAGCACACTTTTAAATACGGATGTTTAATTTTAATGAAGATTCAAAGATATGTCTTAAAAGGGTTGGACTGTGTAATTGTGATTAAAACGACATAATTATGATTATCCCTCTAATGTGTCAACCAATTCATACATCCATAGACATCACATCACACTCTCAAAGGTTCTGTTGAGTCACCCTACCCCTTGAACTAAACAGACCTTTTTGGAGCGTTCGGGTGTAAGGACCCTCGTGCTATGACCTTCACATCTCAAATACGCAGAAGTGCTAATGAGCCATTCCACCCCAGCTCGGGTTAGTCCATGAATGGAGGAAGCCCGGGTTTCCGACGCTGGAGAACTAAAATTGGTTATTCGGCTGGCGAGCCCGTCCAGCCGTCGTTAAAATGTAAATTGCACGTAAACATGAAAATTAGTCAGACGGGTGCTTGCCCAAATGGATCATTTCGTGATGCTCCAGAAGTCTGCTGCCTGGAGGTCAGCCCTCCGCGCGAAATTAGAATCAGAGTTCGCAACACCCTCAAGTGCACCGATTTGAAAGCGGTCGTGGTCCCCGAATCGCTCTTTGTTTGGCGGCGCGCTTCCCCTCGTTAATTCTCAGAAGCAAACGCATTAATTTGCGAGCCCCGGACGTAAACATTAAACACGTCAAATTAATCGGAAAGCGAATCACATGCGAAGGTCAGACGACACATGGTCGCGGGTTACCGTTTCACTTCAATCGAGGAACAATACCCTCACATATGTCACTTCCCTCCACTGTAGTAATTTCACTGCCTTAGGATAGCAATTTGCAGCTTGGATTTTTGAAAATATCAATTTATATTCTATAAAAATAGAAGCAGGCAGGTCTTCTAAAAATCTAAAAGTACGTTTTCGGGTTTATGAAAAAAGTATTAGCTTTGATCGTGCTGAATGAGTAGTGTACAAACGTTAGAGTATACTTCGAGAACTTTGTATGTACTCTAAATTTGTAAATTCCTACCTTGATTGAAAATGATCTCAGCTTACCAGCTATTACCCATAGGATATCAATGGGAGATATAGCTCAGAATTCTAGAATGTATGGTTAAAGAAAAGGAGTGAAATATGATCTTATGACCAGTGACAATACCCGCGAGGCCATCATTGCTCGTGAGAAATCGATCGATTCACGTGAAACCGCAATAGCTCGAAGGCACAGTGGCGAATAGCTTTAATGGAAAGATTACTACCATCTTTAATTAGACTGGGCCTTTTGATAAATTTGTTTCTCTCTAATGGGCAGCGTTTAGAAAGTCGATGGTGCGGGCCGCGACCACGAGTCTCGCGACAGAGAAGCGACACTGAGACCCATCCTCGCGACTTCGCGAATGCATTAAATCTTTTTAATCCCGGCAACAGGTTTCTTAGATGTTCGCCAAAAAGCGCGGCGAATATAAGGCGCTGATTTAATGGAAAACACTCGTATTACATCGCTTTTTTGTGTAGGCCCATTCAGTCCGATCAAGATAATTTGTTATGCAGGTACGGCCGCGCGGCGTTGCAGAAGTGCAGAAAGCCGCGATGCACTCACCTGTTTTCACTCTTTGAAATTAATATAAACCTCATTCGAGGGAGATCTCCGTGCCGATAGTATTGTTTTGTAACTTGTCAAAAGCTTCCGGCGAAATATCGCAAAACTATCGCGTTATTCATCGTCCGCTATCACGTTCCACGAGCTCTTTTGGAAACGCAAAATTAGCTTAATGCCGGCGTGCCGCTCGTATGCCCCGACAATAGAGAAATCTGCCGAGAAAATCTGTGGAAACCTTTTATTGCCGCGTTATTGCTAACAATTTTATCATAAAATGCAAAACGAAAGCATGCACGTTTAGCAGATTTACGGCCATTGTCGAACGGCCCGGCTCAACTCTTTCATGGAAAGTTAATTTTACAAAAATCCCAACACGGCAGGTCAATAAATTTGTAAGGATCGGCACATTGCTCTGTTGCAGCAAGGTGGCTTTGTTGCTTGCAGGTAGTTGCTGAAATTTAACGACTTTTGGCGTGAGGTAACTGCTAAGCAAACACGCTGTCGTGTGAAATTCATTGCTCGCAATATATTTCTCTGATTATTCCCATTAGTGTATATCTCGAAGTACGGTTCCAACTCAAAGACCATCGATTGGGATAATGCCAAAGGCTAACATCCAAAAAATCTATATTATAAAAAATACCTAAAAACAGTAGGTGTTTTTGATACTTGCTAGTAGCATTCTTTTTATATAATATGAGAGAATTAAATAATTCCATAGACAATTTCTTCATTAAACAAAAAAAAGGGCTGAAAAAGAAGATTTCAGTTTATCTGTGTACATATCTCTTTTATTAAAATCACCGATTTTGGCAACCATGCTTTTGTCTGGAAGACAACACTCCATAGATGGTTTTATATACAATTTTTGGTAATTTCCGAAAACTATCCTAATTGTCAAGTTTATTATGTGAGACGTTCTATATTTTTTTGTGCACCCTTTGGGAAAAAAGCGATATTTTGCGGAAAAAATACCAAAACATTTCTCATGTCCCATCCCTAACTGGAAGCATACTCGTAGCCCTAGTGCGTATATCATTACGAGATCTATTGGACCATAAACGACTAGCACGCAAAGCAAAACACCTGGAAAAGGTTAGTTAAAGGCTAAAAGGAAAATTACTTTATTTTCCGATAAGAATAAAATAGAAGCTTTGTGTCGTATAATTTACTTTTGATTAAGTACCTCCCACGACCTCAATAGGTCCCGCGAGAACGACTTTTACTATTGCTTCTTAGTGCGCACTTTGTATTGCGTAAAGTTTATAAATTAAAATTCAAACGGGAATTTCGCTGTTAACTCTCTACCTTATACTATTAATCAAGAGCCAGTCTGGCGGCGCGGTCTCTTTGACCCGGTCTCCGCACAATGGACATTAATTTACGACCCCGCCATCAGGTTCTAATTCAACTTCTAACTCAGTCTACCTTCTTGGTCTTCGTCCCAAGACACTAGATTCTAGTCTATGGCCGTCGAGCTGAACTCTTCAAGAAATGCATCTACTAAACCGAGGAACATGAATTTCATATTTCAGGCAAACTGGCCGTTCTATCTTGGCTAGGCAATAAAGAATTTTTATTTAATAACCCAAGCCGCTGAAAGCTATACAGTTATTTCATTATAAGACTGTCGTAAAGAACGATGTGACCATAGATAGGGCGTCTTGAAAGGGAAAAGAAGTTTGTCTTAAGATGGCAATAACATAAATGGTAATTGGTCGATCATTTTCTCTGCATCCTTCGATCCAGGTGTTTCCTTCCTCCAGTTTTGCACAGTCATACCTCAAGAATTCATAATTGATTGTGTCTGAGTCACCCACGGACATCGTCGTATCCACCCCAACGGACAAACATCCCAGCATAAAACCTTAGCATGGGTGGGTTAAAAGTAAGAGATCGAAACGATTAAGAATGTCTGGAGGTGATGGGTATAAAAAATATCCCCAGACATTTTTAAATAATTCATTACGCGCTCGGTGAGTTTCGACGAAAAAAAACGACCATCGCCAAATTTCTATGCACGACAAATCCGCGAAGAGAAAAATATACATATAGTATATAAAAAAGAATACCTGGCTGATGAATTGATGGAAGGTTTACTCCTACCGGCAGTGAGTGAATTAATTGGAAAAATGCATATGCAAAATAGTTTGTGACAGAGATTGATTGGTACGTAAATATTTAATTTGGAAAAAAAATCTTTTTGTGATTTTATCATAATAAATTTACTCAAAGAGAGACAAAATTAGAAAAAGAAGAATTTAATTCGTCGTAATATAAAACTATTACATATATGAGCAGGAAAACGAAGTAGAGGAATTTTGTTGTAAATACAATCCAGGAAAAAATTTACTTAGTGAAGTTTAACTCAGACATTTGTTTCTGAATTAAAGATAGATAGTCCGATTTTGATAAAACACATGACATTTGATTGGTTTAGTAGTGTAATTTTATATAAAATTCTTCCTGTTTCGAAAAATTAATACCTTTTAACTTACTAGCGATTGTATCGAACGTTTTAAAGATGAAAGCCGGTTCGACCTAAGTCATATCAATAAATATTTTATTGAAAAATTTTCTTTCCTTTTTCATATTATCGATTTATGCCTATTTATATAAAGCATAAGCAGATTTTTGGTGTCACATGATTTTACGAGTATTATTATTAGCTCGTCGTACAAGCTTGACTCCTAGTTACAAAGTGTTTACGTTTGTTTTAATACACTCTCATTTTCCAGAAACTGAATGGAAAACAACTACCAAATCAAAAATAAAATCATAAATTTCAAGAACTCTTTAGATAGCTACGTTAAACCATTTATTTACAGATAAAAATAATAAACGAAAAACTGGAATGGCAAAATCTATTTCAACAAAATCCTTTCCTTGATTCATCAAGTTTTTAAATAAAGGTCAACTTGAAAAAGTTTACCTTTCCTTTCAGTGAAATGAAGACTTTGCCCTCTTTCATGCTATACGAAGGTGACTTGAGAAATTTTTAGTGTAACACATTCTTTTTGTCTTTCATAGCCGTATGCTTTTAGACACGCAGAAACTGCAGTGTGTACATTTATTTAGTAAATGATCTCTTTTAAACAACCTTCCAAGGCATTCAGGTACGTATAAGTCTGCAAATATTTAGGGCAAAAATAGTTTAAATTTAGTTTTTATAGTTTTCATTATGAGTGAGAACTTTTAAAAACCCAGAGAGATTTCAAAGCTTTAGGTCCTTTTCCAGAAATTAGGTCCAGAATTGGGAATTTTCGCTTCCAGTTACGAAGAAATTGAAAATAAAAAAATAAAAAACTTATAAGAAGATTACAACTTTACTATTACAAATTGGCCACATAAAAACTTTTATTTCTATAAAGGTTTAATTTCTTATAACTCACTACTCTGTTATAGTTTTAGTCACATGTTCTTTTCTCTGCAACGCATTCGAACAAATTATTTCCCCTGCTTTAAAACAAACAAACAGTCAACTACTACACAGAAAGTTATCTTATCCTAATATTAAATTTAATTTAAAATTCTATTATAAATACAACTTGTTTTTATAAACAGTATTAAATATTTTAATCCAAATTAAAACTATAAAGTGAAAACTTGTGTAAATAAATTATGCAATCATCTTATAACGACACTACATCCATCATGAAAAAAGTAAGGCGTTACTGAATTTAATTGTAAAACAACTTTATTTAACTTTTATTTATAAGGCAAAACACTTCGGTTAATATTTAAGCTAAATTTATATTCGCTACCTTAAGAAAGTTCTGCCAATCCACATACAAAATTGTCGCACTGTTTTATCAATAATATTCTTATATATCGCACACCAAACCACGGAAGTGTTATCTACAGGTGGGATTATCGTTTTAAGCCTAGAAGTGAGTAATGCACTAAAAAAACAGTGGAAATGATTCACAAAAAAAGCACAAACAAACCTAATTACACTGTCGCGACAGTTACGGGAACACCACTATTTACGTATGATAAAAGATTACTCAGGTGTACTTACTGCACTGATAATTTTAGATGTAAAGACCTTAGGCTTTTTCTCACTGCAACCAACCGCAAGGCTAAAGCGCGCGTCTTGTTCTAACTGACTCGCATTTTTGGGGATTGGAACTCTTACGCAGTATATTGATTTTCTGAGGGCTTCTTTGCAATCGAAAGGGAGAAATTCAGTCTTCCTAATCCTAAATAGAGTCCTGCACGTGTTTACAAAAGTCAGGGACGATTCGCACCCCTCATCCGAACCCTTGGTCCTAGCCCTAACTCTAAAACCCTTAATGTGACACTGGCTCAACCAAAGTGGTGAAGACACGAAGGCGAAGTGCCCTTACCTCGCAAATCCTACACTACTTGAGAATATGCCGCTGGGTGCATTTTGGTTTCACGTCACGGGTTTCTCGGTATATCGGCCGAGGCTTCAGAGAATGGGCATGCGCAATTTCTTGGGTATACCTTCCTTTCTTGCAGGAGTGCATCCTTAGGGAGGCATCGAGTGTTCTTTGTTGCATTCAAATAATCACTCACGACAAACAGCCCATAGAACTTTAATTTTTAATTCGCGCTTTTTTTAGCAGCTCTTTGTACTTTGTACTTTCTTAAAACAGTTGCCAGTGATGGAAACTAGAAGATTTCGAAAAAGAAAGGGATTGTAAAATATTAAAAAAAATATACAAATGTTGTAAAATAGTAGATTGTTCGTTTGACTGTTTTTTTTTCAGATTTTAAAGGACAATAAACTTTATATAAAGTTTTTCAACCATAGACATGAGAGTTAAAAAAATTGACTTTCCGAATTTTACAGCTATAGTTTAAAGTAAGGTATAATTTAAAAATATTTATAAATTTTTTACACTCAATTCATGCTATAACAGAGTACTTTTTAAATGAATCCTCACAAAATGCTCACAATGTAAAAACTTTATTGTTGTACAAACTTCAAACACATATTCCAACTTTTTCTGCTAAAATGTACTTAAATAAATTGTATTTTTGGTACAGAATAAAAAAGAAAGCAAATAATACTCATTTTTCTACTTAATGTATCTGAATTTTAAAATATTACACGTTAAATTTTCTAAATTAAATTATTCTTCATTTAAATTTCGGAAAATTACCAAGAAATTAAATGGACTTGAATGGGTACACCTAGATATACCCATACGTTAGTAAGCCGGGCTCACATCACTGACATTACGGCGATTGTTTCCTCGTTCTTTCTTATCTGCGAATCGCGGCCCCAAATCCCCCGACCCCCACATTCTCCCATTAATCAAGTCTTATAGCATTACACGAGTGCTACTTGGAAAGTTTATTGGCTGAGAAGAAGTGTCTTTTGTGCGCACTAATAATTCTTAAATGGTTCAATTAAAGCCATCACGCGGAATACAGAGAGTGATGAACTCTGGGATTTGTTCAGTCAATTAGTCAACCCCTCACGGGGCACACATGGCGCCCCAGCTTTACGATTAAGAAGCCCCAGCGGATCTGATAAGGGCCACTTCCCTGATTGAATTTTCTTCATTTTAACAGGGGACACAAAGGCGGGCCTTGGTCGCATGATGGATTGATGTTAAACTGATAGGCCACAAATTATTTGTTCGACGCGATATATCTTACAGACGACTATTCTAACGGTGAACAGGTCCACCTACGAGACACGAGATATTTCGACATATCAAGATCCCTGAACATCACATTTGACGGTTAAGAGTTATGGTTCAATACGAGCACCCTGTGGGAGGGCAGCGATCTTCGATTGAAATATCACTGAGGCGGCAAAACTGGGTCAAGACATTTTCAAGAAAGTTCAGGAGTCTTATGATCTTCGGTGTTCTTTGGTCTAGACAGACCGTGGGTCCCACGTACCAGAGCCAACCAAACAGAATCAAATAATTCGCCACGAGCACCACAATTGAGGCGCTTGCGATTAATTGGGAGATTAGCAAAGAAATGCGAATTTTATTAATATTTCATAAAGATTCAATTCGAGTTAACTTTTCCGTCATTGCTATGCACACGGGATCAAGAATTTATAAATGAATTGGTGCTGTTTGGTTTAATTTAACCAATTCTGCAACCAACAAAAAATGCGGTGTAACATTTCCTTATCTTAATTTAACTTTTATTATTATGCTAATTTAAAGTATCAATAAAATAAAATCTATACTCAATAAACAGAAAAATTGTCGACTGTAAAAACATATTTAAAGAAGAATGCAACATTTCATTTTGGAACTATTTAAAATTTAAGAAAATTATACGTAGCCATTTTTCAGTCCAAACAAATAGTTTTAAGAAACAAGTAAAATAAATTAAAATTTTGATTGATGAAAAATCACTCGTTTTTGCTGTAGTATAATAATAAACGACTTTAAATGTATATTTAATTATATAAAATATAATTCACTTACTTTACTCACAATGGAACATTTTGTAATTCAAAACCACTGCTAATTAAAAAAGTTAAAAAAGCTCGATGTATAAAAGTGCGCATAAATAAATTCATGCAAATATTTTTCAGAAAATATGATTTTTTTATTATCCACTTAAAATCAATGTTTCTAAAATTGGAAATTTGTTTAAAAGTTTTTTTAATGTAATGTAATAAAAAAGTAAATTACCTGTAAAAATTCCTGTACCATTTAAAAGTTTATATCTTACAAAGTAACTTCTTAGGATGTATATCATAACTTTTTAAGAAACTGAATCGTTAAAAACGTTAAGAAAATCAAGAAAACATTCGTTCTAAGTGTTTTATCATTGATGTTGATTTTAAAACTGATAGTAAAACGTTAGATCACATAATTTGAATAAAAAAGACTGCGGCATTATTATTTATATATTACAGACCAGCATAGATCAGAATCTATTTTTTCAGATATGTATTATCATAGGTGAATTTGTGCACTGTCAAGTTCTACGTGATTTATAAAAGCACTCTTTTGAAAAGGCTATATGATCTTTCTTTCCTATTTAAATTTCCATAAGAAGTATAGAAATAAAATGATGCATAGGTATTTGTACAATACCAAACTAAGGTCGTATTTCTCAAGTGAAAAATTTCAGACAATTTCTCAGAATATGACACCGGTGACACAAAAGCAGATGAAATTTGAATCAAAATTGAATTGCAAGTTATGACCTCCGCTCGGAGTTCAAGCAGTTAATTTTTAGCGACCTAGTTAGGGACGATTTCGTAACCTCCTGAACATTGAGAAGAAGTAGAGAAATAGTCAGTTGTCTGGAGGAACCCAACACCAGTGCCAGTTGCAGTAACCCACATATAATTACAAATTTGTCTACATACGTCTTTTAAGCGGTTTAGGAATTGGACTGTTAAGAAGTTAAGGTTGCTAAGACAGACGCTAAGATGTAAAAAGGCGTGCCGAGAGCAAGCTGCGGGGCGCATTTCTTTCGATACAATCGTGCAGCCAATCTGGTTTACTTTTCAATCTCTTGACCTGCACTGGATCACCAGTCGACTTACGGCACGCACGTTGACGACCAAGAAATCCGAGAAAGCCTTTATCGCATCTCTGGGCGCCAGTTAAATGTCAAATTGTGTCAATTATTAATGTCTCTTAAGTGGATCTTTTGTGCCCCCCGAGATTAATGTTACAGCACACTGGACTGTAAATTAAATTTTATCACTTACAAGTCTCTCGATCTTGAGGGACCAAGAATTCGTCTTTACATGTTCGCCGCTCCTGGACAAAACTGCTATCAAGACAAGACGTCTTGACGTCAAGATAAATCGGAAAAAATTCATAAAATGATGTTTTCGTCTGAGATGTTGCATTTGGTGTCGCGACTTACCTTTCGCACAAAAAAAAAATATATATTTAAGCCAAGGTAATTTACCTGGAATAAATCCGTCAAATTGCCATGTATCGCATGCAAAACATCGCGCAATCATTTGCATACGCAGACATTTGGCCGACTGTATCTTTTTTCTATCTAAAGATACAATTGCGCTGATTGCCACAGTTCTCTCGTATAGTATAATGTAGTATAATGTGTAATGCAAAATTGCTCAGTTTCACTAGGTTATTATCCGTCAACAAATTTGAATTCTGTTCCGAATGTAATTCAATGATCCCAATTGCGCAACTCATTACACGACCGGCATTAGTTGTGGTCTGTTTCACCTATGAGATGCAGGTGAGTGTTTCTTTATACTGTTTGCTTATTAGTAAACCTTGGCAGCTTTTTACGAACATGGAAATTAATGAATAGCTTTTATGGTCGATAATAAGATGAGAGATAACGATGATCGCATCAGGTCGGGAATTTAAAACAAGTTAGGTGTGGTTTGTATATTTTTAGCTTGTGCAGCGTTTTTAGCATATTCATCTACACTATTATATAAAATTTTTCTGTATTTTTGTATATTGAATACTTTTTGAAAATTCCAGGTCACAGACATTGTTTGAATTAAAAAGGCAAGCAAACACGTTTTGGAATTTTTCTATTTGGTTTTTCCTCTGTTTATATTCGTAATATCCTAAAATCGCAATTTAAAATAAACCTACAATATTCTCAATTTAAAAATCACTATCGTTGATCCATATCAAACCCACAAATGTCGTTAATTTTAATAGGCAGTAAAATAAAGACAGGTTCTTGGATAGAAAGATCGTTAAGTTTTTAGAGGCCTCTTGGCAATGACTAGAGCACATCTAAACGTACATAATCCTCGTTGTGGAAACTGATCAAAAACGTTTTTATAGAGCAAATAAAGTACTTTCTTATTTTTTGTAAAATAGTTGAAAAACTTTATAAAAGGCATGTGGCTGTAATTCTTGGAATCTAGTTTCCTTTTCGCAGAAATACTATCTATATATATTTTAAATGGTAACTCGAAAACGATGTCGTTGCGATCGAATATCTCTTTATAATTTAGAAGTTAAATTTGATTATGAATCTTATCTATGTCTTTACATGCACATGTTTTTTTAATATTTAATAAAATACTATTTTTCATTGTAGTAAATACTCATAAACTTTTACAAAACAACAAAATTAGAATGTGTGTCAAGACTTTATTATTTTTTTCAATTTACACCTATTACCTATTTACCTACCTTTACACCAATAATTTAAATTTTCAATTCCTCAACAATTTACAATCAAACTTTCAATTTCAACATATGCCCATGTAATTAAAAACACTTCTTAACAGGAAATAACGAAGTGTGCTATTAATAAAATATAGAACAAATGATATTTTAAAAGAGTCCATTAAATTGAACAAACTGTTGACTTAATCGAAAACGTTCTCAAGGATGTTTAACTTCACCATTCAAAAATCAGATGCGGTCTAGTAAGACAAAGTTTATCTAGCAAACCCACCTGGCCACTCGATCTATCTGCGGAATCTGAGAGAGCAAATAAATTGGAACCATTCGGGCGAATTCCCTAAGCATGCATCCGTTTAAAATCTTGCTAAAGTACGCTAAGATGAACGAAGTTACGTTGTGTGGGCTGTGGTCGTTTTTAGTGTTTTGGAAAGGGAGCAGTAATAACATGAGAATTTAATTACCGGTCTGAATGGAAAGCGGTTAAAGCCTACATATATAATTAGGTTTCAGAGACGGGACACATAGGAAATGGAGACTTGAAGGTCCATAGAAGAGCCGACCAGACCTGACCAGACGATAACAAGACACCTACAAGCCAGACTTTGATTGCTCGACAGGTAAGATAATTAGAAGCTGTCTTTATGCAGTTTTTAGTGCTTCACTTGTCATGTAATGTTTGCTACAACTCTCAGCTCAGTTATTAAGACATTCTATCTTTATGAAAGTAGCTTCTTTATGACCATGGTAAAGAAATTTAAGTCAATAGCCTTATTTAATGCTTTAAGGCAGCTGTTCGTGTTGCAAGGCAGGTTCCTTAAAATATTCTGATAGAAAAACAAGTCGATCTAGTCGAGTTGCGCAACAACATAGGAACTCGATAAAAATTCAATCAATCAAGGAACGGAAAGAAAATGACATTAAAAGTACTCCCTAAGACGGAGAATCCCTAAATTCCTATCACCGTAAAGATAACGAACACTACTTGAATGGAGCTCGTCTAATACCATTCTAGTACCATTGACAGATAGTGATTCCATTAAACAAATTTGGACGGGCATGTGCCCTGTTAATCCCGATGTTGCGCGCATTAGCTTCAATTAAGAAAGCCGTCTTCGTCTTGCAAGACGTCGTCAACAAAAGGAAGCACTGAGACTAGAGGAGCACCTTTCCGTAAAGGAGTGCAGCTCTTGGTTGGACTACTTTTGAGATGTGGTGCTGTGCTGTCTGCTGTTGTGGAAAGATAGCTAAAAATAAATGCACTAATTCCCTGTAATCCGTGCCCCCAGACATGCCGAAAAACATGCTAATCGTGATGCTCTTTGTTCCCCGGGCGGCTTTTCTTCACCTCTTCCGGAAGACTTCTGTCTTCTACTTGGAATTTACTTAGAGTTCGTGAAGGAAGACGCTGCCATCGCTGCAACAGCAATTCGCTGTATGGTGGTGTGATGCGGTGGTTCACGGTCCGGACGGTTATTGGTCGATCCCGCGGTGAAATTTTTCAGATTATCGAGATGACGGGCACCAGCGAGGTGCGATTTAAATTGCAGGAAAGTGATCACTGAATCAATCAAAATGCATCAGAATATGTTAAACGGGCATCCCAAATGAGGAATTTTAGAAAGCGCCCTAAAACTCCCGAAAATTTTACTGACCCAGACAGTTCAATCGGCGATCTGCGCGCCGGCTAGTCGCGATCCGGGTGGTAAATAAAATCTAAAAAGTTTGCATCGTCGCGCCGCGCCGCTTTGGCGCATCGAAAAACTTGTGAAAGTGTTGCGGTGATTAAACGCTGGATTAAGTAGCTCTTAAATTCTCAAGAATGCAATGCTATAAAAATGTCTTATGCAACCCAAGTTAGATAGTAAAATCACATAAAAATAGCGCTTTTGGCTGTTCACCATGATTACGTTAACATCACTGGAGAATATTTTTAGCCATTGCGCCCTTTTTATAAGATCAAATGATATAAGAAACCACCTATAATCCATTTGCACGTTCAGAATCATTGCAAGTCCAATTTTATTAGTTTCAACAAATAATGACAAAGTAGTATAACTCTTTTTATAAAATAAAATTTCTTATAAAGTCTGCTCATTTTCAAATATAACGATTTAAGAAAATAAAAGCATAAGGCCTATAATTTGTCAATGAAGGAGTGTAGAGAAATTCGTGTTTTTGATTCATAAGTTGTAGATAGAAAGAAAATGATTAATAGATATAAATAATTTAAGGTCTATTGAAAAGTTCTGGTTTTCATGTTCTATATTACTAAGTTTGTATTTTCTTCGGTCTTGAAGATGTCAAAAAATCAAAATCTCTAATCAATTTCAGCCTTAAGTAAAGATTTCTTATTTATACATTAAGGAATGCTTTTAATTATAACCAAATTATGCTAACCTTTTAATACAAAAAGAAAAATTTTAAAAAAGACGGTGTTTTTAAGAACTCAAAAGAGCCAAATATTAGAGCCTCGAATAAATAGAACTATTGAAAAGTTCAATGTTAGATTTTTATTACTG
Organism: Proctacanthus coquilletti; assembly: GCA_001932985.1. Taxonomy (NCBI): domain Eukaryota; kingdom Metazoa; phylum Arthropoda; class Insecta; order Diptera; family Asilidae; genus Proctacanthus; species Proctacanthus coquilletti. Next base: position 152,550 of record MNCL01000135.1, read on the forward strand.
AAATACGAACTTAATTAGGATTCTAGTTATTATTTGTAATGAAACAAAATATCGAAAATTGTTAGTATTTTTTATTTTGATTTATTAAGCGTATTAAAATATATAGAGCTTTTGTAAGATTGATTATGCCTTGTATAAGTGACACACCCCTAAAGTTTCTTTTAGAACCTTTTCAATAGAGTATTCAAATTATTTCCACCTGTCCATTTTATTATAAAGATTACAAGATGTTATGCTCAATTTGTGGGTGGTTGTAACACGAGCGGAGAATAAAACCGTTCCCACCTGACACCATCCATGCGGTGATTTGTAAACACTTTGAGATAACCAGAAATCCCTCACAGAACGAAGTCTATCAAACCACTACGGTCCAGTTAGCTCAGCCTCGTGGCGCGACGTGTGAGGCAGTCTTATCTCAACGATTGCCAAGAACTTTGAACCCAATCGATCGCAAGACCGCTCCCAGATGCAAGTAAGAAAGTTGTCGCGTGTAATACTCACACGTAAATCCTCGCGGACGGCGGGAATCTTGGCCACTTGGCCACTTTATCATCTTGGCCGCCTCCTTCGATCGGCTCACATGATCGGAGCAGCACCTTCGAGGGCAATTGATATTGTGTTTTCGATATTTTATCCATGCCGGGATCCAAGAAGTGATGGGCGACTCTTGACAGTCTTCCCAACCACCGGAGATCGGCTCATGTTCTCCCAAGGAATATGGAAATCAGTTTGAATCGCTTCTTGCTAGGAACGCGATCATTTTTTTTTGTTCTGGAACAAGGAAGACGGCGTTCACTTTCAAGAAGGCGACTCAAGACCTCAAGAGGATTTTCTTTCGAAAGTTGTTTGCATTTGAAGGCGGCGCGTGGGCGCCTCGTTTCTGGATACTACCGGTCAAAGTAAGACCAATGGACCGTCTGTCCGGCAATTGATGCGTCATTAAATCTTAAAGAACTTAAAGATCAATTTTGGCTCCTGAGCTACCCGTTCACACCGCGTGGGAGCCAAAGATCGCCAAATGGCCGTCTGACCACTTCTAGACAAAACAAATTAAAGCACAAACGATCGTTGATCATGATCAATGACGTCAACGGTTACTCAAGACCAAGAAAATATTCTGGACATGCTTTTGTCGATGGATTTTGCAATTTCTTAGAGTAAATCTTGATAGACTACGTTCGCTTATAGCGTTTATATTGCACACTCCAATGTCGCTACGCTGTTTCCCCAACAGCAGCCGTCAATTTAAGCCGGTAGCCAAAGACGATGGAAACCAGTTTAACGATTTTAACTGCTGACAAATTTTTTAATCTTTTTATTTCCATAAAAAAAAGAAAAGGTCCCCATCGCCGACTTATGTTTCCATTCAGGTGTTTTGCAACGCAACATATGCATGAACATACGAGGTCTCTTACATCTCTCGACTTCTTCAACTTCGCCTTCGTGGAGCATTTCATACCGAGCGCTTTCCGTTAATGTTCTCAATTTCGTGGCGTCTTATATCGGCCGGGTTAATGCGTTACGACGTTTTGAGACGTTGATAGTAGCAATCTAAGATCTAAGCCACTCCGTATGAATACATGTGCTCCCATAATTGCAGCAAGTTGACCTTTATGGAAGCTTCGACCTGCGTGTCAATTCAATTTAGCAGTAGCACGTATCCATTGTTGATTTCTCAGCAGTTTCATAGAACTGGTTCGAAGAACCTTGAATGGTATAAAAGGGAGAAAGTACTTACTAATGGTATTGTGTTTGCCATCCAAACAGGTTTTATTCCAAGTCTATAAGGTCGTTGTATTACTCGATCATTTTTCATAAGTTTATCGTTATGAACCAGGAAATTAATTGAGGTCGATGTTTTTTTTTAATACCAGAGTAAATTACTTTTATCTTCTTAGCGAATGAGATATGGATGGGAAAAATTTCGCAATTGTCTTGATGGTATGCTAAGGTTAATAAGAGGTCATTTAAGCATGATTCGCACGACTACTTTTAATATACCATGAAGAAACCTTTTCTGAGAATATCTAAAAGAATTTATAAGAAAAAACTACTTCTAATAATGCAACACTTATAATTCCTTTTCTTTTATTTTGCTTCAAATTATGATAATACTGACTGTTGGTCCTACTAAAATAAAATGAACCTCTTCCTATATACCATTATTTTAGTTTTATTATGTTCAAACGTGAAAGTGGGGAATTACTTTTCAATGTGTGCTTAAAACAATATAACATAGAACATACACATGACATACAGTGAAAATAAAAGAATAGTGAAAAAAAGGTTCTTGAAGTCTTCAGATGATATCCCACATGACCGAATATAATAATTATGTTTTCAGAGGTACCTAAGACTAAGAGGAAGTATATCTTAAATTACGACGAATAGAATAGTAGGGAATGTAGGGATGTATCTCTACTGTACCAAATTAATTTACTTAACAAAACACGTATTAGACATGTTTGCACTGGATATTTTTAACATATGGGAAAATACTCCTAATCTTTCTTTCCATCACCTGACCCCATTTCTTTCTATTTTAATTTCATAGCAGGAAAATTAAGCAAATGCGCTCTTTTAAACTATAAGAAAACTTGTATTTTACTTTATTATATTATAACTTATTTTGTTTATTGAAGCCGTTGATTATTCTATTTCAAATACTTTTGTCGACTGATGTTACTTTGTTCACTATTTTATGATCTAGACTTTTGCATCTGTCATATTAAATTCCAAAATTGTAGTACAGTATATAAAAATATACATTTCTGAATCTGGCATCCCAAACACTTAGACCGAGAAACAAATATTGGTTTTAATAAGTCAAAAGATTTAAGTATTGGAAATCCCATGGACTGGATTTGGACCTTAGTTTAGAACCACTAGGAAGAATATTTTCTGTTTTTCAAAAGCAAAGTATATTTAAGATATTGGCCATTCACTTTTGCAATTAAATTATAATTACAAGTCTAGACAGTTTACTTGAGTTCAATTCCATTTAATTAGGAATACAGTCTTTAGGAACCCGAAAGAATTTAAGCGCAATTGGATCTTGTGTCAGATGTATCATTTGTGTCCAAGTGGCTCGATTGTGACATTTACTTAATAGCGACTTCCATTTTAAGACCTGCATGCTGAACGCGCCTACCTTGCAGTGTGGGTCGTCCACCATCTGATAAATTGAAACGACACCCCAGCAAAAAGTGTCGTTCTCGTGTTGTGAACTGAGTCGTTCACCGATCGTGTTTTGGTTGCGACTCAGTTGCATAAAAAGTATAAATAAAAATATTAAGGAACAAAAAGTTGCGTTAAACCATGGCCGCGTGTACGTACATACACATGTCGCAAGTAGGTACACGATATGCACGATCAGCGTGTCCGAACTTCGAATATCGCCCATCTGTTCCAAAGTCCATTCATAGAAAGGTAAGCAGGGCACGCATTCAGATAAAATTCAACATTCGCCGCTAGAGGGCACTCGAGGATATCACAAGGCGGTTCGACGACGGAAACGAATCGTCTTACCGGCATTTTACGCTGCACATAAATGAGGGGACTGAACTCTGCCGGAGAAGAAGCTGATAAGGGAAATAAGAAGACGCAAAGAAGAACATACCAAAAAAGTCCTCCCAGCGCTCCGAGTCGTCTGATTCTATATCCATGTTAGAAGGAAATGTTGAAGAGCTCCTTATTTAGAAAGATGACTTCAAAGATTCTGCGAAGCATAAATCCACTTATGCACTACTGCGCTGACTTAACTGCGCCGCACACACTCCAGCACTGCCAACACAACACACAGAGGTAAATGCACTTAAAAATATACCACTGGCGGTATGGGTATCAAATGAGGTATTAGCCAGCCTGGCTGGAGGGCTCAATTTTAGGCCCACGATAAACGCGAGGATCGCGGATTGGCTCGGCTGTTGCAAGGCACTACCACAAAAAATTCGGTTTACCAAAGGTATTACATATTCTTCGCACAGCCAAAAATCCGGACCTCAATAAAAAGGCAAAAAAATAAAAACAAAGATCGCATACACTGTGTTGAACGCCTTGGACCAGTTAGTTCCTTAGCTCGATCAGCGGTCGCATCACAGACTGTTCCAGGAATTTTCGAAGAGCAATTGAGTTGCCATATTTTCTTCGCATTGGTCTTGAGTAATCGAAGTTAAAACGATCTGCGTACTATGACTATGCACCTTAACTAGAAGAAACAAGTGCGATCGCTGAGAACAAGCTATATAAATGATCTATAGCACCGTGTACACTCGAGTCAACTGCTCAGTCCCGACTGCTCTTTTTAAGATACCAGTCGAACTCTCTTGCTGTGCTTAAGACGTTCAGCCGAGTCGACTTGAGTCAAGCACTCTACCACACCGCGATCAGCACAATCGGTGCAACACATATGATCGTATCATGTATAAACGAAGCTAATTGATAAGCAGACGGGTGAATCCATCCATTGGGATCAATTTGCCTTGCGACATCGTGTGTTCGCAACCGTGTCCGATATTTTCCGGCCCGGTCCCATAACTGATTCACCCTACTATTGTTTACCTCCGGTCGCACTAGTGACCAGTCCGGGAACAATCGCCCAATGGTCACGTTAAGTATTTCTATCCGGATTGTACCACAACATCTTGTTTTTTCTGAGAGGGAGGTTGTAAAACTTACACTTCCATAGTTCCTAAACCTCACGTGGACGAACGTATGCGGTGTGTGTCCAAATACAGGGGTACCAGCATACATCATTAAATATTTTTAAGTAATAAACAGTCTCAAAAGTTGTTTAAAACCATATTTCATTGCATTTAATTCAAATCTTCAGTTATTCAAGCAATCACTTGTAATAAAATCTTATTGTATACTTAAATATAATAATCAATTAATATATTTATTTAGTTTTTTAAGGAACAAGAACTAGGTACCTAGATAACTAACTCCCTTTCATATTGGCGAATCAAATTAATTAAGTGTATTTATAAAAGGCTGCATAAGAGTTTACCAAAGATATCACTTACATGTCAAGGATAAATGCTAGAGTTTAACAATGATAAAATATATGATTTCTTTTAACGATATTTTAAACAGGTCATATCTCTATTGTCATGTCGTTTACATCGTTATCACCATTATCTTTTATTGTAGGCAACAACGATATCTATAAAAGTGTCTTACGACTCGATTTGGTTCATACTTTTGCACGTATGTTATCAAATAATTTAAAGAACTGAAAAGCATGTGATCAATTTTTTGTACTTATTAGAAATTTTATTTTATAGCATTACATGTCTGTCGGTATTAAATTGAATGGGTTTTTGTAATATGGGATTAAAGATAGTAATATTGATTCTATTTGAAAGGAATACCAAAACTTTTAATCTTATATAAAACTAATAGAATAAACTCGCGCGAATATTTGAGAAAAGTACCTTAAGTAAATTATTTCTAAAAGTAATTTAATTTTAAAACACAATATACGATAATACAATAAAAAGAAATTGATTAGGTAAGCAAAATGAGAACATTTTTAATTTCAATATCTACCTCTTCGTTTATTTTCTTTATTTAAAATATTGAGGGCAGCTGGAATTCAGTATAAATTTTTTCATTAAAAAGTTTTCCTTGAAGCTTTATTTAGCAACTTTAAATTCATACTCAAACCTTAAACTCTAAAGTTCTCTGCGTGCTTTTTAGTTTTAACAAGAACCCAATTTTAGAGTAAATTATTTTTCGCATATCGTCGCTACGCCTGCAGAACACGTCAAACAAAATTAATGAATAAAATAAATAAAGTATCAAAATGAACGCATGTATTATCGCTCCACATTTTAACAAATAAAGTACTACACTGGGGCTCAACAAATGATTTGAAGATTTTTTGTTGATATAAGTTATTAACATTTTATAGGTTCCATTAAAAACACCAACTAAAGCGTTAATTATTTTCAAAAATAAACTTAAACAAATGAAACTACTAAATTTTTAATACAGGTACGTATCTTTTAATTTTTTTTTTCAAATTTTTATATTTATATTATGTAGATATTTCTTAAAGGAAATAAGGAGGGAATCTATGAATATTTAAAAATATATTATAAAGGATTAAAAAAGTAAATGGGCTCGCAAAATTATTAGTTTTGCAATTAAAAAATATTCCTGTAAAATATTGAATAAACTTTTTCTTTATTCAGAAAATCACTGGTACTACTTTAATTTATTTCATTTTATTTATTAATATGATAAGTAAAATCCAATTTCTTTTTAATTAGCTCCTTTAGGTTTTTATATTGCACGAAATGTTGAACCTTGAAAGCATTTTATATAAGATCTAGGACAGATTTTTCAATAATTTTGTAAATTGAAGAAACCCACAAAATTTTGTTTTCGATTTGGAGGATCATAATTGTAATAATTAATAGGCCAATAGATAAAAGTTATTCTAAGCAATTTTGTGTGCTAAGTTTTATTTATTTCATTATATTTAAATACAAAAATTGTAAATAAAATGTTTCTGAACATAATTTAAATTTGTACATTTATAAATAAAATGTTATATAATCAAATAATAAAAAAAGAACATTTGGTAAAAAGTCAGTGAAAGATTATGCTAAACTTCGTTTCTTTATTTGAATGTTAACTTAAAGGAATAAAGATATAGTTTATTTTATAAGTATTTCTTTGAAATGTATTCTAATGGCTTTTTTATCCAATTTCTAACATTCTTATATAGTTTTTATTTTAAATTAGGTCAAAATTTCCAGATGCACTTAAGATAAATTCAGCCACATCAAAATACTTCATTTATAACTTGAAATGATCATTGTCAATCTTTGTTTTAAGAGTTCTGCCTCAGAACTTTTATATCGGAATTAAATTGCATTCTTCGACTAGTCAATTTTTCAAATATAGTAGAGATTTCTTGACTTATTCAAGTGATGCATTCGTTTCCAGATGTCGATCTTCAACAATTATTACTGAACATAAAGACATTTTTTTCTTTATTGGCTTTTTTAACTCGTTCATCATGCAGTCCGGTTTTATTTAAAACAAAACGACTTCTTTAATGGTCCGAATCAATTCTCGAGTTTTAAAGAGTCGCATCCTAAGTCTTTTTGTTTTGACAGAATTATGACCAAGAAGCAACTACCAAATAAACGGCCATTAAGCATATATCAAATATTCCAGCAGCTCCTGCCACTTAAGCTGACACTGAACAAATACGTCCAGGAGGTCTCCTCTTGCCGAAAAAGATTATTATACGATGACGCATCTTTTATTTTTGCACGCATCTGAAAAAACGTGCATAAAGTGCAATCTAGGACAGAGCTGTTTACAAAAGAAATGCATTCAAGATAACTTCGGATTTATGGCCGTGAATTGCCATAACCATTCGCCACCGAAAGTCCAATTAATTGCGAAATATGGAAACTCTCTTCCACTACGGGATTGTCTTATCAGCTTGTTCCTGATTATTTTTAGGTCTGCAATTAATTCGCCAGAAAATTATATCCTAAGGACAACACAGAACTTTTATCTCTATAATGAACTCGTTTCCTGCTGCATCGATATAAATTTAATTGAAATAAGCATCTGTATATACATTAGAGCAACTTCAGAAACTTTAAGGATGTTAATTAAAATCTCAGTTCAATCAACTTACGCAAAATTTAAGCGAACTTTAATCAGAGCTTGAGGGTATTTATTTAAAACCAACGTTCGTCCAGGAATTGTTGGAAAAATCAAAGATACAAGTGGTTTGCTTTTATTTTTAAATGTATAAAATGTATATGACGACTTTTAAGACGATATCGAAATGCATGTAAGTTTCGCATGGACCTTAAGTTTTTATTGCATAGGGTAATGAAATGTCATAGATAGACTTACAAGTAACAGAAAACAGTAGTACTACTTCTGGAGAAGCATGTGCTGATGAAATTAAACAATTTTCTTAAAGAAACATTCCAACCTTTCATACTTAATCACAAGCCGTTTTAAAGGGGGTGTTAGAATTTCTTGTTTAGATTTTGACTTTGATTTCCACTGTGTCATGAGCATATTAAACCCGAGAAGTATTACTACACCATTCACTTACATGTTTTCCATAGTATTTAAGTAATTTGCGTCGAATAGTCGCTTCAATAACAATGGCTTTATGATAATTATAGTACAATTTAAAATTCCTACAATTTTTACTTGAACTTTATGAATAAAAGAAGAGAATATAGAGAAAATGATTTATTTATTTATAAAAACTTTCGGTGGGAGGGTATTCTTCGACTACCCTTCGACAGGGTAATAATAAAAAAAAAATAAAAATACTGATTGCAAAAAATTCAATAACATTTTTGGAATACAAAGCAATGATCGTTTTCCTTTAGTCCGAGTAACGAGAAACAACATTTATAATATTTAGAAAAACAAATATGCATCGATAATAAAGTGAGTTTGTATCGTATGAAGCTAAAAACGTAAATTTAATTGCAATGAAATCATAACGCTTTCCACGACAAGTCCCTATAAGTATGCAAGGGGAGCAGTGATCGGTGGTCAGCAGATCTTTTATCATACTATCAGTCTGCTTCTGCTATCATCAGCTATTCTTGGATTTGCGATTGTTTTAGAGGACTCTTTCTGGGAACGCTTAAATTTGGGGCAAGTCGGTGGCAGTTTTGCTTCCTTTGGGTCCACGAATGTCTTCGATCGTCCGCCTGTATAGTCCGTGTTCTTTCCATGGATGACGATCTGCTATCTGGTTATAGGCTTTTGCTGAGCACTTGGATTCTACTTAGACGGCTGCCGCCGACAACGCGACGGTGGCAAATCGCGCTGATATTTTGTTCAGCACATTTCTTGCATGCGCGATCAGTTCATTGTGTGGCTCCGAACAAAACAGACCGAGTCCTGGGATAGAATCTCGAGAGTATCGGGCAGTGTTATATTGGATTTGTCGCGATCTTAGATATCAACGATTTTTTAGGGAAAGAACAAACAACTAAAAAATTATTTGAAGAAATATATCGCAATTAGCAAGCAGCCAATCTGCAGTGGAATTTGCATTTACAACGAATTTTCTTTTCTGGATTTCTGCGTATAGTTTGTTGTCGTTAAAACAAACCGTATCGCCGCAATCGAGGTTGTGTCTGTGCGGTAATCGTAGGTGTGATCAGTTTGAAAAACATATACGGCACTGGACTGGAGTTTATCTGGCGGACCAGCTGTTAATTAGCAAGGTGGGATCATTTTTGCTCTTTCTGTCGATGCTGAATTATCTTGAGAACAGAGGCGCATTTAAATTTTTATTATTGATCGATAGAGTCGTCTGCGCCACCAGAGCTTATCTTGAATATCAGATATTCGATATTCATCTCAAACGAGAATAGATTTGATTTCTTAATAAAAATTTTTTGACACAGACAATTGTGCTATTTTTTTGTGTCTGGAACTCGCTCGCTTTTCGCGGATCCAATTTCATATCACGTCTGTTTTCTTCAATTAGAATGTACCTGATGTTTGCGGTTTTTGCAATTCTTGTCACTAAACGATTGCAGAAGGTCAAGTGAATTGATTACATTATCACTTTCAACGATTTAATTTGCTGCGATTCAGATATTTTTCAGAAAAAAATTATGGACATTTCGATTGGTAGAAATTTTATTTTAATAAATAAATAAATTTAAATAAAACATTTCCATGAATTTAAGATTATAACTTTACTTGCTGATTTAAAATGTGCCAATTATACTTTTAATAAAATACACTATTGATAAATTTAATTTAGCAAAAAAATATCGAAGATCAAAATAATATGCAGTTGACGGTTTAAATATTCCTCTTCTTCTTACTCTATTATGTTTACATTTGTTTGATCAGTTTATTCCTGTAAATTTGCGATTTTAAATAAATATTTATTATGAATCATATTTCAAGCAATAAAATGCTTCATCCATAAGTGCTCTATTTAGAAAGATATTTATAGAAATTCAAAATAAGCGATAAGAAATTAGTGTGTTTAATGTTTCACCTCTTTAATTTTTTGGTGTCACGTTCATTAACGCCTAAGGCGAACATCAAAGTATCAAATGTTTATAAACAAAATAAACTTTCACTTAAGCTCGTTTTCAGTTTAGATTCTTATCATCTCTTAAAATTGATTACGAGCTAGTGATAACAATATATTGAAATGTGCATTACACAAAAAAATTTGCTGGAATTTTTCGAAATGCAATTTTAGACATCTTCAAAAAGATTTTGGAAAATGTAAAAATAGTTGGAATGCGTGCTATCTGAGCAATTTTATCGCAGTGATCTGAACGGTTAACAATTATATAATAGTACTTAAAATGAAACACTTGAATCAGGAATTTATTGTTGCGCTTTAGTGTTTTTAGTGTAAATTTCAACATTATCATTAAAAAAATTGCAGATAAGTGGAATGTCAAGAAGGTGATGTGAAGTTAATCTTTATGACGAATGAGTTTGAGATTTCACAATAATTGACCTAATAACAGTCGAGTAATTTTAAAAATTGTGTAGCTGTGGTTATAAAAAAAATGCACGAAATAAAATTATTTTGTTATCACAGTATTAAGTATTATTATTATTAATCTAATTTCTGAGAAATAAATTTTTCAAAACGATTGTTTTTGTGTTTCATATGTATTTTATTGTATAATGTGAACTTTATACTCTTCATTATTTTTGTCTTTTATTTATTTCATAAATAAATATAATTTTCCATCGGTATGAATCTAGGTCATAAGATTAAAAATTCAACTATTGTCAAAATGTTACCCCCTATCCCACACTGAAAAGGCCAACTGATTTTCTTATATTATTTTTCATTTTTCTTGCTTATCAATTTTACTATAATTTTGCAATTTTTAAATTTTTAGTAACAGTAATTTTTACAATAATGAATAGATGTGTTTTTTTTTTAAATAAAAGACGTACTCCATCCTCATTTTGCTTTAGTCTTCACGTAACATTTATAATACGAGTATTTGCCCTGCCTTTGACGTATATTCCCGTCATTCCTTGATTTTAAGGGCGGTTGAATTTGGTAACCCCCTTTTTGGGAATTAAAACATTTTCGTATACCAAAATTATATTCCTAATACAACTGATATTTAATATTGTTTTTATAAATATTTTCAAATTTAAGAACTTGTCTTTTAAAAGATAGAACATATTTTTTGAAAAAAAAACTAAATATTAATCTTTAGAAACACGAAAACTATAAAAGAAATCATAGTGTTCCAAGTTTGTTCTCTTCAAGGTAATAAAACAAAAAAAAAATAATTAAATGATTTGCGATTTGTTTTTAATAGAAAATGAAAGAGTATTCTATCAATCCTGTACTTGTCACAAATAATATTAAATGTAGTGCAAATCACTAAATTAGGTAATTTTAATTTTAATTTTAAAACTATAATTTACTTCCAAATACATCAGTATGAGGTGATATATATATAACAGAGTAATGACAAGATCACCAATCAATATCGTTTTCATTTCAAAGAATAGAAAAATATATTCAATGATTTTCAAAGTTCTAAAGAATTAGGAGCGAACCATTTTTAATTCCATCGGACACCAAAAGTGATGAAGTGAAAAAACACTACATCAACTGTTTTCGCAATTCTTTATCTGCAGAGTTTAGAATTCCATATCAACGATCATGTTACAAAGATTATGCACCCCTTTCTTGGCGATAAATGCAACCGCCTGAAATTCCAAGAAGCAGAAAAAGATTTCAACCAGGAGCCACAGAAGTAGCTCACATCATTTTCCACACTGAATAATAATTACTGCACTCGCGATCGCAGCATTGTGCGAATGATCGCGTGCTGGCGTACGCCAAGATTTCCTTAAACTTAATTATATAAGGGCATTGGGTAGGAAATCGATTGACACAGTGGAGGGTAGAAATATGCTTGAAATGCACCGATGCAAGCCAAATAGACGCACGACGCACGGCTATTAATAGTGGCGCAAGAAGATCGAAGATCCGTGCATTGTCACGTTCATGTGGTCGCTGATTGCTAGACACTAGAGCTCCAAAGTAAGGCGTCGATCATCGTCGCTTTCTTATGTTTTGACTGCTACCGATCGAGACATTGGACGCCTCTCTGTGCGAGTGGTGACATTTTGAGCAGAGGCCTTGGCAGATCAACTTTTTGCATTAATTAATTATCATGTTAATGATGTGAGCCACCAAAATGACTTGCGGCGCATTTCCCCCGAGATCGTTAAGAACGACGTAATCGGATTCGAGATTTGATACTGGAATAGGTCGCCAGGGCGGTTTTGTGTCTTTTTATAATCTCGTTACAGCAGGACAAGAAGCTGTTTTAAATCGATTTCTAGTTTCTATCTATGACGTCACTGCGTGTTTGATACGCTTTTATTTGTTTTGAGGGTTTTCTAAAATCACAATGTTTTGCGTTATTAGTTTTTACTCTCAATTTAATTTTTATTATTTTCAAATGAATAATATACTTACGTATTGGATTTTTGCATATTTAAATAAACAAAGTCAAAATCAATATTTCAAAGAACGTAGTTATTTTTGGAAGCCACAGCAAATTTTTGTTTTTTTTTCCTTATAAACAAGATCACTAATTAATACTCACTCGTGTCTGTTTATTCCAGGGGAAGACATTTTCATGAATCTTATTACTATACTAATGAAAATTCTTCATGTAAATATACTTTTTAAATATTCAGTGAATAGGTACCATAGCAATAAGGCCAATTTAAACAAGTTACTGATCTTTGTCCATATAATAAGAAATTAAATTTCTCTTGAAACATTTTACAGATCCAAATTATATTGCTATAGATAACTCAAGTTCACTTTCTCTTTTTATTCATAGTAGAGGTTTTAGTATAAATAAATATTGAATACACGAAAATATAATACATACATAATCCATTGTCATTTATATTTGAAGAAAAAAGTAAAATATAATAGTTAGCCAGGGCCAAATTCGTTTCAAAAATAACACTTGTTTATAACATTTGTAGGTGGATTCTTTAAATTCTACAGAAAAACATTCTTGTAGATAAAAAAATACAGATATGTACGTTTTTATTTTAATTCATTAATCTTGCCAGGAAATGTAAAATGTTTCCCACAAAAATTAAATTGTCTTATCAGATCCGCTAAGAAAAGAGAAAGAAATGTGATGATTAAATTCAAGACCAAGAAGAATTTTTAATTCGAACACATATAAAACACGTTCATTTTATGACTGGTCATCAGTCGAGAAATTGTTCATTAATTTAAAATAGATAGTGGATTTTAGCACTCCACCGCTCTAATTAACAAGACGTAAATGTTTCAAATCAACACATTTAACTCGTCTAGATAACAAAAAAAAAGTAATACCATTGGATATAAAAATGTTTTCCTAAAAATACTGTAAAAAACGTGACATTCTCGCGTAAGACTTACATGGAAAACAAAATTAAATAATTCAAAAAAAACCTACAAAGTGCTAAATTTAATAACGTGAAGCCAGTAATTGTCGGGACTGAAGATAAAAAGACAAAATTATGGTGCCCTTCACTTTGAGGGTATCTCAAAAACTGGGACATTCGAACCATTCCTCTCCTTGGCATCTGGAGCTTTGAAAAAAAACGCAAAAGTCGTAAAACCCAAAACGCAAACTACGTCGGGAATACTCTACTTTGCATTCGCATTAAAAATTATATAAAAAAACCACACTGATCCGACTTTATACATGTTTTGGAAGATGGCAAGATCAGTGGAAATTCAAATTACTTGGCCTTGAAATAATAGGCAATTTGTTCTAATTATGTAACAGTTCTATCATTAAGGGGTATATGACTTGATTCAGCCAGATGCGTTTTTTGCCTTTTTCCCCATGTCATGATCTTGCCGCGATCGATCGGGTTGTTATCGCTAACCCATTATCACCCTGTCAGACAGCTGAAGACAAAGGTGCTGGGTATCTTCGACAGTTCAAAGGGGTTTGATTGGACTTATTACCGCTTGTGACAGACGTGTAAACAAGAAATCAATTAAATTGCCAGAAAATTGAAGATCGTTTTACTTTGTCGCATTCTTGCGTGCATCCGGATGCAGTTGGGCAGCATATGCATTGGATGATCATGGTGCATGCGAGAAGACTAGGTTACGCTTCAATTGAACCGAGTTAAAAGAGTGAGCATTATCTGGCCGAGTTCAAAATGTCGTTTGGAATCGATTCCACTTGTTTTCATTACTGAATTGAGATCATGAGTACATTAGCTGAAATATTTGCTCATTGATTGGTTTACTTCATTAATTCTTATCTTTTTCTATTTCAAACGCATAACTAGACGGTAACAATTTGTTTGATTAATATCAGAGGAATAAATGAAAACAATTTAATATTCGAAAGAATAAAGATAATCAGAGTTGATGCGAAGTTTTATATGATAATAATTGATTTTCCTTGCAGTGTTAACAATACTCATAAACAAAAAAGAAATGATGATATTATTGTACGGGTATATGTGTTCTTTTACGTGTATATATCTGATAAGTAGCGATTTTCTGAAATAAATATTTCCTTATTAAAAATAGTAACATATGTTCAGAAAAATAAAGAAAAATTATGCTCTTCTATTTGTGACGAATTTTTCTCATTATATAATTTTAGTACGAATTTTCTCTCCTTTCTATTTTGTATCTATTAAAATATCGCTTTTAAATCGATCACATCAACTTGTGAAGTGTTCATGGTATCGCAAAATTTCGTGACATGAAATAATAAGAATCCAAGCTTAAATATCGATAAATGATATAAGAGTATTTTGTAATCTTTAAATTACCTGGCTTTAGTATTGCTTGTGTGATTAAAAAATCAATTCGAACTTACAATACTATAAAAGTAATTTTATAGAAATGTCTATTAAAAGGGATCATCTTTAAAATATTCCTTTTTATAATACTATATTTACTAGAATAGTAAAAGCAAACTTTTCACAACAAACATTCTGGTTTATTGTCATC
This sequence comes from Proctacanthus coquilletti, assembly GCA_001932985.1. Taxonomy (NCBI): domain Eukaryota; kingdom Metazoa; phylum Arthropoda; class Insecta; order Diptera; family Asilidae; genus Proctacanthus; species Proctacanthus coquilletti. The sequence goes on from MNCL01000135.1 coordinate 167,578, forward strand.
GAGAAAGGTATGGGACATGTAAAATTTACATACCTAAATGTTGTCACCAGCCTTAATGCAAACGCATGCACCCCGTAAATAACTTTGTAATAGACCCTTGACGCAATACTTCTGGCAAAATGTTGTCTATTAATGCATGGACTTACCTATGGCATAATGGTTATGCAGCACCGGATCCAAAAGCCTACGGCTGGAAAGTGTGAAAGTTCAAATTGGTTTCTTACGAGCTTTCTTCCTCAATTACCTCTACAACCGGCGAAAGCGCTTAGTCCACCTTACGAGCTGAGTTCTAAGATTCAAATATTTACAAAGTCTTCGAATTAAGTCATCAAGAAGTGTTAATAGTCTAGAAGAATGCATTCGTTAACTAGACCAGTTTCCACAGGCCCACTAGAGGAAGTAGTATTCTTAGAAGACCCGCCAAGAGATTCGGAGCTCTTGGAGGGGCAGAAAAGAATCTAAAGACGGTTGCGCAACGAAGTTAATGTCAATTGACTGATTTGTCAGGCACACTGATTTAAGAGAATCCCCTTCAAGTCTCCTAGCGCGTAGGTGGATAATTCAGCCAATGTATACACTAGAGTGTTTTAATTGTGACACTTTGCAATGCTTAGCTCTGTTCCTTCGTGCAGGTTAACTTACGTAAGCTTCGGGTTGAAAACTTGACCTAGCATTGAGCCACTTTGATCCCAATGTCTTGCGCGTCAGAGCAATAATGCTCGCGATACAGCAAAACCAAAACGATGACATATTCGCATGCCGATGCACTTGAACAAACTCGAGCCGCTAAGTATTGTTGACATGCGAACCCAGCTTTACTTTAAATTTATTGAAATGCCTCATTTAATTGGTGTAACCATAATTTATAAATGAGCATCAAATCCGTCTTTGAAGGATACTCTAATGGACGGGTCTTTATCAAGACAAATTGTTTCGACTTGTGTGCGAGTAGTAAGATGACGTAGAATAACGAGAAAATTCAAATATGGCATTATGGAAAGTAACCATCGATAATTTTTCAAAACATCTTTTAAACTTGAATTGAACCTTGTATTTCTTGTTTCAAGACATTTGTTCATTAATTCTTGTGCTATTTTTGAAATAGTTGTTACTACTGCCGCAAGACATATTATAAATGTTTAGTGTAAAATTATAGACTATATTTTTTTTTAAGAAAATGATAAATAAAAACTACTTTATAATATATTATAGTTAATGTTATATATCGTCTCTGTTCTTGGCACCAAAAAATTAAATTGGGATGTCAAACTCCTTACTAAAGTAGGTAAATAAGTTCGCTAAAGTAAATTAGTCTATTAAGACACTAACCGCAATTTCTGTTAATTATATTTTTGAACAGTATCATTTCCCAATTGCTATGTATTTATTTTTATTTTGTAAAATAGTGTATTTAATTTTGTGGAAAAAGTTTGAGAGTATGATAATATTTTGTATGATAAGTATAATCTAATAGGGTCGCGTAATTTCAAAAGTACCTACGTCTAAAACTTTGGGAAATGGTAAAATACTTTATCTTTTCTTGTATGTAATTTTTGAAAAATGGAGTGAGGTAATTTGAGAATTGCACGCCTCAATTATACAATAAAAAAAATGCACTTTGTAATAACAACTTAATTTCCTGATTAAAATGTTCTATTTGGCTAAGTCAGCAAAATTATTTTATTTAAATTTATTCGAAGCAAAATATCGGGTCAGGATCAAAACTATTTTATACACGTATTTTAGATTAAGGCATAGGTTTTAGCGCACTTAATTCCACATCAAACGGCTTAGTACTTACAGCATTATTAAGTAACAAACAAACAGACAAAACAGAAATATTATTTAAATAAAATATTACTTATTTATTTTTTTTTTATGTTATAAGTTACCGGATCTGAAAGTTTTCGTTTTTCATCCTAATAACTTCCTTTGAAACTTTCGTAATTGTTAAAAAATAAAACAAATTTTTGAAAAATAAATAAAAAAATGTAATGTTCATATTTCCATAAAGAATGAAATATTTTTAAACGGTCAACATATAAATTTTTTGACATTTCAATGAAAAGAAAATTAATAAAACTAAACTTATGAATTAAAATTAATTTGATAAAGCGAAGCAAAAAAATTATCTTATAGAGTAAAACTATGTTTGAATGTACAAAGCACGTAAACAAAAATTCTTTTTATATTAGAAAAAAATACGTTAAAATGTGAGTACTTAAAATCTTCGTCTTAAAATTCAATAGTACATTAATGAAAAAACTTGATAAGAAAAGACCACATGTGTCAACATTTTGCAAATATATTTACAAAATTACGATTATAACAGGAAAAGATAGTCTTTCACACTCTTTTGACCTACATACGCTCTGTGCGATTAATGGACATTGACCTGTTTTATTGATTACTTTTATTGGTACGGACTTAACACAATTATTGCAGTCGCTTAGCAGTCATCTTTCATATTTCATTCAATTCATTTATTATCTTACTTGATATATGTCACTGCAGAAATTGATTGAGCTATTCAGCACAGTGTCTACTTTGCATTTATTTTCGACTCAATCTTTTGTTTTTAAATTACTTGAACATTCTTTGTTTTAATACTACAGTATTAACTACATTATTAATTACTCCAAAAATAATCTACACCATTCTAATAGATATTTACTAGAATTTTCAAATAAATTTTGCATTATTTTCACTAATGCCTTATTGCCTGAAAACTTTCCTCAAAAATTTATAGAATTAAATGATTATTAATTGCTAGATGTGCTATAATTACACTACTTTGATTCTCTTATTTGTTTGCATACCACTTTCGAAATAAAGTGCTCGATGGGTGCATTGTTTAAAGAAACGAGAAACCAACTGAAAAATTAATGGCAAAATAATTTATCTTTTCGGCCAACTGGTTTACCAATTTTAATTTTAATTCTTGCTAAACATGAGAAGCATGCTCTAGCTCAAATATTTGGCAAATTAAATAATCGAAAGTCACTTTGTACTTTGTGATCTAGAAACATAAAGCGGAATACATGACACGTGTCAGGAGAGTTTCTTCGTGGTAATTCATCAAATTCATCTCTGGCAATCGTCAAAAGGATTCTACCATAGTTCCCGATATAACAAAAAACCGCAGCTTTTGTGTATCTGAGACATAAAAAAACGCAAAATTATTCTTTCATTATGCTCCAACAGTAAATGATCTAAAAATATCACGCTCTTGATAGGCACAATGCCGCGAAATTCAGGAGCGTAGCTAGAAGCTGCTCAAGATCACCTTCTTCGAAAGGTGTGCGTCAATCGTCATTGAATTGCATTCTGCCATTTGGCTACTCTACACATTACCTCATAGTTAAATTGGCAAACTCTTCAAGTGAGTAATATAAACGAAAATGTAAACAGTTTGGTTATTTTTAAAGTAATTCGCAAGGGGTACGCTAGAAGAAAGTAAAATAACAATTCTTGGCAAGGTAGTAAGCTTTATTGGCCTTGGTGTTTTTGAAATGATCCAAATCATAATGAAAGATGTGTTTAGAGATTTTGAAAATTTCAAGGTCAATCAAAATGCAATTTTGCAGAAACCAGGAAACGAGGGAATTTCATAGTTTCGAGGTAAAATGAAAATTAAATAAACTTCCTCAGTGCCTTAAGCTCTGTATGAAAACAAATATTCTAGAATTCTTTATAGCTTGTTTCACAAAACTAGAGTAAAAGATTTGACTGTTAAAGAAAAACATAAATAGAATGCAGAATATGTTTCGATCATTTCAAGGTGCTATTTACAAACAGTTTAATAAAAATTATTATATTATATTATATATTATATTAATTATTGTTATTGCTATTGAAGAAATATTCACGATTTATTTAAATAAATAAAAATAATGTACTTTACCACGGTACTCTCAGACACATTTCAAGCTCAAGGTTAATGAAAAGTACATTCTTTTAAAAGTTCACAAAAATATTGACATTGAGAGAGAAAATATTCCTATTGGACTGCAACAAGTAATAATAATAATAATTTTAAATGTTAGATGAAATGAAATCCCAGTTATATTAAATTTTAAAACTATCCTAATCTAGATCTATTCCCTATTATTTTGGTTTTCCTATTTTTTCCCAACATTTACGAACCTGAAAGTATAAATCATTTTAAAAGTCCAACTTTGATATAAAATAAGTTAAAAAAATAAGACTAAATTATTTGTAAGTTTTGAGAAAAGAGAAAACAAAAGTAAAAAACGTCATATAAGCTCAAAACCAAGACAAATTATGGTTTTAACTTTTTGAATATTTTGCTAATAAGTTGGTTTTTGAAACTGTTTTGTTAATTTTTTTCATAAATGCGTACCAACTAAGATTTTTTTATCTTATCCTTGAACATTCTTCCTTTTATCTTATTTCAGAATTTAGTCGATTTATAACAAGTCTACTTAACTATACTCAAAGGAAAATATTGCATCATTCACAAATTTGAGGAAAAATAAAGTTAAACTTTTTATTTTTGTCAGAACTGTTTCGAAAATAAATTATTAATAAAATTAATTGGCCAAATAAATTGGATTAAACTTAAAATATAGAAGAAGAATATGAAACATTATGACTTTACTGAGATACCACGCAAGAAGAAAAGGAAACTTTCTCCGAAAATTGTTTTTTATTTGTGTTTTTACTTGATAGATTTGTATTCCAAGGACGTAAATTTTATAGAATATAAGCAAATTTTTAAATAGAATAAAACTCCAAACTGAAAACTTTGAAAATCTTGCTCTATTACTCATAAAATTAGTTTTATTTTTAACAATGTTTTTTCTTCTCCCGAATCATATCAAACTTCTTAAATACACTCCTATAAATTAGCAATTTTTCTTAAACATGACATAACAGCAATTTGTTGTGTCATATATCCTATAAATCCTTTTAGCATCTATACAAAAAGGTGCGTCACTTCGACAATATTTTGTTATCTCAGCTTTTCTACTTTTCATGTCAGAATAAATAGCTTTTCGCGTGAGGTGATAAATTACCTTCCGATTTTTATGAAAATTCGACTAATTTATTACCAGTGATAGTTCGTGATGGAGTTATCACACGTTTAAAATTTTATTAACCAGCTGTTGGGATTTATGCGTGTTAGATTCCCATTTGAGCCTCAAGGCCGCTAAGTGTGCTCCATTCTGCAGTCATAAAATTGTGTCCAATATTAAATCTCATTGTTAAAATCAAGGTAGATGCCTAACTTTAAATGCACAGAGCTTGTTATGATATAAACTGACGTAAATTGTGTGGGCGATTTGGATCTTTCGTCTAAGCAGGTTTTATACGATTTTAATATTTTTGGAATTTATATTCATTCGCCTTTAGAAGTTCTTCTCTAAAAACATGTGATAAGTGTAGTTATATAACAATTTTGGTCAGGTTGGAATAGGTTTTATATATTAGAAGGTCTACTTTATTGAGAATGGAATTATATAACTAAAGATAAAAATACTTGGACATAAAATGTCTTTGTATTGTAGAGAATATGAACCACGCTACATTACATAACTAATAGACCTTAGATTATCTTCTGGGTCTTTCTAATTTGGAAGATAATAGTCCTTTGTTAATGTCAGTTATTGTTTAATTACGAATTCCAATAGGCGCGTAGCAAAAATAAATTGCTAAATATCATTAAAGTCAAAACGATAAAATTTACGCATATAGAATTCGTTAATTTTCTCACTTTAAGCCCAATAATGTTGATTATGTGCATTGGCACAGTTTTAGTTGATAAATTGTGGTCAGTGTGAAAAGTGTTGTGCAGTATTGGTGCATTTGTTTTTCCACTTGATTGGTGCCGCTTGGTGAACTCCATCTAGTTAGATCACCTCTTTGTATTATCAAATTCTTTTGTTACCACAATTAGATCACATACGCCTCTGACATCATGAAATTTTCCCTGTTGCCTGTCGTCGGCTGAATTTCAGTACACCTAAACTGCACGTGAAAACGCTGCACGGACAATCGCCGTAACCTGTCAGAAATAACCACAGATCCATTCAACTTGATCATTAGTTCAACATCATGTCTGACATTTGAATAGCCCTGAGCTGCCGAACAGTCGTGATCTTTGGTGCTAAGTAATTACATTTAAACGGGTGAATTTATAGGTAGTATTTATCGTAATGGATTAGGCAAGTGTCATCCACTTGATGACTAGATGCCCATTGGTCACTAATGAAGATGTTACTCATTAAGCAGGTCATTATAATTATTATTACATTAATTGCATATTAAAAAGCTTTTATATTTAGCCAGTATTTGTATATTTAAGGATCTAGTATATTCCGGACAAGATGATATCAATGATGTGTTAATATTTGCTAATTTTTTGTTTATAAAATCAGATATTTTTTTGAATTCGTTGCATGGACCATTTTATTTGAATACCCATCCAATGTATTTTGAAGGAAATAAAATGTTAACTACTTTTTTTATTTTTTTAAAATAAATTGCAAATTTCATGATTTCATTTTGTTTTATTTAATATGTAATGTAATATTTAGACATATTTGTTTTACTTGAATTAATTTTAAAGAAATTTAAGATTTATTTTAAGAGAGAATTTTAATCGACTGCCAAGGGAATATAAAAAACACAAAGTTCAGTTATGTAGTATGATCGTTTTTTAAAAAATCATATACGTTTATCCTAACTCGACTATTCCTCGGCCGGTTTATTATTATTTTATTTCTTCATAAAATCAGAACTGCCTGAAAATTTTCAATAACAATTTTAGTATAAATTCTTAAGAGTGCACACTTCCAGGCTATCAAAAATTAGAGATTTTTGAAGTTTCAAACTTGTTTTTAAGGTGATGAAAGTTACACGTATAAAAAAAAGTGTTAAAATCATTTTGGTTTTGGCCTTTTAAAAATTTTAAAATTTTTAGATTAAATAAACATAAAAAATATGAACTTGAAGAATGGCAACAATTAGACAAAATTGTTTTTATAAATTTGAGCTTTTAAAAATTGTTTATGGGCGACCTTAAAATATTCTGAACAATCATAATTGAGTTAGAATATCAAATATTTTTTACAAAACTTTTAAGTTTGAAATGAAAACAAAAAATTCTTTTAAAAATCGAAAAGGTACTAAACATCGGAAAAAGACCTCGTATCATTATGAGGCTCATATTTCATATATTTATAGTATTACAGTATTGACGCCTTACATTGTTCTTATTTATTTTTTTGAATGTGTAGAAAAATTAAAGATTTTCAAAAATACTACGAAGAAGCATCGCTGCGTACTTTGCAGCAGCAAAACGATGGTCCAAAATGCAAAATAAAACTGCAGAACTCTATTAAAGATAATAGTTGAAGATATAAATTGAAAGGTTTGCATACATACAGTATTTTAGTGAATATCGACAGTGATTGCGAACAACGTCTTCCAGCATCCGAACGTGTATCTATGATCGGTTGCAGTTAATAAATCGAACCCAGTCAAAGGCAGCCAAGAATGTTTCCGTCGTCCGAGAAGAATGAGAATTTCACGGCTTTCTCGACATTTTACCTGGAAGACGCTCGCATATGCACGGCATATGTAAAGCTCGCGGACGATAGTGGTAGCCTGGTCAGTGCATTGTTTCAGCGATCAAGATGGCCAGTAGATCATAACAATAAATATATGAAAGCAATTACGACGGACGGTAAGCGACCTTAAGGTGATCGCCGCGGGCACTATCTTGGCCAGTATTTGCCTCGCCGTGCTGCCGTAGAGAATTGTAGGAGTTCCGAACTAAACAAATTTCATCGCTTATTTATGGGAACACAAAATTCCCTCTTATTAGATAATTTATGCTCAGTGTGACATTGAACGTAGAAAGTTTCTATAGGACGAGGAGCGCACCTCGCCAGGAGCGATGAAAGTTTTATGGGTTTCAGTATTGTGCAAATTGTTGCTTTTGAAAGATATAGCTCAGGAATTTCTGCTGTACTTGTTCAATAAATAATCCACTGAAGGAAAAAAATTTGAATTTGAAATAAATCATGATCTGCATTTCGCGATAATTTGGATATTTTATATTGTTTCTAGTTTGAAAATAATTTATTTATAAATGCTTTCTTATTATGTACAAGGTTTTCTCTACTATTTCTCTAAAATGTCTTTTACGTGAAATGTAATTCTACTTACAAAATTAAAACTCGATTGCCCCGCATAGAATTTTTGCGATATATACCAAAGACAAAAAATATAAGAATTTGCCAAAATTATGTTGTAGTAGGTATACCCAATGGATACTCTTTTCGTATTTTTGAACAAATGTTTGTGAAAACTAAGGTTTTTTAGAACGAAAAGAATCTAGGAGAGAGTTTTCTAGACTAGAAATATTTGTTTATAACCAGCTACAGGCCTCTAGAAATCGAAAAGATTTAAGCAAATGTTTTATTCTTCCAATGTACAAACATTGCTTGATTTCTTAAAATGAATGACCTTGATATTATAAGTTCTTTAAAATTGTCTGTTCTACACTTTCGTTATAATTTCGTTTATAATTTTTCTTTCTTTTTCGGTAAATGAAATGTCGCTACTAATTCGAAAATTGTTTGGGTTTAGCAAAAAACCTTTAGCCTCTACGAACTTTGAAGTGGAAACACTAACTTTTAATTATCACTTTTATGTGAAAATAAGGCAATTTCCCTAATAGTCGTAAAAAATTCAAGAAGCTGGGAGAAGTCAGCGTAAAGAAAGAAATTTTAAAGAGTGGGTTACTGTGAACAGCTTTGTTTTACTTAATGAATTCCTCCCATGTTGATGCTCATAAATTGCGATAAAGCGCAGTAAAATTAGCTTCGTTTGAATTATTGTTTTAAATTTCCGGAGGATAGAATTTTACAAACTCATTAGTTGTTATCTCCGCCTCGTCGCCTCCTGTACTTTTGCATCATAGCTAGAAATAGATGAGCAGTAGGAAATATAATTAGCACACCTGAGATCAGACCATAATGTTGAACATGTGCTTCTCTAGGTGTCACTGTCAATGCCATTGGTGAATGAGTTAATGTCTGATGGCAGCCAAGAATTCTTAAGTAATTAAGAAAAAGTTTTACTCGAATGACCAATTTGTCTTCATATAATTCTTTTGAAATTCTTAAAATGTTTTCTGTTTTGGTTGAAAATGAAAATTATTTCTCTTGAAAAATTGCTAAAAGCTTACGGGCTCAAAAAGAAATCACTACATTGATGCTGTCATTGATGGCCATTTCCCACGCCATGGGAAATAATTTGAATAAATCTTACTAAAAGGCTAATTCAAACCTTGGAGACATAAAGGCAGCCTGATTCTTTTTTTATTATTTCGTCTCGTTTTGTTAATTCATTAATTTATTTATGCGTTGAATTAAGTGCATATAACACAAATACTACTTTAACTTCTTTTTCCGTCTTTAGACATTCAAACTGAAGTGAATTGAAAGTAGAATTTGTAATATTTTATGTTTTCTTAGTGAGAATTAAAGAGTCCAATTTTATTTTACTCTTATCTTTATTTAAAATAATTTCCCATATTTGTCTTGTATTCATGTTTATGCCATTAAACAGTTTATTTAACAATTTTGTTTGTCTTTATTTCAGTTTATTTGTTACTTCAAAAGAATCTTGTGCAAATTTCCCGAGAACTTCGACAATATAAATGTAAAATCTTGTTAGCAATTTCTGATACTGATAATACCATTTATTTGAAGGTATACTGAACATTTATTTAAAATACAGGCAGTTTTAGTTGTATTTCCTCTGTGTACACAAAACTTATTATTTGTAAAGTAAACTCGCAATGCTAATGTAAATAATTACTAGAAATAATCTCAATTTGTTGACAATATACCTTCGTGTAAAGAAATGTCAGAAAGTGTAAATAAATTACAAGAAGAACTGTTTACAGAACATAAACTTGTATGAAAATGCTTTCCTGTATTTACAAAAGACATTTGTGTAATTATTAAATTGAGTAACGCCTCGGTGCCGTGCAACCGCCAACTACCGCGCGGATTGCGATAAGATCGACTTAGTAAGTAGTCGTCGCTAAAACGTGCGCACGCGACTTGTTTAAAAAAGACAAATTGGTCATCACGGTCATGTCGCGGAATGATCGACGATGTACAACGCACTGGCATCTCTTCCATTGGCAAAATGCCTGGAAAATGTGTTTTAATTGTTATCAATGCCGAAATCGCTCGCAACGATTTGATTTCGTCGCAAATACGCACTTAAGATCATATCTAAAAAGGAAGAAAACTTTTAGCCATTCAAGACTTGGTTTATTTTAGCTTTGTTCTATTTTTGCTTTTGTTTTTCTTGTCTGTCTGTACGGACAAATTAAAGTGATATTTATATGATTGATAGCAGTTATCAAAGAGACAACGAAAAATATTAGATTTAACTTTTTGACTATCTTCATTATTAGTATGTCTAGTGATTATATTAAATAAGGGTACGATCACCTTATCCAGTATAACTAGCCATCGGTATCCACCATTTGATTTCGTATCAGTAATTGATAATTTCAATTTCAATTGCCTTGATTTCTTGAAACTTAATTTAATTTCTAATTTATTCAACCAATTACCTCAGAGGAATAAATTCTATGCTTTCAAATACATTTTTTAATTTCTTTGTACTAGTTGATAAAATTAAATATCATTTACAACTCCAATTTTGAGCTCTTTAATAAATTTCGATCAAAATAATTACTAATTAGAATACCTTGGAATTAATTTTACTATAAGAAATTGTCTTCCACGAGAACAATGTTTTCGAAAACATTAGTAGAGGTATTATATTATTACTTTTAATTCAAGAAATAATAGAATTATAGGGAATCACTAAAACATTCAATAATATAATATAAAACGCTCTGTGTCTAGACTGATAATGGAAATTACTGTATTTGAAAGGAGGAAATTCAAAACAGATTGATTCAAATAATAATTATAATCAAAGAAACATTCATTTCAATTTAGTGCCTTCCAATGATGTGCGAGATTCTGTCAGCGGCATGTTCAACTTGGCCAACAACATTCACGCCCTGCTTGATTCCATTTTCGATTCTCTGACCAGCATCGGCGACCTTGTTAACAACATCAACCCCCTTAAGGATGCCATCACGGACATTACGAACTCCCTTTTCCTGCAAATTATTAAAATCATCCCTTTGTTATTGTAATTTGTTACAAGCTCGAAATAAACTTACAATATCCTTCAAGAATCCCCATCCGGCCTCTCCTTGCCCAGCGAAGGCGAAAAGAACGATGGCAAAAATAAGGAAGAACTTTCCAAAATTCATTTTTTTTTTTATTGTAAAACAGGTGTTTTGAACAGACAACTGCAGAATGATTTGATTTGAACCGAGAAAGTTTTTATATTGCCCATAAAACAATACTCTCTCGAAGATTAGCTGGGGTATTCACCAAGAAAGCAGTACACTTCGAAGACTGCAGTAAATCTTCCAGGATCTGTAATCTTCAACGAAGAGCCCTGATATGATTTAATTATTTTATTATTGACAATAGTCCAGAAGATATACCTTATGAATATGAAGTGTGATTTTTTCAAGGTGAATCGAGTCAAACGTTGGAAAAAAACCCGCAACGGATTTGATTGGATTTCTCTTTATGATAAATTTAGTTTTTAAAATAATCTTTGATCACATTTAATATCATTACATTGACAAAAATTCACAATTTAATTTGGAACTAAATGTTCTACAGCTTTTATTTATTTATACCTAACTCTTTATTTGCATACTTTAATTTGTTGAACTGTACTGTTTTAATTTTTCCTCGACTTTCAATATCCCTCCTTTAAGCATAGCGAAATCTTTTTCTCTTTCAATTAAAGTATTTCTTTCTAAAATTCCATATTTTCAAGTCTAGTAAACGAAATTAAAAATAGCGTAAACTTTTTTTAGGACAGAAATTCTTTAACGCCGCAAAGGTTACTTCTTTACCTTTTAACAAGGAAAGTTCCTTTTAAACAAAAAAGCTTTTAAATTATAGTACAATTTCAAACAATAATACACAAGGATTAATTTCAAAAGTCATTAAATTTGAGATCATTTTATAAGACTATAAGCAGCTAGGAACCCGAAAACAAATGATTTCTTCTTACTTGTATAATGTAATAAGGATTCAGAATATAAATGTATAATAAAGTTTTATACAAATTCAAACATAAATGCGAAAGGAAATAAAACTATTCGATACCCTTTGTTGCCCAGTAAGCATTGACTGTAGGGTTCAATTGTATCCTAAGACCAGTAACGTAAAAATATAGCCCCTAGAAACCATGATTAGATAATTTTCTTTTTAAAAACTATAGTACTATTAAGGAGAGCATTAGCGACCACCCATAAATTCCAAGTTAGTCATAGAAGTGAGGTGTAGAATTTGTGAGCGTTTGATATTTTGAATTTTTAATCAGAATGTTGATGAGAAGTGTTAAAACTATGACCGTTTTAAGAGCGAGTAGAGCACCAGAAAATTTTGAAATGAAACTTCATTAAAATACAAACTACTGTTGAATACTTCTCCTTTTTATTTAAGTTTATGTCGATAAATTCTCAATCTTCGAGATGTTCTAGTTATGGATTTAAAAAACAAGATTTGTGAATAAAAATGTATTTAATTTTTTTTTTTTTTTATACAGAAAAGCTTGTGTATGTATACTATTAGTTCAATCAAACGAATATTTAAATAAAAATAAGCTGCATGGATTCAAAGTAACGCTAAATTAAAAGAATTGTCCTGATGTTCTGCAAACAAGAGTACATAAAAATAAAGTGTAAACTAGGGTGTATTAAAAGACAAAGCACATAACTTAAGAGAAATATAAAGTACTATTTTTTTCATCTGAAATTTGCGGAAATGAGATTATAATATCCAATTCAATATTAAACAATATACTTGTAAAATTCAATATGCAATAAAAACAAATAGATAACAAAAATTTCCTATTATAACAACAATAACAAAAAGTGTTCAAAAATCACCTCACACGATTAAGGTTTGACATAGCTGGGAGATAAGGCGAAGATATGTAGGTACTTTAATGAAGTGGATTAATATCAATCTGAAGAAAATATCAAAACTACAAAACAGTTTGCAGAGACATTTGGCTAATCACTTCCCGTGTTAACAGACGGCTGAAATCCGCGGAGATGTCACTATTATTAAGCATTAGCGAATTATCGCAACGAGCCCATCAGCCGCCAGCCGCGATCCTCAATTAATAACGCGGTGATCTAAGCTCCGTTGAAGTAAGCAGATTGTCGATTATTGGGGCTGTCAAAGATAATTCGTGGTATTTGATAAATTAATGTTGCATATGAGGTGGATGATTGAAACGTGTAACGATTTTGTAACAACGAGGAGATTAATTAGTTAACGTAAGGCCGTACTCGGCGCTGATTTTGATCTTGTAAACTGTCTCATTAGTGCGTATCACTTTAAAGAGCTAGTGTTTATCAACTGGCAGAGCTAGTGAGCATTCCTCAAGTAGGAAACAGGTCTTACGTAACCAAGCAATCACGTATGCCTTCAATTTCTCCCACAGGCAATTAAGGCAGGTCAAGTTTGTCGGACATGAAAAATTTACATGAAGTTAATCACCCAAAGCACAACGCAAACATTACGGAAGGCAGCCTGGACGACGGTGAATAAATACACATTTGGTTTTTGATGAATTTGAATTTAAATATGCATAACCTGTTTGCTTATGCCGTGAGTCACAATTAGCCTCCATATATGACAAATGAAAATGTTTACCGCCGATGACAGTCTGCGTATTAATCGAACAAAGTCCACAACACCACGCGTGCGAGATTAATAACTTAACATAAAAAATTTTTCAATTATAGAAATGACGTATCATTCCTCGGTTCGATTGATATGTTAATCTAAGCTAGCCTCAGATAAAGGTCATATCAAGTGTTGATGATAAGAGCAGTAAGGCATGTGATTTTATAAAATGTTGCTTAAATACTACTATTCTACCTTTTTGTAGAAGTTTTAGAACTATTTGTTTTTCAAAAGTTCTCCTTAGGCGAATATCGTAAACATGGTGTACGGACATACGTTTTTTGTTTGTTAATAATGAATTTAAAAAGAAATAAAATCGATCTTTCTAAGCTAATAACCAAAAATTATATTTTATGACATAAAAGTGATCACTAAAGTGGAATTAATTTATTATACCACCCGGAGTCTTGCTTAACCTGTATTTTATTTCATTTCTAAAACACTTTCAAAGAAATCCTGGTAAGCTCCAATTGCCCGTGTAGAAGATTTAAAATACTATGCATATTAAGCTCATATCATAAAGTTGACTCTATAGCTTTTATATAATTGGAAAATTTATTTCAACATAAAGTTATCACAAATAAATATTCATAATGCAAATATTTTTTCTGTGTGTTCATCACTCCAAATTCAATACAATTCGAATATATAAAAATATCGAAAGAAATAAAACTTGCAACTATTGCATAAGTAACATAAAAAAAATAAAATTATAATTTAAAAAAGTATTTTTAAGACTCCATTTTGGAGTCAAGTCGTTCGTCACTTTAAAAATACACTTTTCAGTAGTTTTTCCCTATATGTACATATATCCATAAATAATTATTTTTAACTCTGCATGTTTTGTCTAAACTTGTAATAATTGCTATGAAAGGTTGTACCGTGATTAAATTGTATCTTTAAAAATTTTCTAAATCTGCTATCATTTTTGCCTTTTTGAAAATTAGGTTAAATGATTTTTTGGGCCTTGCATTACAAAACAGGAGGACAAAATCCTTTTACCATCAAAATTTAAATACACGCATAGTTCCTGAGACAATTGGCTGGGAAGATGGACGAGCTCTACTAATTTTATTTTTTCATAAATACTTCTTAACTAATTACAAGAAAAAGTCTCAGAAATAATTCTCCTCAATGATGCGGCGTTTCGCCAGCGAATCTTTTTAATTATCGCAATTGTTCTGCACTCCCCATGTGACGGCTTGCTGTGTCATTTAGAAATGTTAGCGCCGGCTTCTTTAGCAAGTCATATCGTCTTTCATCAGATCTTCACAACAGATTGCTTCAAGGCTTAAACGTGTTGTAAATCTTCAGCCTGTCGCCGAAAAGTTATTATAAGCAAAGTAGCTCGGCATGCAAAAGTTCATGATCATTTTAATTACTCCATTTAAAAATGTCGCAGCAAGCGTCTGAATTGGGCCGGGTAGCGAATTGACTGTCGTAATAGACAGACAGACACTTTAGACCTTACTACTTTCGGCACTTTTGACAAATTTTCTAGTAGTTTCTTGAATTGTTCTTGCGATGTGTGAAATTTGAATTTGAATATCTGCAACTCGTTAAGAATTGGGCCAAGCTTTAATTTTACCTATGTTATAATCCGCTCCCGGTAATATAATGCATGTTTTTCACAAATTTGAATGCTTGTTATTCTTACTTTGTATTTATTTTGAGGATTGTCCTAGTTTCTGATGCACAAAATGAAACAATTTCTTAGCGCATCCATTAAGGAGAACTGTGCGTTGAGTCATTAGAAATGACCTGAGTAAATCAACGCTGCTCCTCATTAGCTCCTTCCACGAAAACTAGTTTATATGTAAATCAACACTTTAATAATAATAGCGAACAAAATGCACCGCGCTATTTAGAGCTTTTATAAATCTTTGGCTTATGAATGAATTCTAAATTTAGTCCTCGCGATAAGCGGCTATGCCATCATAAGACATTTCGGTTAAATTGAGTTCAAGTAAAGGGGAAAATATGGTTAAAGGTTTGGCTCACGTCCAACAAAATAGTGTTGAACCACTTGTGGAATGGTTTCGGAAATGGTTATTTACATAATTATTGCAAAAAAATTTTTTCGCGAACTTTTAGCAGGCCTCTGCGAAGGGGAGCGCGTGATTCAAGATGAAAGCAAAAGTGGATGAATTGATTTGGAAAATTTCTAAAATTACCCAATGTGAATGTTTCATCGTAAATCAAGAAAAACGGCGCCGCATGAGATAAGACGGGGAACTATTATATATTTTTCGTTTTTTTTAATCTTATTTTTTTTTTAGCAGAACAATTTCTCAAAACATTTTTCAAACATTTTGTCAAGCAGCTGTTACACATAAAATTGTCTATCTATTGTTGATATTTTTAAAAATTTGCAAGTCAAGATCATTTGAAAATCTTACTTTTAAAGTTTATGTATTAGTACGAATTGTTTTCATTTTTCCCATAATTTGTTTTATTACTTTATTTTTCTTAAAAGACGGTTTTAATAACATCTTATCTTGTTACTTTAATTTTCTAAAGAAATTGTGAAATATTTTAAAGCATTTACTAAACATTGACTTCATAGGTTTTGCTTTTCTACTTTAGTGATCACTTTTCATCTAATTACTAATTACTAATTTTCAATACCACAGTACACTTATTTTGTTTGTTGAATATTTGATTTCGAAAGGATTGAAACTCAAAGTTTTGATTTCTCGTATGTTTTAGCAACTTGCTTTCCCATAATCTAGAAAAATGGTGTATAGAGTATTTATTACATATTAAATAAAGGTATTATTTATATATTTTATAGGAATAAAGTAAGTTAAAAGTTTAATTTTTTTCCTTTTTTTTGTATTGAGTTAGAAAATCATATTTGCTATCATATCTGAAGATACTTTCTCCTAATTCTGCAGCTGGCCAGTGGTAAAGTTGCATATTCTTCCAAAATATTATTTTAAGCTTATTATAAATTATAGTTGTAAATCTTGTTTGCATTCGAACTTTTTATATACTGCAATAAGCTCTTTTAAACTGAAATAAACCTTTTGATAATCGGTCTATAAACAATTAGAGTCCAATGTTTTTTTCTTTATTGCAATAGAAGAAAATAGAGCGCCAATAAATTTCAATAGACGATAAATATATCTACATTTTCGATTGCTAAAGTCATCGCCAATGTCATCGAAATTCAATTTGTAAAGGGGCCTTGGTCTAGTGCCTAGTAGTAGATTATGTAATAATGTAAAAGCATACCCTTTCCAATAATTGCTTTTAGTCTGAGATCACGATTATTAAACATAATTGAGTGAGAAAAGTAGTGATAAATTTGATCCAAACTTTGTTGTGACTGCAGACTGGTGTTTCTACGACGAATGGCAATTTAATCTTCATGTTTGAATTGTGATAAAGCGAAGAATATGGGTTTTAGTCTGACTGCTGGGCTGCATCTAAGAGTACGTTTGTAATAGAAAATGTATTTCGGGAAGAACATGGCTTTTCCAGCTTTCGAAATGACTGCAGCTAAATTAACTTTTGTAATGGTTCAATACACAATTACGCAATTTCTATTTTATAGACCAAAACAAGTGATACCATATTTATGAAATTTAAAAATAAATATGAGTACATTGCATACAGGAATTCTTATGGGCGTCAAATTTAACAATACTTAATTATTTTCTTTAAAAAAAAGAGATCAAAACACTACTCTAGTCTGAGGAACTCTCCAAGTGTGGCGCCCACTTCCACCCAAGCCGATGTTTGCCAAGCACTTGCGATTAGATTAGAATGCATAGCACACTTGTTTTCATATTCATTTTTTATCTTGGATCGGGCTAATTACTGGAAGAGTTCGAGACCAGCATTTGAAGAACAATCGCGCTCACTTTCAATGTCAGATCGAAAGAATTTCAAGAAGTAATAATATTATTGCACAATTTTAATGTACTTTCCATGAGTCAGGTCTTATCAACTTCACGCGAAGGACTATTGGGTTATCTTTTCGAGGTCAAAATCAGATTCATTCGATTTTGTGGAAATTTTAGTTTTAACCAGTCTTCCCCTAACGATAACGAATTTTTATAATGAATTGTACAATGAAACATTTTCGATGAAATGAACATCAATTTAATTACCCTCGACCTTAGCACATAAAATTTTCATAGTACTTTAATAAATGTCCACACTTGGCTTCCTACCAATTAATTTTAAGGTCTTTGGCAAATAATGTCACCGCATGGGACTATAAACATAGTTTTAAGGCTTACATCATTTTTACCGTAACGTATGTAGGTTACTGACATAAAATTATTCACATTACTTTCGTTGCATTGTTCTCGCATTAATAAAACTATCACGTACGCACTGTGGTTTAATAAAGCGACACACCCTCGACGCTGCAGAACGGGTAGTTGACTTTGCTCAATAAGAAAAGCAGGCGCATTAATAAGGAAATTTTATTAATTTGTCCCACTTTTCACGTACTATTTCATACACTTTATTTTCAGTATTATTCATTAAAGTGTTATTCAACCGATAACATGGTAATTGAGACAAGAAACGCTTGCAAATTAATTTCATTTAAAAGACAATTCATTAATTAGCTCATAAAAGGCTTTAATGCTTTCTCTTTGAATTTATTTATAAGTGGGAACATAAATTTTTGTACAAACAATGGACTTTTGCTCATAAATGTGTCACGTTCTGAAAATTCTGAGAAATAGCGAAAGATCCCTAAGGGTTATTAACCCTTCCCGGTTGTACGTGGGTCACAGAGATTCTATTAAAAACATTCAATTTTCACTTTTAGAAGTTTAAGACTGTTTTAATTTCAAATTAAGATCTTAAATAAGGGTAACAGTCTGTTTTAAGGTCAGTTAATGCCTTGTATTCAATATACTTAATTGTAAAATTGCATAAAGTGTCCACCAGACGCAAGTCAGCCTTATATGATGATTTCCGTCAAGGTAATTTTTCTTGTCCTCTCACAGTTTATCACTACGAATTATTTTGTCATATACATAACTCTCTTTTAGTAGTTTTCGAAATTTAGACTTCTGGTTGCTTCTCTAATCCTATCTGCTGTCCAAACCACCGATTTTATTTGAATCATAAAAGTAAAGAACGTGGTCGAACAAACAGTCCAAATAGAAGGATATAATTTTCCATTTGAACACGTTTTTCCATATTTAGCATTGAGTGTGCCAAATAATTTTCTAACTACATACATGCTATATGTAGCATTAGTTTATAAAAGTAAGAGTATCGCTCTTATGTTATTCTAAGTTATGGAAATAGGTATCTAATTAAATTAGTATAATTATACACGTGAAATAAAAAATACTGACGCAGAGTTATAAATTTTATAAATAACAGTTTTTAAGGAGTGTTATTACACTGTTTGAATATTCACGATGTAGGGATGTACGTACAGTAGTTATTAGTAATTACTTAGTATTGCGTTGAATAGCCGAGCCATAATTTACTGAGATTTACATTGATGTGGTCTGTATCTTAAGCGAAAAACTTACTTAACCCTAACCTTGTCCGTATTATCTGTACAAATGATTTAGTGACATACATTGGATTTATTACCCTCCCCAAGCAGTGTCTGATCAAATCGACGTAATCGACTAAAGCTGGCTACTTGAACCTTAGCGATCTACCGCGACGGTAAACCGATCACGTCCATGGTGTTATCTCAGCCGACAGGCGCTTTATTGCCTAGCTTCCCTCACGTCCAAAGATACACGTTGGTGATTTGTGTGATCAATTAGCAATTAGCAATTAATCGGCACGTTAATTGGATCGTCCAAAGTCATGGTACTGTCGTCAGCCACCGGCTATGATTAAAAGATAAAATTGACAACGCACAATTACTGCAGTTAGTCGGGCAACTATTTGATTTCAGGAAACTTTTAGTGAACACTTCTTACGCCATAAGCTTAGGAATTTCATTGCGAGCTTGATTTATGCTTTTCTGATTTTTCTTTTATCGTTTTTCCTCGAAATATTTAGGGAATGTTGATCAATAAATCGTGATACTAATTTATTTATCTTTTTGCAGGTGTCAATCTAAATGCACATAACCGGTGAGTATCTTTGAGTTATGATTGCATATTTAATTACAAAGAACACTAGATGTTACTTATTCAATTTATTTTTAAGATTACATAATCTGACTATATTTATTTATCACGTTTTTAATACCACAGTAATTTGCTTTATGTGTTAAAAAAATTCCAGCATAAAATCTATTGGCGTCTACCAGCCGCTTTGTGTGGCCAAATTAAAGATAGTTTTATAATCATCTGATTTACATACATCCCTAATTTACATTCATCACTATTCAATAAGTAACCTGACATAATTTTTTTTGGCTTATTTTGTTATCATATCCCGTCGTTTAAGTCGCCATCCTGTTGAAATAAATCAGGTTGCAGACGGCTATAAATTGGTTACGTCTTCCTTAATCGAACTAAATTTTATTGATACAGATCGTCTTAATAAAAAATTCATGGTCAATGTGATTTTAAATTAAAAAAATATTAGTGGCGTAGATAAAATTTCGGCACGAAGTGATCTATATGATAATTGTCCCATTGGGAATTTAATTCACAACTAAATCCTACCACTCCCTAATGGTTTGCAACTTTTCATGAATTACGTATTCCACCCACATTATCCTATTTAGTAACATTGCAAGCGCCACTTATTAATATTCCCCAATCATTTGGATATATCAGAAGTACGCACAGCAATTTTTTTTATTGTGATATTTTAGCATTAGAGCTAACTCGTTCAATTTGATGTCAAGAAAAAAAGAAACAATTTTCTTATTAGAAAATATAAAGTTTAATTATTTGAATTTCTATATATAATTATTCACAGTTATTTTTTGTATACTTTATTTAAAAATATAAAAAACATACGTTTTCTATCTAAAATATACTGATATTTAGAATATTTTATTGAACTCCAAAAGCTTGTAATAATATTCGTTAAAAAGGAATCACAAAATTCATAGTACATGTCCCTATGACTATTTAAGCCAAACGACGAAAAACATTCCAAATATCGTTCAAGGTAATTTGTTCACGAAAAAAGTTGCCTATTTGCTAATTGCTTGATCAAATCGTTCTTCGACCTGCACATGTTAAACCACGTTCAACCGGAACCTATCAATCATCATAAAAGGACTAATTTAGACTAATCAATTATCTAACTTCCTTACAGATTTAAAGCCGATTACAATTAATTTATCATGTCCACCTACCAGCTTGGGCCAATTAATTAATAATTAAGGTTAACTAAATATTAACAGCAACCCATATCAATCAGCACCTAATAAATTTTTCGACAGTTGAAATTATCGAACGACTCAATTTGTAAACAAGTCTCGTATATGATTTTTGGCGCCTTTAATTTATTTTCAACTAGAAAAAATCGCATAGGTAAATTTTAATATCACAGTGAGGCACTTTTTCAAGTATTTGAATAAGCCTACTAAAAACCGCTTTGATTAAGAAAGTAAACATTCAATCTTAACGATCACAGAAAATCCGGGGCGCCACTGAAAGACGACGAGTAAAACTTGGGGAATTCAAGTGAGTGAGGTCTACTTCATATTTACAATCGTCTGAAAGTCAATATGTGCAAAAATGATAGATTACCTATGAAAGATGATTAGCAATATTTGCCTGATAATCTGCCAAAAATTTCTGTGAAAGGTGGTAAGCGATATTTGCTTGATAATCAGAAAAAAATTTGAATGGAATTTTCGTAAATTGAATAGTATTTATCTGTTCGACATCCGCCTGTGAAATTTCAATAGAAGACATCAATCCTGGCACGTAATCGTAATACTTAAAGGAGATTTGTATAGTACCAATTATTTGGAAAATTATAACTTATATAAATTTAATTAAAAAATCAGATTACAGACTGATATGATTTAAAAACACTTCGAGAGTCACATATTCTCTACTTTTAGCAAATTTAAGAGACCAAAATATAAAAAAAAATATAAAGTAAATTTGGATTTGCATAATTCCATTATCAAAGATTCAATAAAAAAAAAAATAAATACATAAAAATAAATAAAAATAAAACAAATGAAATAAATGGTTTATGGTGTTCTACTTTCAGAAATACGACCTTAAAGAATTTTGTTGCGACAATTTCCACATAAATCTTCGAAATTAAAACGGTTCGAATGGTAATAAAGTGCGTCGCATAAATCGTTTGTTACACGCACGCAATCAGCTAGAACATTAATTCCTTTTTTTTATATTCGAAAAGGATAGTTGGTGTATGGTACAGTTTGACTATTGGTCGTGCCTATTAAACTCACATCTATAACGAACCATTTATTGAAATTGACGGGGAGACTTTCTAAAATAAATTTTGTCAATTTATCACTTTATTGAAGTATTTCGATTTCGTTCGTATAAATCTGACAGAAACTCCGTGCGGCAGTATCAATTACGCCAAGACGGTGCCCAAGATTGTAAAACTGCAGTAAATAGGGAAACCGGTCATAAATGCACTTAAAAGTTTGTTAGCAAGACGTTCTAAGAAATTTATGGTCAAAATCAATTGACACTCATCAAAGTCAGCTGGAAACTTTTTTGTCGCATTCTATTAAATCATTAAAATTCATTACGTAATCGAAATAAGATCGAATGGTCAAGATCATTCCAGTTATGGTCCTTAATGAATTCTTGAAATTTTTGACGCCAACAACAAGATAATTGTCTTCTAGCCGTTGTGGTATCTTTCTGAAGAAAGACAAGAAGAACCGGTTGTTCTTTTTGATTACCGACAGTTGATAAGCTCAAATTAATTGCAAAAGCATTGAGCCGTCGATTGAGGTGATACGAAAATATCATGCGCAAGCCGAAATCTAAATCCTGGATATATAAAAATCTGATTGATATCAATTGGCTTAATTTGTTTCAATAATTTCTCAGCTTATATCGATGTATATAAATTTATAAAAATAAGATTAAACCTTAAAGCTCAAGGCTATTCTGGAAAAGGGTAGACGGCTAATTAACTTGTTGAACATCAACACATATTTTTTCCACATTGAGCAAGGCAATAAAAAATATTCACCTAGATAATTCTTTAATGTTGAAGGCGATTATTCGGTTTTACTCTCACTTAGAGGTCAACAACATTTTCAGCACTGCTCGTGATCGAAATCCGGAAGAAAACGTTTACTTAAATCGAGTGTGTCCGATGAGCATTTCAAATGAACAACAGAAGCTTTGCATTTTTTTAAACAAGCTCAGATAAAAGTTTTTTGATAGTTTGACTTCTTTTAAATTAAGTCTTGATTGATTGTGAAAGTGAGGCGGGCAGAAGTGCAAAAGAAATCCGCCAGGAAATTGCTGGGTCAAATAAATTTTACGTAAATGATCGAATAAATATAGCGAAATTACGATTCCTTTGCTATTTGATACGAATTTGTAGGCAGACGATTTAAATATCTTAATAATAAATAAAAACCAAACAGAATTTTTCTTTTGTTTTGCCTTTTGAGTCTTCTGTGCATCTATGTAAATTAAAACTCCCGTAAAGTGATTAAAGTAGCAATTAAATTAGTAATCCAATTATTTCATTCAAATTGTATTTATATTATTATCAATTGATAAACAAGCAATTATTAATCTTCCTGTACTTTTACTTTTACAAAACAAGCTATAAAAGTTAAATTTTCGAGTTTTTGAACTAATATTATTTCTCTTTTCTAAATAAATTTATATTCTATAAAAATTATAAAATCAGGTTAAAAAGCCAAACATTTAAAACTTTGATTTAACTCTTGGTCATATGAGAATTTTTTGTTATTGCTGTAAAGTTACATATTTTCAAAAATAATGAATTATAATTCTGATTTTCCGTCTTATAAGAAGGATCAAGTTTTATAAATAATTTAAGTATAAGTTTTAGTTTTCTAAAACCAGGAAGGTTAAAAATTTCTTTTGTTGTGTATCTAAAACTACACTCTCGCAAAAATTTCAAACATGTGTTATTTTGTATGTCCTTGGCTTACTTTAGAACCAGTTTTCAACAAGTCAAGTCAATCAACAAGTTCACAAATATAATAATGACTTTATTTTAAACTTTTATTGTTTTTTCGAAATATAATTTGCAAAGTATAAAGGTTTTTGCTCTAAATATAGTTTATATAAATATAGTCTATAAGGCTTGAGATATTGTGGGCAAACAATTCAAAAATATAATTTTTAAAAACACTATGCATGATCATCTTCAAGGCCTTATAACTACGTTAAATTGACGAAAACCTTTTGCAGATACATTGTCCAAATTAAAAAGCATAAAATGATATAAAAAAGTAGATTTTTTTAATCTACTAAAATGCATTAAAAGAGTCTTACATAATTCAGGTTTTGATCTGTTATTTACGAATTCATTCATCACTTGCTCGTAGTGAGTCAATTGATCAAGTGAAAATGATCTATTTGCAGCCGTTACCGAATTATGCTATACGAATTCTCGAAACTCTTCCTTAGTCATACTTCATAAATATTTCATATTGTCTAAATCTAGTACACTTACGGAATACTAATTACTGTAGAAATTCAATTTGAAATCGAAAATAATTGATTAACGCTCCGTGATCTTGAAAAGGCGCTAATGAAAATGCAGATCTCTGAACTATTTCAATCAATCACGCAGCTAACTGCGAATAAAGCGCTTTACCGATGAATCGTGACGTCCTCGGATTCTTATCAGTTTGCTCCTGGCATGCTGATCCATGTACCGTGTTTAGGTGATGCCGTCACCCAGCGGGTTGAGAAAACAGTGGAGCTTTTTCACGAACATTTAATCATTTTTATGACGTTGTAAATATTCCACGGAATCTTTTTCGCGTGAGTCACAAGAGTCGTCTGGCGAAAGTGTTCGACTTGGGAGCTCTATTGGACCTCAAGATCCGAGCTTACGATTCAGGTGAACCGCGCGGATGTAATCAGTCTGAATTCAAGCGCGCGCAAGACAACACGACACGACAAGTGGACCGGCCTAGTTCGCGGTGGTGCTATCTTTTTGGCGTATAGAACGTAGAATCTGAAGTGATAGAAGCATCGTGCTATTGTGAATAAATTCTGTGATTGCTCGAGGCAGAGCACTGTAGTGGCAAACTAGTCAGTTGGTGCCAATCAAATTTTTATTCGATTTATGTTAATCTAGTTTTAGTAGTAGAAGGTGCGTTACTTTTATTTAATATGTGCATAGTTTAATCGGGCCGTTACGTATCGGGGCCCCCTAGTCAGCTTCAGCGATTTGTTTATCTACTTTATTTCAGCTATCAGCTGCCTGATTTGGCACTAATTTACACCAATGGAATTTTTATCTTTCAATAGAAGCAACAGCGCATTTGACCCGTGGATTGTTCAAAACATGAACTTTTTGCGTTTTAAGGGTGGACAAATCACTTCCAAAAATATTTTTAAAAGTATTACTCATAAATCGGTTACAAATTTATCCGTTGATGGGTCGGCTCGATGAAGCATTAGTTAAAAAACCCTGCTTGAAATTAAACTTGACTATTAGAAAAGTGGGTGAAACTAATTTCGTAATTGTTTGGAGAATCATGTTTCTTCTAAAGATAATTAAAAACACTTGGTAACTAATTTGCTGTTTAAATATTCGGGTACAATTTCGTAATCAATAAGAACTTCGTAATTTAAAATTTTATTAGAATTCTGCAATATTTTTAATTCCTGAAGATATAATAAAATTGAATTTATTTTTATACTTTAACCAATTGAAATACACTTCAAAGTAAAAACCATAAATATTTATTATACATTAAAAAATATCTTAAATTAGAAGAAATGAAATATATAAGTTTGGTTTAAATTACAACTCATTTCGATTTTTTCTCCAATTAATTGAATATCAGATTTATTTTTATATAGTTTAGTTATATAAAAGCGCTATGGAATCTAGAAGGGTTGCTATTTTATTGAATGGAAAATATAGATATTTTTAAATTTTTACGCTCAAATTTATCTTTAATTAGTATGATAAAATTAAAGGAAGTGAAGTCATTGCGGATTTACAAGTTTAAAATAATATTTATAGTAAAAAAGTAGTGAATGTCGATTATTTTTGAGGGTTTTGAGAAATTTCTAATTTAATATCAGTACAATTAGAGCTAATAGTGCAAATTTCAGTTGGCCTCAATTTATGATTTATTACTGCAGTGTGCTTTTAAAAAATTGTTGTGAAAAAAATTAAAATTACAAAATCCCGCGAAAATTTCACGTAAAAAGATGTAAACTTTGGATTTCTTCATATATAGCATCTGTTAACTATACTAAATTAATTTTCTCGTGTAGTCGATCGTTAGGGTCTTCTCTTATGAAGATAAGCTATGAAGGAAATCTTTAATTTGCAATTTATTCGTTAATTATTAAATTAGGTGTTTCGCCTCTGTTAAATGTTACACATAAGCATCGAAATTGTCTGCCTGCCTAATTTTATAAACCCATATACACGCCAAAGTTCGGAATAGTATAAACTTCATTCCTATTTATATTTATAATGAATCTATTGCTAATTTTCGAAAAAAATTATAAATTTCGAAATTAACCGTTCCTGTACCGAAAAATTCGTCCTAATGTTTTATCTCTTATATTTTACATTTTCAGAATACAAGACTTAAAATGAATCTCAAAGTACAGAGAAGCCTTCAAAGCAGTTTGCTTTTCCTCTGCCTAACACTAACGACAGTCGTAGCATTTCGTGATTTACACATAGACTTTCCAGGACCATATTGTGCATTAAGAGGTTCATGCTGCGATAACAGACAGGATAATTGCTCTGTCCCAATTTCAAGTAAGGAAGATGCTTTCAACACTGATCCTCATTCTAGATCACGATTAAATTTGACTTTGGCAGCTACTTTATGTTACTGTGATGACTTCTGCGATAGATGGAGAGGTCCAGATTGTTGCCCAGATTTCTTGAAATTCTGCAGACATGAACCTGATCCAGTTTATCAATGTTTATACAAGGGCAGATATTACAATTATGGAGATAAATTCAAGGACAATTGTAATACATGCAAGTGTGGTATGCGAGGACAGGTAGACTGTGAAACGGATGTTTGTCTTCAGGATCAGGCGATTATAGACAACATCAACAGTATATCAAATTCACTTGGATGGACTGCCAGGAATTATTCGGAATTTTGGGGAAGAAAATTCAATGAAGGATTGAAATTAAGACTTGGTAAATGATCTCTTTATGTAAATAAG
Source organism: Proctacanthus coquilletti (assembly GCA_001932985.1). Taxonomy (NCBI): domain Eukaryota; kingdom Metazoa; phylum Arthropoda; class Insecta; order Diptera; family Asilidae; genus Proctacanthus; species Proctacanthus coquilletti. Next base: position 194,711 of record MNCL01000135.1, read on the forward strand.
AAGATCAATCTTATGAATAAATTCTGTTTTCAGGAACTTTGGAGCCGTCATACAAAGTGAAAGCAATGACAAGAATTTCCAATGAAGCTAAAAACCTGCCAAAATACTTTAATGCAAACGATTACTTTTCAGGACTCATTTCGGAAGTCAGAGATCAAGGTGATTGATAGTAATTTTCTATTAAATTGTGAAAGTTTTATTTTTGCTTTTCAATAGGATGGTGTGGATCCTCTTGGGTAGTGTCTACAGCCACAGTCGCCTCTGATAGGTTCGCCATTATGAGCAAAGGGAAAGAAATTGTTCAGCTTGCACCACAACAGATTTTGTCCTGTGCAAGGAGACAACGAGGTTGTAATGGAGGTCATCTGGATGCTGCATGGAGATTCCTCCATAAACAAGGGTAAGTATAATATGGAATTTAGACTTGTATAATAATAATACTATAGGTATTTTTACTTTGCCTATTATCTGAATTGTCTATCACACTAGCTGAATTTTGTCAGATTTTTCTTTTGAACAAAGCATTATCAGTTAGCAACATAATTTGCATCATAATTTTTACTTATACTCCTTTAAGTACTTGCCTTTTGATAGTCCACAAAGTTCCTTACTATGTCCACTTTTATTTTTGACTCAAATCAACACCTTATCAGTAATATAACTAATTTTCATTTCTTAATAAAATAATTTCAGAGTTGTCGATGAAAATTGTTTCCCATATCAAGCAGCGGTAACCCAATGTCGATTCCGAAGAATGCATTCCTTATCACAAGCGGGCTGCCGTTTACCTTACAAAGTTAAGCGCGATCACTTTTACACAGTAGGACCAGTATATCCTCTAGACAAGGAAATGGACATTATGGTCGAAATTATGGACAATGGCCCAGTTCAAGCCACACTTAGGGTTTACCGGGACTTCTTTTCATACAGTGGAGGTATCTACCGACACTCAGCCGCCAGCCGCAATGAAGAGTATGGATTTCATTCAGTTCGTCTCGTAGGATGGGGTGAAGAACGTGAGGGTTACAATACAGTGAAATATTGGGTAAGACTACAAAAATTAACATAAAAAATAAAGACTAAATACAATGCCTTCATTCAAGATTGCTGCAAACTCTTGGGGCAACTGGTGGGGAGAGAATGGATACTTCAAGATTATCCGCGGCCAGAACGAGTGTATGATCGAAGACTATGTGCTAACATCACTGCCACACGTGTACGAGTCCTAAGCACAACCACTACCAGCATCTTTCCTCTAATCCTAAATTGTTTTAAGTGTAAAAGTTTATCATTCGTTTCCCTTAAGTCTTATTGTATTTTAACTATTGCTATTAAGTCTACACTGTGTTTGTTTGCGTATGGCTTATTATGTGGCTCATAATTGCCATGTGTGTTGCCTCCCATGGGAGTGACTAACTGCCAAACTTTGTCCCTTTTTGTTTCATTTTGTTACTGCCGTTTACCCCCACTCCCGTAGTTCACGAATTATTAAGTCATGTTTACTTATTTTAAATGTGTATTTTTATTTTATATCTATTTTATTCACACGATCTTATTATTAAAATAAACGAAAACGAATTTTTATGCCATGGCTTTTAATATTTTACCGACTTCGAAAAGAGAAGATTATCAATATATTTCTATAATTTTTTTAATGTACGAAAACGAAAAAATAATTAGACTAAAACCCTCCTTACTAACACTTGGTACATACACCTTGGTATTTGCTTGTGTAGTTTAATAATTAGATTTTTGTAATGGTCTCTATACCCCCAAATCCCCAGTTCTATAAATTAATATAATTCTATAAGTCATCTCCCAAGTCACTAATTGACAACCTTAGGAAAACATAAACACGCCTTGCATCCTTTTTCCAACATTTATTTGTAAATTGATACAATAACTACTTTATATACCTTGTAAAATAAAAGCATATACAACACAAGTGGAGATCACGGCAGACAAAGAATCCTTTTTAATTTAGTGTAATCCCTGCAAATGATACTTCTAGTCCAGCATCGCTGGAATCCATTCGACTTTTTATATGAGCCAAAGTATTCTTGTAATGCATTTCAATTTGTTTCGTTTCTTCACTCGGCTCCAGTTTTGGAAGTTCATCATTGACTTTTGCGATTAACTATAAATAAAAGTGGAATTTATAATTTTTATTTTAAAAGTCGTATGATAGAAAAGTATTTCATTTAATATAGCCTTCGTAAGAATCCTTGTATGATAAAAATTGAAATGTCATTTTACCTGATTAAACATAGCAACCGTGATTAGCGAGTTCCCTCTTTCAAAGTAGAAGAGGTAATGGTTAAGGAGCTCAACATAGAGTTGCACCTGTACACCGGGATCTAAGCATTGGGCAGTAATTCGAACTCCTTTCTTCAGACACTCCAGAGTGCGTTTTTCATCACGCATTTCTTCTCCATTTTTCCTATAAAAACAAATTTATACCATTCAAGAAAATTTACACATTTTTTAAGAAACCTACTTGCCACTCCAAAATAAGCTAGCACATGTAATTACTGCGCGGCACTGGTCAGGCTTTTTAAGCAAATTGGAAGCAGCCAAAGCGCACTTTGTACGCAAAGGTTCACCATTTTCTTCACTGAAACAACTCATTTGCTCAAAGGTCGCTATAATTAATGTGATTGCAGCCAGTTGAGATTTTGAGTCGGAAATCTCATCCTCGTAAAGACAGAATGCTCTTGTCATGAAATCATAAGCGAGTGTTTCGTGGTTCTCAAATCCCAACTGCCCTATGACTAGGGCCCCTTGCAAATACAGCCGTAGAGCCAACTTTGGCAAATCGCTTGTGGTCAGGGCGTAAATGATCTCTTTACAATACTGCAGAATTGCTTCACAAATCTTCCCCCATTTTTCCTCCTCCTCAAAAATTGCTTTAACTTTGTGGGTCAACTGGTAAGCCATGAATACAAGAGGAGGCAAGACATTCTTCTTCTGCTCTCTTGTACCATTCATAAGATCTTTAGCTTTTAGGAGTATCGAATATTGCATCCTTGGATCATCTGATCTTAGCATATGCAATAATCTGTGAATTATATATTTAATTAGTATATTAATAAACTATATATAATAGCAACAAAATGCAAACCTTGCGAGAATTCTCTGTTCTTCGGCATAGTCTTCTGAGAACACGTCGACTTCGTTAGGCGCACACAGGTGGTCGTTTATTAAAGGTGATATTAATGCAAACACTTTTTCAGTTTCCTGGGCTGTAGGAATTAACGTATCATTCTCCAGAATATTCATTATAATATACAAGGCTAGTGATCTTTTCGACATATTATCGAACTTATCAAGCAGAGGACAAAAATACTTCAACTGAATTATAATTAAAACGTTATTATAAAAATCCACACAAATGCGTAGCAGTCGTGAGAGTTCTTGATTTGCAACCAAGAACTGGGAAACGCTGCAAGATAATTTTAATACAAGATCTGTGAAAATATGTCTAGAATAGAGCAATTACTTTTTCATATTAAGTCTTTCTAAAATTTGTAATGTGGTCTCCAAAACTTTGTCTACATAGTCGACCCTGTCCGGGTATACTTTCTGAGCTAAGCTGACTAACGCGACTTGTAGGGAAATAGTATCTTCTAGAGGCATTGTAGTTCTAGCCTGAAAAGCAACGTAATTTAATTTTATCGGCAATAAAAATCACGAAATTTGCTAACGTACTTGTACAATGTTTGCAATTTGGATGCTAAAGACCTCGAATAATTGCACATCTGATGGTATCACAGATGTGACTTCATCTCCAGATGCCTAGAAATAAACACATATGATCCAGTGTCGTTAGACTCATATGCGATCAGAAATTTCAAAAATAAAACCTACCTTGCCACTCCTTTGATTGTAAGCCGCTAAACGATCAATAAGAGAAATTATAATGTTTTTAACGTTGACTCCCTTGTGTAACTGGGCACAGGACTTCAAGAATGGGTCCAGAGTCTGTAGGTGAAATTCGTCAGGAAACACCTGGATGATGCACTCCATCAAATACTCCTGAGCTATAGCATCGTGACAACTAACGACCTGCTCTAGTATTCCTGGCAAAATAAGTTTCTGGTACGTGTCCAACGAGGCAGACTCCAATTGTGAAAGACGTACCAAATTTGTGCCGACAAGAATTTTAAGCTCTTCACGTTCTTTCTCTCGTCGAGATTTTTCACTGGAATGGCCCTGATGTTGCATTCGTACCCAGAGTTTGTTCATTTCGGCAAAATTCATAAGAACAAAATCAATTGCATCAAAAACATTTCCCTCCTTCTCGTCGGCAGCTGTGACGACATCCGGGAGTATGTTCCGGGTGCACTGTAAAAGATAATTCCGGAGGAAAAGCCCCCGCAGCGGGTGTTGAACACCTCGGCACATTTCGACCAAGTCCTTGAGGATGCTCCGTTTAAGGGAGGCGTTTGTCTTGATGTATACGATGCCAACTGTGATTAGGAGGTATAAACGAGGCACTATGTTTCCTGCGTACTGGACCATCTCGTACAGGTCGGCGACCTTCCGACCCTTCTCGAACTCCTCACGCAAATATAGTTCTAAATGACAGAGCTCGTCTGTGATGGCCATGTCTGCAATAAATCCGAAATTTATCAATTTTGTCATGAATCTAAGGTTGAGGGACACCTACACAACTCGTAATAACTTTTCGGTGACAGGAGTGAAGTCCGCAATTCGCTCAGCATCGCGCTAGCACACTTGAGGGCGTCCATTAGCCGGCCTTTGTCCAGGAATCGCTTCATCTGAAAAGTCTGGTTGCGGACGACCTCCATGCAATCGCTGAGCAGTTTCTCCTGTTCATCGATACCATTTCCTGGCGACTGCAAAGAAGATTGGTCCGCGAGTTAGATTTGCGGAGATGTTGGTCTGGCGAAGCAGTGCGAGAAGCGATAAAAAGCTAAAAAAACATCACTGACACAAAAATACCCCGAGCTGGCCTGGCCACCCACAAGCGATAGAATTCTTCAAGACATTTACCCTCTTATCGCTGACCAGAAGAGAGCTATTATACATCGCCGAACTCCACGGATACATGCTTGACGGGTCAGTTGGACTTCTTCCGTCTCTAGGATGCACTTACCATTTTCTCTAGCTGAACAACTTCAGGCAATCAGCAGCGACTTGTCCACCTCTTCCCTACTTTGACGTTGACAGTTGCGGATGACAGCTGTCGTCCTATGCCAGTGCATTCGTTTATCAATTGTACCGCTCCTGGGGTTTTCCTTCTCCTTTTAGATTTTTGCTCGTAGCCGAAACGCTAATGTTCCGTTTCGGTTGTACGAGTGGGAATTTGCATGAAAAGGGAACATTCGAAGTGGAGTTTAAAATTGAGGCGCCAAAGTTCTTTTTTATGAAACGCCGTTGTCGAAAATTTCCAGTTCTATATATTTTCTGAATTCACAAAATCAAAACCTTTTTTGTTTCTTTTGTTTTCTTTGAGACTTGTGAATTATGAATGTGGCATGAAGGTGTGTAGCTAAAATTAACATTAGCTAAAAAACAGTTCCCAGCTTACTTTATAAACTTTCTTTCAAATTGCTGGATATTACGCTGATATTTAACTTGTGAAATTCTATATTGAAGTATGAATGGTTATTATAATTGGTCACCAACATTCTCTTCAAATTTGCGTCCTGTTTGAACGGCTCTGATGCTACCAAAAGTGACAATATTTTTCAAAATAAGCCCCATATGTTTTAATTAACGAAATGAATATTTTGTCCTTATTAGACTCTTTATGTTACTGGATTCTGTCTAAAGTATTCAAGTTTTACGTAAATGGTAGTGTACATAAGTAACAAAACAATTCTCAAGGAAAAATAACAAACAACGGTTTTGTTTTCTCTCCATTTTCTTGAAGTAGAAGGTTTCGAAAATACACACCTAACCCTCGATTTACACGACATTCGAATTGCACGATTTCGGTTTAACACGGCTGAAAACGAGCGGAAGAACTTCTATTTACACGGCAATTGCATTTCACTTTAACACGGTCTGGTTAGTCAAATATTTAAAGAAAAATCTATCTATAGAAAAAAGAGAAAGGCTGGCGTTTTATTAACAAGTGAAGATGCAACAGGATAAAAATATTTCCATTTTTGTTGTTGTGAATTTTGTTGAATTAGTGAATTTTTATGTAAAAATATGTACAAACTTCTTTAATTTAAAAAAAAATACACGTTTACACGAGGGTTAGGTGTATTCTAAAAATTTTAAGTTAGTTGCGTAAAAATTTATGAAATTACAGATCCTCAAAATGTACGTTTCCCAAAGATTATTCAACCGATTTCGTTTTAATTGTCCACACTTCATTAGTATTGAAAAATATGATTGTTGATCGCATCTTTCTTCTTAAGTAAAAAAGAAAGAGCGATTTTTTTGCAAAGTTGAAGTCTTAGAAGTCCACAATTTGCATTCAAAAAATTTAGTAATTACTACTCGTATACAAAAATAACCGAAAGTGACTATTCCTCTTCCTTCAAACCGTAAATTAGTATATTTCTGTATTTATGAGTTTAAAGAACTAAGTAAGTGGGATCACTAGGATAAGTCGGACAACATATTAACCAAAGAGACTGCTAAATGCAAAAGATTTATTTTCCGTCACCATAATAAACTTCCGTATAACATGGACTTACAGTTAATTATTAACATTGCTCAAGTAATGTCAAAAAGTGGTATATAATTTTCAAATATGCGGTCAAAATATTAAACGTTCGACCTAGCAGAATAGCATCATACATCAACCGGTGAACTTGCATTAATGTAAAAAACTTGAAAATCTTTAACCATAGCACATATCACTAAAAATACTTAAAAAAAGAAAAACATTTTTTGGAAAACTGCCTTTTTATCCGAATCAAAAGATAGGCATTGGTTCTTATACGATGACGATAATTTTTCTAACGTGTGCAAATAACGAATTAATGTGGCTGTGTGTGTGTGCTGAATCATTGGGTGTTCCAAACAATTATTAACAATTTTTTATTAAAAACGATCATTTTACATTTAAATATATCAAAGTCCATAAATTTACATTTACATAAAAAGACACTGAATTCCGATGAAAACTGCATAAATTACAAAGTTTTGCATTTTTGCGATTATTGAAACGCTTAAATATTGCAATAACATTGAGATGATGGTAAAACACGACATCCAGATCGGAGGGAACTGCTCGTGGTCCTTCCCCCCAGTTCGAAATACACAATAAATGTAATTAATTAAATTGTAATTGGCCACATAATGGTCTCAGTAGCCGTTATCTTCGTTTTTTTCCATTATATGCAAAGAATTTTTAAATCTATTAGCTATTTACCCGATTTTTCCGAACATTTTCTTTTAGGGCAAATGTGCTTTCACCCGCTTTTGATTTTTCTTAGATTTTCCTGTGCAACTAAGCTCCGTGAGGCGATAGTCTGTCTTCAATAATTATTCTATTTTTTCAAAGGGAAAATCTTCAATTTTAAATTCAATATAGAATAAATGGAAGCTCAAAATACTGCCAAGAGTTTGTATATAGGTAGGACTTTTGAAAATAAATTCTAAGTCAGTTTAAATAGTAAATTATAATATAAAAGTAAAGATATCAGTTTGATTGTTTCTGAAAACCATTTTTTTAATGTGATTTTAATTTTTGTGGAGAATTACTTTAAATGAAACTCCGATGTACAAATGTGTTTGAATAGTGAAGGATCTTACAGCAAGAATATCACAATTTTTATAAGATGTTATGATTTAAAAACTTTCGTCTTTTGATTTTGCTTTGTATGAGTATCTTACGAAAACAAGGTAGACATTAATTTTCACCTTTAATTACATTAAATATTCTTTAAAAAAACCAAATCCCAGGTTAAATTTAACTGTTCTATTTCAACAAGGTCAAGGGTTAAATTTTTAAAGAAAAAAATATCCAAATTTCTCCTTTTTCTATTTTTGGAAAGTACGAATTTTGAAAATAACCAAATTAGACATAGTTTCGATTTTTAGGCTGTTACAATGAGAGTCGTGCGAATTTCGTTTTTTATCAAGATAAATTTTAGCATAATATTGGACAACATTTTACCTTTGTTATTTGTTATGGATTGAAAAATTTATATCGTAAGCGTTTCTTGCTTTTTAAAATGTTATAATCCGATATAATCACATATTTCCATCCATCCATGATCTTTTAGAACCAACGAAAAGAAGATTGAAGTTAAATATTGACATGTTATGTTTTAGTTTATAGTCTGCTTTTTAAGGGTGTTATCAACACAATACGATGATTTTGGTACTCTTTTTAGTATACAGGAGAACAAAAACAATACACGCGGGAAGACTCTTTGCAATAAACCTATAGGAAGACAAAGGCTACCGCAGAATTATACTATAATTTTTGCGTGCCCTCCAAAAGTCATAATAGTAGTACATCAGAATGTTTCGAAATTGCATCTTTTGTATCTCAAATTTGTATCTTGATTTTTCGTGTTTAAGTCGCAAATCTCTGTTGTGTTCTGTTTTTATCCATTCTTAAAATCTTAAATATATTGGATGCAATTTTTAAACAAGTGATTGAAGCCTGGTTTTCAGTAACTGATATTTTTTTAATAAAAATATTTTAAATTTCCAAAAACAAAAATCAACTAGGGAGGAAATTCTCGGAAGAACAGTTTGAAATTGTAGAAATGTATACTTAATTTTAATAAATTTTCATTATTTGAAGAAAATTAACTCGTAAAAGTTTCAGATTTATGAATTTATATTTACAAAAGAACTGTCGAGAAAATAAAAACGAGTACAGTAAAAGTTTTGAATAAATAATAATTTCATTTTAAATTATCGAGAGTTAAAATGGATTTAAAAATGATAGAAATAAAAAGGCACCTTTGTTGATAAACGATATTCAATTTATACGAAATAATTAAGGCTGTTAAATTGAATCATGGCAATTTCGAGTATATTCGTAATTTTCGATTCTTTTCGAATATTTTTACTTGGAGGAATTGTCTCTCATATCCGTCTACAAAAAACTACCGTCTATCTCTACCCTACCGAAAGTTTTCACTTCGCTTATCGTTCAAAAATATTCCGTCACTATTCGAATATAATGATTTTTGTTTTACAAATTCTATAGTTTGAAAATTGAACCATTTTATAATGTTTCCACTACAGTTTTTTTAAAAAAAATGTTTGATTCTTTTATCATCATGATTCATAAGTTTGGAACAATTTTGTAATTAACACCTAGTAATTTATCCAAAATACAGTATATGTATATTTGTCAAAGTTCACATAATTGCAGATCTTCAAATGGAGTTACTTTTTGTTTCTTTAAGTATATTTAAATATAATCATACTTACGCAGGGGCTCTTTTAAAGCTACAAATGTACAATTTCATTATCTACTGTCGTATATAAAATTTTACGATTCTAAAAATAATCGACTGGACCCAGTGTGCATAATTTAAGCTAAATGCTTTGGTTTTTTAGTGTATATGAATAGTTTTCCAAATATCGAGCTTTGTTAAATGCGCTACATTTATTTTGTGGCTCTACGATGGCGCATTTCAATTACATAACTAATTTTATTTCATTTCACAGTCCAGTCCTATTATTTAGCATTTTAATCGAATTACGTACGTACTCACAATAGCCCTAGTCGTTATGAAGCCTCTGAAATTAGCTATGTAACTGAGTTCTCAAAATATTTATTTGATTAATATTTTAATTTTATAAATTTTCCATTTTTGTATTTAAATCATATTCGAGCGTCAAACTACCAACTTTAAGTGTTACAATGGCGCTTAAATACTTTTCAATTGCTCCATTTAGTTCATGTTTTCACAGTAGTGACATGGTTTTGATTGGTATAGATAAACGGAAAGTATCCTTATCTCTGATATATTTTATGAGTAATGCGAATGTTTTCTTATTTTTTAAGGTCTTTTTTTTCTTTTTACACGCAAAATCTTTTTAATTATTACCAAAATTGGAATTATCTTGTGTCGATAGCTTCAATATCTTTATTGTCGAAAGATTTATAAAAAATGGACTTCATATTCTCTGAAAAGAAATATAATCTTATGTATTAAAAATAAAATATTTTAGAAAGTGAAATACTAATTTAGTTGACACAAAGCAAATTATGTAAATAAATTATCAAAAATTTTGCAATTATCCCTCTAGCTTCTAAATGTTTTTTTTTCTCTTTAATTTCGTATAGTTTCAAATATTGAAAGTTTTTGAGAAATTGTTAATTATCTCCCAGAACAAATAAGGGAAAAAAATATTATTATACAAATTTTAATAAAAAACATTTTGCTCATTTCACCGTGACTTGGAACAATATTTTCACGAAATGTTATCAAGCTGTGGGAACTTAAGGAAATATATCAAACACTTTCCCAATGTAACTATGCTTCAACGCAATCTGTTGTATATAAAATTTTGCTATAGTGGTAAAATGTTTTATCACACGGTACAAACGTTGTCTTTTTCATCACAAATGTTGTTATGAAAACTTTAAATGGACGAAATTCTTCAAAAAACCCATCTTTAAGATATTGCAGAGACTGGAGATTGTGAATTTATGGTTTTTTGATAAAAAGCTAACTTCACCATGTGAATTTATGGTTTTTTGTTAAAAAACTAACTTAGTTAATTTTTTTTAAAACACAATAAGAAATTGTTGAACAAATCGGGATAAAAGAAAAGTTTAGTTTTTTTTTAAATACTATAAAATTTTGTATAAATTTGAAAAAAACTCCTTTTTTAAAAATATCCAGTAAAACATCGACGTTTTAAGCCCTTTAAAGTTTTACTTTTATTTGAAATGTCTCTAAGTTCTTTTATATTTCATTTAATTAAATTAACACAGTAATTTTACAGGAACCATCTTTCATATACACGAACGAATGAAGAGGGGATTAAAGCGATACATTTTCTGTCGTCGGGCTTTTTATATATAGTTTTGAAAGTATTATTTCAAAAATGAAAGATTTCAAGGGAACATATTACAAATATTGCTCATTATTTGCAGCCGAAAGCAACAGTTAAAAGAATTGTCGTGAAATACGAAATTACATTTCGAATTAATTTTATTTACGATGTTTAAGAGAATAGATGTAGCTTCATACTTTGAATACTTTCAAGAGTTTCCAACAAATTTGATTATGGTCCCAAAATCGAATATCATTCAGCAAAATACCCTTAAACTTGAGCATATGTGAGGTTTTATCACGTAGAGTCAATGAAACGGCTCCCACAATCAAAAAATGCATTCTTTTCCTAAAAATTATTTAGAATGAAACATTACTTTTGCAAAAAGGGTGTCTTCTTGAGAAAACCACAAAAAAAGCAGTTGCGCTTGCGAACAAAAGCAAATCTAAAGGCAATTTGTAATAAAATGACGAAATTTTTCCGAGGTTCAAATCAAAAATGATTTACTCTTTCTTCAATAAATTTCTATGCATTCGTTTCAAAGTTTTGAACTTTCTTCTTTTGTATAAACCGCAAAGGTGACGGATATTTTTACAACATTAAATCAAAAGGGAGTTATCAAATAATAATGATTTAAAACGAAGAATAAGCAGTCCATTTTTATGTAAATTCGGGTATACAATTTACTTCACGAATTTTAAAGCAAAGATTTGCGTTGGAAAGTTGTTAGTTTGCTTTCTTACAGTTAGTAAATTCGGAATAAAACTCAGTCAAAAATATACAAAAAACGTTTGTTTACAATATAAAAACAATATCAAACTTAACTAGGTAACTTCTGATCTAATTATAAAACTTAAGTTATAAAGTATACAAATACGTATATTTAATTCACATCTCAACTGAATGAGTAAAAATTGTGAAATATCTCAAAATATATTATATAATGGATCGCGATGGAATACTGAATAGTATGACCGACGGATGATAGGATGAACTTATAAATACGGCTCAGGTGATTTTCTTATAAAACATGTAAGTTTTCGCAGCTCTTTGATTTTGAATCCCTGGCCCAGACACGTCCCAAAAGGCCTTTGACTTTAAGACTGGCTGACGTTCGAGAACCACGGTATTTCCTTGGACTGTAGAAATATTTAAATTTAAACATGTCAGGAATTTGTAAGACTTAAAATTTTTTACCTGCTGTGTGCACTTCCAGGTGGTGTATTAAAGTCTGTTATTAGATTAGGTGGTGGCCCAATCGGTGAGCTAGGATTTGTTCCACCACTCCCTGTTAAGCACGCTGTAGCTGCCCCTCCTAGCGGGGAGCAGGCCCTTCGTTTTGCTTTCCGAGATGACCTTTTTCTAAATAAATCCCTATAAAGATTAAAAAATTTTCAGTTTATTATATTCAGATATTTTATGGGCATAACTAACCTTGATTTTTCTGGATTTTCTAACTTAAGACGAATTTGTGATAAAAGACCAACTAAAAGCTCATCAACATTATGGTTAATGCCAACAGAAGTCTCAATAAATTTACAATCGTAAGCTGTAGCCATTGCTTTTCCCTCTGTGAACATCAAAATAGGATTTTTGAGGATAAGTTTCTAACAATTTAATTTCTAATTTTAAGTATACTAATAAGAGAGAGGTCCTTTTTGGGATTTTTTAAGAATTATTTAGATTATTCAAAGAAAAAAGAAACAAAAAATAACTTTTGGAACTTTTGTCTGTTTGTTTGTTTATAAATTACGCGAAAATCTGTTGGTAGATTTTGGTGTCACTTTCACTAGAACATAGCCTAAGGTTCAACTTAAATTTTTTTTTTCTTTTCCTGGTTAAATATTCTCTTGTAGGGTTATAGCACAGTTGCTTAAAAGATCTCAGTTAAAATTGAAAGAAATAAAAATTTACTCCTTTGAGAGTCACGTGAAACGTTTGCCATTCTTTACGTAACTCTAGTGTAACTAACCATAAAAATTTTCAAAGTTTCCCTGGTTTTTTGTTCGCTCATCGAAGCATCAAATCGGGGTAAGTCCGGACATTTTTTTACGAATACTCGTTGGCAAGAAAATCTCATGCATAAGGCAACCATAAATCTTTTCAGAAAACGTGACTTGCCGTCATATGTAAGTCGTTTAGCTCTACACATGAGATTGAAAAACTTGAATAATTGCAGGCCAATGTAATGTACAGGGCGTGAAAAAGTATTTAAACTAAAATTCCCCCAGGACTAGTTCCATTGTAGCAATGCTTGTGGCTGGGCTGTGGAAAGACTCCAGCCGTACACAGTGGACTTAGTTGGAAGGAAGTGGTTGGAACCTTTCGAGAAAAAAAACTTGTCAGATACGCCACGTCCACTTAATTTTATTTGTATTTCTTTTCTTCGCAATGCGGACAAACACCTTCGCAAATATTTGTCGAATGTCTGAACGATATCTTAGTCGTTTCTACTTTTCAAATTTAATTGATTACCTACAACGTTAAGGCTCAAAGTCGCTCTCCGGGCAGATTATTTATGTAAGAACGTAGGAAAAGGTTTCTAGGTTTCTTCTGTCTTCAAAAACCCATTTTCATTTACACCTACGAAAGTTTTAGCACGACAAGAAGACGGATAGAAAATTAGAGCAATGGAAGGCATGAACCTGAGAAGGATTAATGGATGAGGCAGAGAGTAATATTTCCCAGTTAGTAAATGGAGCGTAAGGACTTTACTAAGCCTAAACAAGTCTGTCAGTCGCCTTTGTGATATTCAAGTAAATATTCTTTTTTGTGCACGAATAGCAAGTCTACTGTGTACAGACGAGTTCCTCTGGCAGAATTGATTAATCCATTTACCGCGATAAAATCTATTTACCTTGCACGTGACACTTTTATCCTCTGAAAGTAACTATTTGGATGACTTAAGTTATCGCTGGGAAAATTAGGGAGAATTATTGATTTTATATATTACTTTTTTCCTGAACTACTAATGGCAGAAATGTAATTGGTATTGCTAAAAATAGTAAAAAAATTGTTTGAATTGATGTTGAAGTAATACACAAAATAATTATAATTCAATTAATCGATTAAAAAATAACATTCAACTTAAAAGGAATAATGAAAATTGGACAAAACGAAATAAAAAAAGGAAAGTCCAGTTTTTTAAAGGGTTACTTTATAAGATAATTTCCAAAAATTGATTTCTATTTTCTTATGCAGATGGAGATGTAGACCAACCAATCCATGTAAACCAATCAAAGTTCATGGTCATATACCACGTAAACTACATATGTAAAATTATTTTTTCGAAATTTTATATTTTTAGCATAAAGTGTGATTTGAGATTTGAAACATGTATGGAGGAGAATAGAAGTTATTAACGTTTTTTATTGTTGAAATAGTAGCAATTGTCCAAAATTCGTAGTCAACAAACGGAAAAACTTTCCCAATATTTACCTTATCATATAATTAATATTTCAAGAAGACGGCTGTCAAGCGATAAGCAATGTAATGTAATTCATTACTTTTCTCGCTGGCTAATCAAATGGCCATAATCATGTATAATACATAAAACAAGCACGTACTAAATATGGCCTTCCACGCAACTGAGTGTAACCAAATTAAATATCAATATTTTGTGGTGAAATTTAGGACACGTGATCTTTAAGATATGCTTTTAACTTGAGTTTTTATGATAATACTAAAATAGTTAATCTATCTATGTTTTTTCAAAGATATTATTGAAATAAAATTTATAATAGTTTATTTTGTAATAGTTTTGTTCAGATACTTAACTAGTATAAAATTATTATACGATTTTAGTTTCATTTTCATTACGATATTTTCAAAATTTATTCTTTTAATTTTAACCTATGGTGGATAATTTTTTTGAATGATATGTCAACTCTATTCACACTTTGGAAAATTAATGAAGCCCATAAATTATAATTTTTTAAATATGTATGAGAAAATTTCTTATTCCAATTTTACATTATCATTCATCATGCAAGCTCGTGTCAAGTAATTAACAACGGAGCCCTTCAATTAAACTGCAGCATAAAAAATTTGCATAAAAGCTTTAAAAATATGAAATTCACAATCTGCAGTTGAGCAAAATGAATTAAGAAGCTTGTGGTCATTTTTAATTCAATTGTTGTCCCGACCGTTGCTGGTCTGGCCCGGCGCAATTTTAATCAGTCATTCATCCATATGAATGCCTTTATTTATATGAATGAAAAAAACAAAACACTTTTTATTGAGTCCCTTAAAAAAGCAACTGTTTTAAATGAATAAAAAAATTACAAAGGAAATGCTAAATAAATTAAAGGCTTTACCGGAATTGGACATAAATCCCTTGAGGCTCTGCAAGGACTTAAATAAGTTGCGTAAGGGATTTTACAGCTTAGACCCTATATCCTTGATCACGTGGTGGGTATTGTTTCTTATTGCCTGAATACACAGAAGAAGCCAATGCAGCATTACAATGGTATAGTCCCCTTAAGTCTAGGAAGAAGGAATTTAATTGGATTCGTCGCATATTTCATCTAAGTCCCGACCGATACAATTCTGATTGATTTTTAAAGCGCTTTCTCGAACGGATTTCGTCGATTAAAATCATGAAAATGGAACAATGGCAACGAAAATCTTACCACAAAGGTCCATTACTATACGCTTCTTCATGCTTCCAGCAAAACTACCTGTCATATCCCATTTGCTCTTGACCTAATAAGTTTCGACACTTGTCTGAAGTTCTTTTGAAATTCCTATGTCACAACTCAGCGCATTCTTCTCATGTATTTTTTCTGGACCTTCGTTGAGGTGTTTCGATAGAACCATTTTTGCTAAATTAGCTTTATTAAATGTTTTACGTCTGAAGGGTTTCATGAAGAGTTCAGTCAAATTTTATTGCACAATTAAGCGCTCTCCTTGAAGAAAGGAGGTCAGAATGACTTTGCGCTTATTAAAGTTATTATACCAGCAAAATCCTTGGTACATTTTCTAAAATTTTCCTGTCGCGTCACCATGATGAATACTTGTATAATTAAATTGATTTTTTTTTTTAATATATACGACTTTTTAAATCAGAATTTATTTTTATTTATTTTAAATTCAAAAAATTGACTTTTTTGTTTCAGGTTAGATCTTAAGATTGTATAAGAAATTTTATTACTTTGGACGGTTCCAAAAGTTATTAAAAAATTTGAAAGTCTTTTATTGAAAAAACCCATAATAATGAGCATTAAACTAAAGTTCTTGAAATTGATTATAGAAACACCAAACTCTTGTCGGCTTGTATAATTTATGGAGCCATCAAACACTTTTGATCCTTTTACCAAAACAAAAGGACGTTCGATTAAATGCTAGTTCTTTTGAAGACCCACAAATATATTTCCCTTTGTCCCTGCAAGACTACAAAAGAAGGACTTACCATCAGAAGTGACTACTCTACTCCTTGCTAAATCAGCTTTATTACCAACTAAAATAACAGCCTTTTGTGCGATATTTTCTGTAGTCCATAGAGCTTGGAGCACTCTTTCAGCGACGGCGAAGCTGCCTCGGTCTGCGGACGAATAAATTACACAGTACCCGTGTGGATCGTAGCTCGATAAGCAGTTTTCAGGCTAATGGGTAAAGTCAAGTAGTTTTTATTTTAAAATACTTCAGGTTTACTTAAACTTTAAATTGTACTTACCGTCATTTCTGAATAAGCATGGTCTATGAAAACAAGCTCCGACTCCTCTCCGCTCAAGAGTACTGACACCGATTTTTCCCCAGATTCATCATCTTTTTAAAGTATAAAACAAATTGTAAGTGGAAATTTTTCAATAACTTCAAAATAAGCTACTTTAGTTAGCTTTTTATTGTTTTTCTTAATGTCTATAAGGTCCAGGTATGTCCAGAGGCCACAAACTTTTATTAACGCACAATTATTAAAAGCAAAAAACTTCTATTATCTAAATACTACCTCAAAATTTAGATACAGTATAATATAATAACGCCACAAGCAATTTTTGTATATTAGTTTTAACCTCCCTATTCTCCATATTACAGAAAAATAAATATGTATATTTACTACTATTTACTAAATGGGAAAAACTGCAATGGTAAAAATAAATAAAAGAAATGTTTGTTATAATATTTACAACCCATAAACATTAAGTCTGGGAATAGTAAATAAGGATATATTCTGAAAATTACTACTGTAAATAATAAATCTGATATTTACATTGGTTAAAATAAAACACTGATCTATATTTTAATTAATAAGAAAATTTCAATATTGGAATTTATCTAAAAATTGTATCTACCTTACTACATAAACCTTATAACAGAGGTAATATTCATTCTATACTTGCTCTAACTATTAAACAATATAAAATAAAACAAAAATATGCTATCACATCAGGGCTTTGGATTTAATTTGGCCTCAGAAGTCGAAAAATTCGAACTAATTATAAAAATGTTATTTTAATAATTTTCAACAGACATTTGAAATACTTTTTACGTTTTATTAAACGTAAAAGTTTTCGATTAGTTAAAGATTCTGTACTGATACAAAGTCATATATTATATAGTTATATGTTCTATTGGTTTCTCATTGTATATTCATACATGTTATTAATTAGTAATATACATATTTATCCCCTCGCTTCTAATTATCGAAATCCTTTGCAAACAACTTTTTTATCTTTATTTATTTTAATTCTTTAATTTTTTTTTTCTTTAATTTTTTTTTTCTAAAGAAAATAATAGAATTTTATAATTATTATATAAATAACTTGTTTTAGAAGCATGCGAAAAGGTTTTATTTTGTTTTTAATTTACTTTTGTACATGTTTTAAAAGTGCGATAATTGCAACATATCTTTAGCTAATTTATTATTACCACCTGCTTTATCCACGACTATGTGAAGACTATTCTCCTCTACGGCAAATAAAATTTAAGTAAAAATAATTGAAGCATATTGTTAATCTTCCTAAGAGCTTCTGTCATATGTTAAAAAATATATATTTGCTAATTTAAACGGACCAATTTGCTAATTTATAAGCACCAGTGTGCTAGTGTTACGACTTTTTATTGATATAGAAGTATTTCAACTCACCTATACTTGTATCATATGCATGGAGATACTCTGATGTCATAAATTGTGACACTATAGAACTTTTTCCAACAGCTGAACTTCCCAACATGAGAACTCTGGAAGTAAATGCGGGATAAAATAAGTAATTTTATTTCCCGATAAATTAATTGTATACTAAATAAATTAAACTAAAATGTAAGCATTTGGGGTGTATTATGTCTCAGATAGTTATAGGGAATTTCATACCTGTAAGGACCACTTCCAGGATTTGATGTGCTACTTTCTCTACTTGATGCTAAACTGCATGTGGCAGATGTTCTTGCCGAGCCCACCACGGGTACCTGATTTGCTGTCAAGTGCTCTGTGCTATAATATAGTAATTTAACCGTATAATTCACTAAAAGATAATATAATATCATAAACACAATAAATTTAATCATTAGACACACAATTTCAGTATGCTGTTGCCTAAACTTAATACTATTGAAGAAATTTAAATTTTTGAAGTAGAAAAAGATCTAAACTAGCAAATTAATATATTCAAAACTCAATATCTATTCATACTTAATTAATTAATTTTATTCTCACCTTGAATTGGAACTTGCTACACTATTATTCGAGCGGCTTCGACGGCTTTTAAGGGAGTCTCCCCTATTAACAACACCTTTGCCTGTGATGGAAAAGTGTCTCAGTCTGTAGTATTCTTCTTCAACGCCAGTATTTGGCATTGACGCCACTCTGCAGAAAATATTACTATAAGTACTTAACTTCTAAATTTAAATAAAAAACGATATACCGTGATCTCTGTTGTGGTAAGCTTAGCTGATTGGGACGGCCAGAAGCTCGACTTCCTGGAGTTTTGACTGATTGCGATCGACTGTGATGTGGAGATCCATATCTACTTAAAAGGATATATAAAATATAAGTACAAAATTTAATAAACACGATAACAAACAATTTAACAATTATAGGATAACGTTCAAAGCAGATAATCGAGCTTAGTAGAAAGTATTGCTAAGTTTAAGATTAAATAAATCGCTTATAATTAAGAAAGATTATTGAAAGTATACATAAGTATGAACTGCACTTTGTAAAACCTCTATCTGGTCTGAACAAAGTCTAAGGATATACTGACGTCTAATTAATATTAATGCTTTGCTAAATCTAAAATTACAATTTATAATACTTCTAAAAAGTAATCACCTCCCAAGATTCCTAGAAGGCGTTTTTCCGTCAATTATATCTAAATTACCATCTGGCAATTTTCTCCCCGGTGAAAGGCACTAATAATAATTTTCTGAACACTACCGTACCACACGGAGCTCAATGTACATTTAAATTCAATTAAAGGCCAGTATATCTCGTTTCAATCACCTCAAGATCCAAACATACAATTTTGGGACATGCAATGCCTCGAGCGTGATTCTGGGCATTTTGTAGTTCGATAGATGGTCCTCCATTAAGGAGTTTATCAGTCCGACGTATCAAAGCCATAGCTTCATAGCAGATATAGGAGAGAAGAGCTCACAGCTCCTAAATTGGGAGTTTGCACGCAATCCTGAAGGATTTTGTTAGGGAAGGTTCACCCCAGCTGACGACGGGCCCGGTCACCGCCACATTGCATGTGGAGTTTTCCAATATCAAAACTTTGTGGTGCATTGAATTTTATGATCAGCGCCTGCAGTGAACGTCTCCGGGACGCGTGCTGTTCTATTCTATTCAGTTCTAGGTTTATCACTCTTTGGGTTTCCTTGGACTGGATACAAGTTTATGCTGGTAAACACATTACACGAACTAACTCTTTGAAGCGAAACTAATTATTCTCGGTGCAAGTCAAAATGTTTGCTTGGCACGCTTTTGTCCAATAGTTGTCCAGCTAAATGAAATTAGGATTTCCAGATTGTACACTGTGCTTATAGTTACGAGATCTTTTTCTATAAAATTTGACTATAGGAAAATATATCCGGAAAATATAATCCAATTTACTACTACTGCTAGTGTGTTTTAGTTGTATTATTTTTCAAAGGGAGTTTAAAATGTTTGATTAATTATTTGTCTGTACTTTTACAATTATTTTTTATTTGTTCTGTTTCTTATAATTAAAAAAAATATATTAATTAGTTTCATGAGATTGCTTCCATTTTAAAAGCGTTGTAAGTGAACATTTAAGACAGAATTTGTATTCAGAAGATAATCTCTTTTTCATATTTGTTTAAATCATTAGTTTAAAATGCGTGTTACTTAAGTTCAAAATAAACAGGTCAGTACAAGCTCAGGCACTTCTAGTTGTCTTTAAACTCTGAAAATGTATTTATCTAAATTGTGTTTGTCAATTACAATGTGGAAAACTATTTAAAAAACTTTGATTTTATATAAGTTATAATTTATTGTATAGTCTTTGCTGTAGAATGTGGTTGCTATATTTTTATTCTTTTTTATATTTACCTTCTTATAGAATGAAAAGCCTATACAAATTGGTTTGGTTAGTATTGATTTTTTATTTATATTCAATACACCGAAAAAATTGTCGTACCGAGAAATTATATGAATTCCATCAAATTA
The DNA here is from genome assembly GCA_001932985.1 of Proctacanthus coquilletti. Classification (NCBI taxonomy): domain Eukaryota; kingdom Metazoa; phylum Arthropoda; class Insecta; order Diptera; family Asilidae; genus Proctacanthus; species Proctacanthus coquilletti. The sequence goes on from MNCL01000135.1 coordinate 215,295, forward strand.
ATTTGTGCATGTCATGATTAATATTAATAATACTTTAAATTTATATGAATATATTTTGTATTTAATATTACTTAAAATATATAAACCTTTACGAATCCCGCATTATCCTTGATTGGAAGAAAAAATTGTTTGTAAGTCCTATTTTCATTGAATTTCAGACTGAAATGAGTCAATTTTTTAAAAAATGTTTAAGATATCAAAACCTTGATCTTATAATTCGTAAAAAAAACAGAAAATTTGTAAATCTCAACACATTATTTTTAGAGCAATTTCGCATTCGTTGTAAAATTCTGCCTACAAAATCATCTGCAATTATATTCTCAATTTCCCAAATCACTCAATGCTTTTCAAAGGATTTTTTATGTTATTTTCTTTTTATTCCAACTAATTTTAATTCTACATTTCATGTGAACTTGGCATACTCATTAAACAAACTTATTTCACACTTTGTATTAATTTGTTCCAAGAATCAAGAGCGTGAAAACGTTTCAATGCCACTGCCAAAATCCAGGCAAGGATTTTTAGATGACTGACCAACATCATAACACAGCAAAAATAAAAGTGTTCAAACATTTTATAAATAAAAAAAAATGTTTAGCGACTATAACAAATGTGATTGACCGCAACCAAATGTTTTCACTTAAATTTAATTTTTGTTTATTGAATGTAGTGTCGAAATCTCCTGGAGTGGTTAAATCATAACCAATGAATTTTAAAGCGATAAATTTTACGCGAAAACGCATTCAATCAATCAAATTGCCAAAGAGAAATAATTCACGCTGCTGCCGGAACATTCAAAGGCATTTGTAATAACATTTCAACATCGGATTTGTATATTCAGTCGTTTGAATCCGTAAAGCATGCAAATATCACACTCGAATTGAAATCCATGAAAATTTTTAACTTCCTCATAGCTCAGCTTTTGAAATAATCCAGAATAGTAAAAATTGCCCCTTGGCGGAAAATTAAATTAGACAACACCTCGACTTGCAGTTCTAGTACTTAAAAGATTCCCCATAAAATTCATCCAGGTTAGGGGAACGTTAATAAAAAGAGCACTCACCTCATTTCGAAATCTCGCAACTCCTCAAAAGTTAATGTATTCGTAACGTCGAGTAATTGCCTCATGTTTTCTTCGCGCTGTTGCTTCTTTTTTCGGGACTCCTTGGCTTGTTCGACGCTCACGAAATCGCCCTCGTTCTTCAGGAGGAGGGTCTCGACGGTGTTATCCAGACTCAACGATGGCTACAATATAGGGTACAATAAAAATAATAAATTAACGCTGGTGTTTACACAGAGATCCTCTAGGGGAACAATAAAAGGCTGGCAGGCACTAATCGTGCTAGATAATTTGTTTGCCGAAATTATTTCAAAATTAACGAATTCTTACAGCCCCTAATGTTTTTATATTCCCCGTCTAAAGAATAGGGGGGCCCTGGGACGACGCCGAATGGTTCCTACAATACCTCTGAGCCGATTCCTGCTCTTTAGTAAGAAGTTATCTGGAAATTTTGATTATTTCCAGGCGATGATGCACATCTGGGGAATCGGTAATTGTGGCTCATTTAAATAATCGTGTTTCATAGCCTGTTGGAACAACGACCCGCAATTGGGTAACCCTCGAAAACCATAGGCCATAATTAGAGATCAACTAATGCTATAATTAAGGTATTCTGGCATTAAGGTAGTCATTCATGCGTGTGATGTTTCTAATAACATTGTAAATAGCGATGAATGCAAATTAATGGAATTTAATTATAGTGCCAGAAACATTGTTCGTCCTTAAAACAAAAAAAAGTATAAATGTTCCAGAATACATCGCTACAGTAGTATTCAGAATTAATTGAAAATTCATAAACACGACTTTGAGGTTCTGACTTCGTGGGGAATTTATTTTGAACAAGGGATACATTTTAATTATTGAGGTTGAAAACTTTACAAATATGTTCCAAGGTCTTATAAAATGTGCAAAAATAAAATCTTTGTAATTAGATTTTTAAAAGTAGAACATTTATGGAAAGAAGTCGGTGTCTGTTTGCCTGCCAGTTACAGAATTTTATCCCTAACAAAGTTTCATGAAAGCACAGAAAGTACTATGGATCAAACACAGAAATTTTGTCAAGTGGGTAACAAAGAAAAATTCCTGAGTTCATTATTCGATATGCAATTAAAAATTAAAATATAAAATTTATGTTTTCGGTAAAAAATGGTGTTAAAGAAAATTTTCTGAAAATGATAAAAGTCAAAGGTGATTAAGGTCGACCGCGTTAAATTAAAGGAGGTAAATAAAGTCCAACCGGAGCGAGTATAATTCAAAACACCTTTTTTGAGGACTGATTGACCGATTTCTCTCGAAAAATTAAATAATAAAAAATGTTCATTTTCCACAAATCGATGAGATAAAAAATCCAAAGGCTATTTATTGTGAACGTACGGATGAAAGGCAAATGTATTTGTGGAAAACCTTAAATTAATAATTTCTCCTCATTTTCAATTCTTTTCATATTAAAATGCCTGCCACGTTTTATAAGAGATATTTCTATTTTATAGTTTTATAGTTTTATTATCTTTGAAAGTTTTGAGAAATAGAGCTAGTCTTTCTATAAATTTCATTGTTTTTTATTTTATTGTGATTGGAAACAGAAAACTTGAGTTTCAAATTTTCGCTGAATAAAAAAATACAGTATAAAACTAAATAAAATTATGAGTAAAATTATCAGATTAGTTTTTTCTCATAACGAGAAAATTCCCCCCAAAAAATATATTTTTTGTATTAATAAAAGAGGAAATAAATTTTATATAATATAAATTACGAAGCAACATCAGTTCCTTAAATAAAATGTATTTTCAGAATAAAATTGAAAAACGACCAATTTCTGAATACACACATCACTGGAACTTGTTACTATGCATTAGATGTGACCAGAAAATCTATTCTGTTCATCTAAGGGAAAATTAAAAGCAGCAAGATTAAATCCGTGCTCAACTGCAGGTCCTACTAGAAGCTTAGTTATAGCACTAAAAAGCGAAGACTGCCCAGGTAAAGTAATTCCAAAATGCATCGCAGGTATGGGACATGATTGCTTGCCGGTTAATTAGCCCTGGATGATTAACTCTGGCACTGACATTTTAAATAGCATTTTCATTATCCTTACATGGGGGAATTAATATCCAAATTAAATGAAAGTGCATGCTTACGAATCGCTCAATGTTTATTGTGGCTGAGGCAGTGTTTGTTTTGAAATTCGCGGCCGAATTGCCGTAAATATAATATAATACTGTGACATCTCAATTTCTTGTATACTAAGCGTCCGGATAAAATTTCCGAAAGCTTTAAACACACCTGTTAAAGGTGTACACCTTTTTTACACACCAAACGAATTTCGCGTTAATTTCGATTTTGTAAAATAAACAGGCGGACGTGCAATGTCCCGGAAAACAAACGTTTCACAAAGACAATAAAATTAATTAAAAAAAAAAAATTTAATAAATAAATTTTGATAAAACTCTGTGTGAAATAATCGAGTTGGAAAATTAAGAAAATTGTTGGTTAAAATTTCATTCAACCCTGGAAATTACGTCCTTTCCACAAGAGAAAGCTTTACAGATCCCAAATATCCGTCGATGATTAAAAGAACGAGGCCTTCGGCATAAAAATAAATTAGTTGTTAAATAATCAAATATTTTTTATACTCGAGATTATTGAAACGTCATGAACGCTGTAAACACTTTTGTTTATGTTCCAGCTAAAATCTCAATTCCCCAAACAACACAGTAAATCAAATGTGATGATTTCGAGGCGACTTGCAAAGATTTCCTAAACATTTTCCAACGGCTACAAAACAGGTCATGCCAAGCGCAAATATCGTAGGAATTTGAGTCCCTGAGGTCAAATCAACTACCGGCATTGTTCCACATGTGCGGTGTGCCCCGGTGAGCACAGTACGTGCCACAATTCGCGTAACATTGCCACGAATTTCCATTTCATCTGAAAGTACGACCACCAGCCACGCAAACAACTTTTTAATAGATATAGTGCGATTTGTGTATCCAATCTATTTTTGAACCACTTGTGAATTAATTTAGGCAAAGATCAAAAAATAGCCATTGAGCTTGGCACACGTTTCGTTCCAGACATCTGGAGGAAATAAAAATTCTCAAAATTGCCTCCCAGCAATTAGCGGACCTATAAACTCTGACGAAAGCAAAATAAACCCGGATGAAGCTTGAAAACATCGAATGTTGGACGGATCTTAAGTAAATTTTGTTCGTTGAAAATATTTTGTAATCCTTTGATTTGTCGGCAATAAAGCGTACACTGGAAATTGAGGTCGGTCAGTAGATCCAGTCGTTTAACTGAGAACAATTAAAAAAGTTATGTTTGGCCGTGAAAAATGCAAGCTAAATCTGGAAAATTAGTCAAGTATCCTTCCATCAACATTTACTTTTTTCAAATTCAATACTGAAATGAAACTTCATAAGAATTAAACACAATTTATTAGGTTTATTTATTTTAATTAAAATTGTGTCTTTAATGAATTACTTTGAGTTTGATTTGAAAAAGTTAAAAAAAACCCATCACTAAATATCTTCTCATTATAATTAATTATGAAATTATATCTATTAACAAAAATATAACGTAATAAATTAAAGATAATCTATAGCAATTTTCCGTTATTTTGTTTGAATTTTATGCTCTAATATTGCTATTTTAAGTGTTTACTTGTTTATTTCTCAATTCAATTTGGATCTTCCTCAGGTACATGTAAGTACAAATTGAAATCCACAAAAGTAATATTTTAGCCTGTTTTTCAAAAACTTACATTTAAGAAACTGTCGCAAAATTTTAAATAAAAAAAAATATATAATCTTCCGTCCAAAACTAAAAAATTGGATTAAAATCCCGCTTTTAACTTTAATGCATCAAAATATCGTGAATGTGCTTAATAATGCAGGCGCAATTTACTCATGGATTCTCAGTTGAACGTTATTTTAAAACAACAAGAATAGATTCTCAGGTGATTTTACAAAACCCCAAAGCTACGATTTGATTTTCCATGAATCTTGATTCAACTCGAACTTGGGTCTTTAAAGGGTATTGAATTAAATGAAACTGCTTGAAATAAAATTAGTAAATAAACACTTGACCGCATTCGACTTTTTCACGCAATAGCCACTCATATTATGAAAGAGGTAAATTATTCCTAATATAAATTGGATGAGAAATGCTCTAGATTTACTCAAGCAAAAGGGGTGAGCTAATTTGACTTAAGTTTAGCTATTTTGAGACCGACTTCTTATTTTAATTCACTTAAAACGTAAAATAGTGAGCAAAATCCAGATCTGGATGAAATTTCCTTAATTAAAACTACTAAAAATAGAGCAACGTTGTTTCTAAGAATTAGGAACGGTTTTAAAATTTCATACTAAAACCAGGTTCCCACTTTCATTTCATTCGCTTCGAAGAACTGACACCACGTTGGAGTTTAAATGGGACAAAATTAATAGACTTACGTGAAGTTATATGAAGTGCTATAAATTATCACCCAGATAAATGTTCGGACACCATAAATAATATTATTTTCCTTTCCTCGAAAAGGGAGAGATGTAGTAGTAATTATATTACGGCCACATGGGAGAAAGGACCGCCACAACGCCTTTTTCCCGGTAAATGAATTTTCCCTTAGCTATTGCTACACATTAAAAAACCATTAGCAACGAAAGAGAAAGTGTCAAGATTGGCGACCATTAAAAAACTAATTTCCGTAAATTAATGATGGGGGCATGGGTGGCATCTTTGGATATCGTCGCATAAGAAAATGGCGACCTCTTTTACTAGTGTTGTATTAAGCTCGAAAACTTTCCAAGGATATAGGAATATAAAGCTGCAGGGATGTTTCTGCTAAATCATTCAATCTTCTGGAGATCATTAGTTAATATTCATATTTTGTCATGGCATCTGACCACTTGGGGATTTTCCTGATATCCTAGCATCCATTAGCTTTCCAGATAAGTGTAAGGGGTAGTCAATTAGTAAATTATGAATGACCGAAATGCTAACTTGCTGCCGTTGCGCTTCATTTGAAATTTCCAAGTAATAAATCAACTACCTTGAGAGGATTTAATGTAAATGGGGATTGCATCTGTTCTACATAAGCTTCTGGATATATATTTGAATCCATGATATTGATCATTATTTTATTGAATAAGGTTTGCAATGCAATAATTACTTTAATGAAAGCAATTAACTTAATCCGATCTAGTTTTTAATAATTTGCAAGAAATCGCTTTATATCGTAAATTTCTTAAATTAGTAAAGAACGGTCAGAAAAGAACTTTAAATTGTGTTTTTATAAAAATAGGAAATATTTATTCTAATCATTCAAAATTGTATGCAACAATTATTGTTTTATATTGCCAACTTATATCGCCAAAAAATGAATATTTTAATCATAATGCTACAATTTGCACAACAAATTTTATCATTTGTTGACTAAGTTCGTAGATATCTCGTAACATCAATGACTGCTTTTTAAAACAAACCTGGACGGTATAATTTAAAAGAAATATTTAATAAAAATTCCACTAAAATTAGATTTTAAATCTGCATTTGTAAATTTATTCATTACTTTATCAAATACGTTTAATGTCATAAAGTAGAGTTAAATTTACGATCGTGAACAAGATATTTCATAAATATCACTATATTTATTTAAAAAAATAAATTTCAAACCTAAATTTTAGAGATTCATCAAATTAAATTTTGTAAAAAACCGTTTTTTGAAAAAACGCTGGTTATATCTTAAGTAAAAATAAAATTTGGCTCTTAACCTTCGTTTTTTTTTTCTTTAAAATGTAGTTTTATTGCCCTCACATAAAGTCAACAAAATAAATTAACTAACTACCATTTTTGGAATTATTTTTAAAGGAGGCAAAATTTGCAAAACTTTAAAAAAATTTTATTTTGTATATGAATTTGCTTGCAATCCAAAAAACCAAAGGGAAAGTTATTTCAAAACGTGACCCTATTTCGTACTAATTCAGCATTTTCCAAAAAGCTTAAAATGAGGAAATTCGCCCATTTTCTTAATTTTGATGGAAGTTCCACTTACGCGGAATTTATTTTAGACGATCCCCCATTAGACTGTGATTCATTGAGTGCGAAATATGGCTAGTCGCCCATAATATAACACAGTGGCCATAATTTCTGTTTCTATTTACCTTGGTATACCTCCTGAGGCTCTTGTAAAGCTTCTTGCACAACGAACTCATTCGGGGACTATTGCCAAAAGTGCAAAACCTTTGAATTGTCACAAGACAAGACCAGATTCGGATTGGATATAAAAATAAGTAAAACAAAACACGATGCAAATATCACGACAACCTATTTCACAAAGGATGCAACTATCTCGAACATAAAGACATGATTTATCACCGGCTAAGGAGCGCGGCCACCACTTTGTTTTGAACTTAAAGATCAAGACACAAGGACGGCACTCTCGTTCGGGGGATGTTGCACTCGCCAGATGCACGACAACGAGGACGGAAGCTGCGTCTTACGAGACCAACGAAAAAAAACGACAATATGACACTGCGACAATTTAAGAAGGCCGCGGATGATGGAAAACCTCAAGATTCAAGGCGCTAAGTAAGTGAGTAAAAAACGTACTTGCTGAACGACTATAGTTGCTCGCGGTTGCGTACAAACTGCAGCCTCCATGGGATTCGCGGTTACATTTATAGCCCCGACGGCGGCATTTTGCGGTGTCTTCTGGCAGTCGTCCAAGACGTCGCGATGCTGCTGCTGAATATGATGATGATGATGATGATGCTTTTGTTCCTCAGGTAGTTGGCTACTGCGATGCATCATAGATTCCGCGAAGAAATCAACACGGAAATCTGGCAGTGGAGGCGTGCCACGCGACCCTGACGTACTCAGATTTAACCCTTGGGAAGAACTAGGATTAATGGACAGATTTTGATTGGACCCTTGGAAATGGTAGTCGTGTGGTTTCGGAGGAATCTGATCGAATTTTGATGCAATCTGATCGAATTTGTGCAATTCGTTGATCCCCTTCGGGGCAGTATTATCGACTATTGTCGAAGTCTTTTGAGGGACGAAAGCATCGGACCTTATGTGGTCATACTTAGCGTGGATCAAATCAGGACGGCTCCGTTTCGAGAATCGCTTCTCGTACGAATGGTACGTCTCCTGCTGGGACAGCAACGTATACTGTTGGAAGATATCATTTTTGGAGAGCTTCGACGGCGACGTATACGACGTCCTACGTTCGTACATTGACCCCTCATTCTCGTCTGAGTCTGAACTGCTGTCCGATTCCTCATAAGAAAACTTGGGCATCTCCTCGACGACGAAGCATTCCTCCTTAATCCTTTCGTAGTCTATCGCCTCTCGGTCGAAAGGGAACATGGTCAGATCCTTCTTGTCGTACATGGCAGCCTTCTTTTTAGACAACGTTGTTGTTGTACTCGGAGGAGCCGAATTAATTTTATTGTTGCTATGCCCAAACTTTTCCTTCTTCGGACTTTTAAGTGCCTTTATGTGCCGATTGCTTTTTGTCTTGTGTTCAACGCCGCCATTCTTTTGCTTTTTAGCTTCATCAAAATCCACTTTGGTTTCGGACGTGATTTTCGGGTAACCACCACCCCCATCACCCTCGTCTGTGCTAAAGCATAACTGCGAGGTGGGTTCCTTACGTTTCATGTTCTCCTTGTTGTCATCCTCGTCCTCCTTCCAGCAGAATTTTTTCTCCCGCAACGTCTGAGACGAAGGAAACTCAAAATGTTGAGACGACGGTGTTGAATCTTTCTTGCTCATACTGTCTTTCCGGAACTTGTGTTGTTCCAAGAATATTGCGGCTTCCTTGAATGTAAATAAACTTTGATTTTTTTCCGTCGTCTTAACGCTCTTTGGAGACGGAGGTGGATCAAAAGGGAAGTGTACTGAAGACGTTACCGGGGCAGTTCGGGGAATTTTGTGCGGTTGAACAGAGAGCGATGATTCAACCTGCTGGTGAAGAAAATGTTCGTATGAATTAATTTTGGTATATTGTAAATAGAAGTTCACTCTTTCAGTATAGGATTTATTGCGCAAAAAAAATCGAAAGGAAACAAAATAAAAAATTCAAACAGCTAACGTTATTTCAATTTAATTACACTAGTCAACACATTTTTGGTGTTTGGTACGTGATTCCAATAGGAATTTTTTCTTAGATTGTGAAAAGAGAAATGAAATATCCCATATAAGCAAAATAAATTTTTAAATTGGACAAATATTGTTTTTTGATATATTTTGAAATAATAAATGAAGTAATAAAATTTTATAGAATTTGATTATTGGTTCAAACGACACCTCAAACAAAAAGGAATAGTTACTATGCAATGTATACTTTTTAAAATGTTCTACACCACTAATAAAAAAAAGTATTCTGTATTTATTTTACGTCTGTCCAAAATTAAAAATGCATTTAACTAATTATAATTTGGTTTTAAGTTTGCAAAAGACCCGAAAATATCTCCTTCTGAAAGTACTGAATAAAGTTCTAAAGGTTTAGCAGTAGCTGGCTTAAATTTTAAATTAAAATACACATACATCAATTCTTATGATTTTGTGTTGAATTTTACAGTGTTTCTAAAAACAAAAAATGAGCTTTTATTATTTCTCTATATCATTTTTCTCAAAAAATTTGAACTAATTAAAAACTTTTCGAATTCCCAATTTATAGAGAAAAAAACAACTTTTAAAAATAATTATTCGTTTTTCGAATATCTAAAACTTATCGAAAATTATTGAATACTCTAATTCAAGGTGGCAATTGTTATTTTCAGCACTTAATAAATTAACACTTTAAATATTATTCCATCCAAAAATTTAACTTCAAAGTGGTGGAATGAAAAATAAGCGCCAAATGTTTCTCCAAGAAAAAAAAATTATTTTACCAAGAGTTTCCTTTTTTCTAAATAGTAAATGTTTTAAAAGTTAACAAGATAAAAATGTAGTAAAGATTCTAATATTAACGACTTTGTTCCTTGTATGCTGTGTAAAATTTAAAGCAAATTAATGAAGCAATCTTGGACACCAGACAAAGATTCTATTGAACACTTTCTCATTCTTCAAGTAAGGTTGTAAATTAGAATAATTCGTAGTCTATCTTACTTCGATACTATCCAAAGGGAAGTAGTCGGTCTTTGGTGACTTCACACTTTTGAGCTCCACGTCGGTGATATTCTCCTCGGAAGGTGCGCAGATTGCAGTGTGCGGGGGTTCGTCTAGGGAGCTGAGCAAGGGTTCACTCTGTCCCGACGTATCTCCTGCAAGAAAGGAACTAATATTATCTTATGTCTGGTATTCTGCAACGGCGAAGTGCAGTGGTAAGGAAAAATTCGAACACGACCTGCAAACGTAATTTGTTCTTCTGTAACGCTTTCAAAATGGCATTTCACACATTTTCTGCCTGCGCGACTATGCAAAAGAAAAAACTAAATAGTTCAATCCATCTACGTTTTCCTAAATTACGTAAGATGCTACAAGAGTTCCTTTTCGATTATTCTAGTTCTCTCAGTCAATGTCATACTTGCACTTTTTTATTTACAGATAATTTTTACGTTTTAATTGTATTAGAAAATTAAAAATCTAACGTATTTTTGTATAATTAATAGATAAAAGTTTGTACAATAAATTTCCTTATTAAAAAAAAGAAAATACTTACACCGCAATTTAAGCGTACTAATTGATTTTTAATAATAATTATTTTAAAAAACTTTTCCTTTTGAACAAAAGTAAAAAATTATTCAGTTATTAAAGGTTTATTTGAAAAAAGGTTAATTTTGAAAATAAATAAAAAGCAATGTGATATAATATAAATTCGACATATGGTTTGGACATATCTAAAATAAAACAAGTGTGTGAATATAAATTCGGTTTTACGTGTAATATTAAAGAATTCATACAAACTTTTTCCCCCAAAATATTCAAGCAAGTTGTGTAGATTTTTATATTCTTGTTATATAACATTTTCATTTAAGTTATATTTTAAGATTTTAAAACTCTCAGGTAGTTTTTCTAGGTTCTTTGAAAACTATCAATATTTGTTTCATTTTTCAATCTTACATCTTTCTACAGAAAATATCCTTTCGAAACTAGTTAATATTTTTGTATATAAAAAATATTTGATAAAAAAGTTTTCTTTTTTTTCTAAATCTCTTGCAGTATCAACTCTGGCACTAGCTTTGATTAAATGATAATAATTATAAGATGAAACGTGTAGAAGTTAATTCGGATGAATTTTTACGCTGCATTCTGAAATTCCCAAGCTTCATCAAGAACATTTTGCTTTATTTATAAATCTAAAACAGATTTGACTCGAAGTATTTAGCTTAACTGAAATAATCATTTTAACCTTGGAAATCGTGCAAATTTATGTTATCCACGGCTGCACAAACAAGTTTAAGACTGAAATCCTCAAACTCGATACGTTTCGATGTACCAATGTACAACGCTTTTCAATTTTTATAGCAACAAAATATTCCGGTGAAATCCGGTTTATCTGAGTAGATAGCTCTGCGCAAAGCTTCGTTAGTGCAGTTATAAACAAATTCCCGATTCCCGGTGTATGCAAGCATATGCTACTTTATCCCACCCGCATCGCTCTCGATGAACTACTCTCCGTACTGAGTCCGACCCCCGCAATGGTCGCAAATTTACACTATCTACAGTGTTTCGGTAGAAAATTGAATCTCAAATTGAATTTCATCTGCAGCATTCGCATCTGATTGCAATAAACTTCGATTTGCCCAATTTCGAAGGGCACTTGTGGGTGAAATTGGTCAAATTGGCGCAATAGAGCTCGATATTTGCATTCCAGACTTACCCATGTCCAGCGAGTCGCACGCCTCGGACGTGTCCGTCGCCGTGACACTAGTAACCAGGGTGGACGCCGATTCTGTGGACGTGTTAATCGTCGTCTCAACCGTCGACGCTGAGGATCCCATGACCACCACCTTCTTGAAAACAGAACGTATAAGTTTTCAATAATGTCAAGAAAATATTACTAACAGAGAGCTGCCAAATTATTACAAACTTATAAAACTAAGTCATACGAGTGTAATAAGCATATTCTTTATTTTAGAAATAAAATAAAATTTTAAAACTTCATCTAGAACTTCGTTTTTATAAGATTATTGATAGATGATTTTAATAAGCATTCTGTGGTACATTGCGAATAAGAATACGAAAATATTGCACTAGTTTATTTCTTACTTACAAAAATTAGTTAAAACTACGGTCTAATAGTACAATATTAAATATTCAGAAGATATCAATTATTAACGTCAAAAATGTTTCAAAATTGTTTAACAAGGATAAGTTCTGACCCTGTCCGAAATTTTATTAATGGCTTATTAACCTTTGTCGTCACTACTAGTGTGGAAAAACTATAACTACAATAATTCTATTAAATTAGAGCCCCACCAAGAAAAGTTTAGTGAATGGAAGACTTAAATGCGTTGTTTTTTCCTAAGACAAGATATAGTAAGCTAAAATTCGTGCTGATAAAGAAATTTCTAATGAAAGCTTTAGATGTAAAAGAATGTTTTGTAAAACGGCTTTTTCTTAAAAATCACACACTAATCATAAAGTTGGATGCCGAAGACATTTTCAAAAGTTCTTTCAATTATTTCTAATTGTAATACAACAATTCCAAAGGCACGTTGCAAATTATTAGAAAGGCTTACCCTATAAAAAATAAACATTCGACGTAACACTTTTATTTATTTAATAATGCTTGTTTACATTAAAAGTTTACAGTCTGGTTAATTAGGTCGAATGAAAGTATTTTGTATTGTATTTTGAAATCGTTTTTTTTTTTAATTAGCCACATTTTAAAATTATCTATTTTAAGAAAACACTATTAGAACTTTAACTAGTCTATTATATATCGAATTTATCTGTGTACCGAAACGAAACGTATAAGTTTGTAAATTTACGAAAAGTCAATTTAATTTCAAGAATGCAGAACCATAATTCTATATAAACACAGACACTTCTGGAGGTCTTGACCATTAAAAATCCTTAGCTGCCCATTGCACCATTTTCAGGATTTTCCAACTTAACCAAGAGCAATGCTAGATTCTTTTAACATGGGAATTTCACAACCTTGTCTTCAACTAGATGTTTAACTCCCAGAATGGTTAATAATTTGCTATTCCGGAAAAATAACAATCATGAGCCGCAAGTTTTTGTAAAAACCAAGTGATTAATTCCCAGTGACGTCATTCAAAGCCACTTTTGCTTAAACTATGTTTACCTAATCCACTTAGTTCATTGATGGACTTTGTCAGTGACGTGGTTAAATTTGGTGTATTAATCATATCTGCATTAATTATGCTTTGAACATCTCTATATGTTGATTTAATAAAAATTTTCAAAATGTTGTGTTAATGTGTAGATTTATATAGTCATATGCCCATAAAGATTTTCTATAAGGTTTAGGGCTACTTTGCGGAACAAACATTGAAAAAATTCACTTCTTCATAATTTGTTAATTTTTTAAGAATAATTAAAAACATAGAAATGGTAGTAAAGATACGAAATTTTATAATAATTAAGCAGCCCACTGTACGTGACCATCACCGGAGCATTTAAAGTGCTCTCAAGCAACAAGAGGTGTAATTAAAATTAGATCTAAATTTACCTTTGGGACCGCTGAGCCGGTCTTTGTTTTGGCACTCCGCCCACTTTTGAAATGCAACCGCCGTAACGCTGTGGTCGACACCGTGGTCCCAATCTCATCCCGGTCGGACCCGCTCGAGTTCTCGGGACTCGTGGGGCAAGCCACTGCTAATGCCATCATCGCTGGGTTTGAGGTCGCTGCTGTCGTCACAGTAACTTGTGCATTCGTCACCGCCACCGTCATCGCACCCCGCTGGATACCTGCAATTGAAAACTTCAGATCAAGCACTCTACTCGTCCATTTTTACTCATCCACCGACGACAAGTTCGCCCTTATTAAAGCTATCAAAATATTCTCGCCACTATTAAAATAATATTATTTATTAGAGCGGTTATTTCTTTGCAGTAATTGCAGTAATTAATATTTTTTTAATTAGTTTTCCAAACACTGAGAGTATTGAATTATGAATGAATCACTCAGAGCTTTGTGCACCTCACTTAACGTTTTAAGCTCCAGACTTCATGATATGAATAACTTTAAATTGAGTTAGAGATGACATAAGAAATAAAATTAAGCTCTTATTTCAACTTAAAAATTTATTCTTAAAATCTAATTTTAAATAAAACATTCTGAGAGTATTCATGACTTCTGGAAATTCCTCAACAAACAGAATTATTAAAAATGTAGACAAAGGCTTAAAATTATGTTCAATGATATCTTCTGAAGAGGAAGCTTTATCGAATTACTAAATGAATTTAAAATTCCACAAAAGTCCTGGTTTTAAATACGTGTCTGTATCATCTACATACTTCGCTAATTGCTGTAATTTGGAAATTATTAGGCATTAACTCAAGTTCTCATTCTCGCATAAGATATATTTTGTGATATTACACTCTCCCTACATTGCTTCGAGTACAGGAATTATCAAAGCTGCACATACACGCTATATCGATTTCCATTTATTTTTCTTCACGTGAACAGCACTTCAAGATGATACGAACCCCAGTTTACTTACTTACTTAGGCTAGCTATGCAATAGCGAGAACGTGATCGAAATACGCATAGCAGGTTTTACTTCACATTAAAACGAACAGACAAATATTTATTTATACAGGCAAAGCCGCAATAATTGTTGATTTTGTAGTGCCAGAATAATATTAAAATAATTTTGGAAAATATTATTACTTTACAGTCCATCGAGTTTTAAAATAAATTCACTAATTTTGGAATTTAGTAAAAGTAAAGATGTTAGTAAAAAATAGTATTTAAATTACGAGTGGATTGTTATTTTTCAGATAAGGAATTTAAAAACACCCAGTTCAGATTTGTAGTTGATTTGTTTTTACTTTTGTATTCCGATAATTAATATAACGCCATAGAAATCCTAATATCGTTCAAAATCTTACCTAGTGAAACAGTTCTGTTTCAAAATGTTTAACTACTGCTAATTAATAATATTGCAAACATCCTGAACTCCTTTTGACGCAATGATTTTAAAAAGTATATAAAGAATTCTTAAGAAAACAGTTTTTTAAAGAAAATCAGCGCGAACATAATATTAATGAAAAGAATAGTTTTTAAAATTAAATAATAGAGTAACTTTCATTTTTGTATTATTTTATTTAATCTCATTTAAGTAATTTTCAGGGAATATCTATCTGAAAATTTTGTTTAGAAATCATAGTTTAATAAAATAACCAAAGTAAAAAAAATATTAACACTTAATTAGCAAAATATGAATATATAAATGTCTCGAAAATTAGCAATGGGCAGTTTTAAGTAGATAACTTCAAATTAATAAAGCAATTTATGCTAATTTATGTCAGCTTGGTCTGCTCCTGTTTAATAGAAAATACTGTTTTTATGTATATCAGAAATCCACCTATAAATCCGTCTTGATATTCAAATTCATGTCTAGATCAGAACTCAAAAAAATATCTTTAACTACTTTTGGTTGCTTTCAAAAAATAAATAGGACTGTGATTACTTTCTCCTCAAATCTAAAAATGAACATAATTACATTCTAATAATAGAAAACACAGTCTTTAAATATAAATCAACCTCGATACACCCCCACGTATGTTTGTCTAATTCGACAAATGTATAATTGAGATTAGATTGTTTCTTCGGCGATATATTCGTAACAAGAAAATATAATGACATGCCTACGGATACGGCAAATTGACCAAAGGGCAATCTACACGACAAATCGGCTATACTCCTTAAATTACCTTTAGATTTCCGTGTTGCGTGGCTTGACGCAGGACTTAAAGGTGGTGTACTTTTGTCATCGTAAAGTTGAAGGGGCCGCGGGCTACCAATTTCACTCTGAAAAGAAGAAAAGAAAGAGCAACGTGAATTTGTGTAATATTTACGGACACAAAATACGAAAATCAGAAAGTAAACGTATATCAATAATTTGTTTGAAATAAAAGCAAAATTTCCCTTATCGGTGTTATATCAGTAAACAAGCCTGAACTGATTGCAGATCTTATCAACCTTCATGTAGAGACTAATTGGAATTCAAATAGTCCATTGAAGGCAGTTGTCTTTGCTTTTCTGTTCCAATCTAGTCAAGTGTCTTGAAAATGTCTTCGAAGACAGTTTTCGTCGTCACCATTCTAACGCTAGCTCTGGTGCATTCCGGGGGCGGTAAGTTGTTTTGTTGCAATTCCTCAATTATTCTTGTCAAATACCTGGTTTATTAATGTGCGTCTAAAAATACCCTGTGACGCCATAAACTGCCCAGCCGCTACGAATTTCGATTCAACGGCCTCACGGTGTATTCATCAGTTACTAATAATTCAGTGGCTCGATTTGTTCGATCTTATTTTTAGCCCTTCGATGCTATTCCTGCAGCTATTCGGCCACAGAGTCTTCTGATAAAAAGTGCGTTGAAAAACCTGACGAAGTCGTCGGACAAAAGATTATCAACTGTTCAAAGAAATATTGCGTAATTCAGAGGAAGGAACTTCTGGTAAGTGCTGCTTAATTTTCGTTACTCCAGGCGACCACCACTTAGAAAGAGGTCTAACGGGCACTCAATTAATTAAGACATAAAGCGCTCCAGAGATGTGAAAGCATATGACGAAGTTGCTTACGTTTGCAGGACAAGTACTTATTGCTAGATTTTCTGTATTTGATCTATTAATTTTTATATAAACCTTTAATGTCCAAAAATATATATGGCATACAAAGCACGTTGAAACGCGTACAAAAAATTATGGCTATCTTTACACAAATACAAAGTTTTTGAACTTCCATGCTAGAAGTAAGTAAAAGGAAAATAAAAGTTTATAGATAATGAAGAAACGTTCGATATTTCATAGTTTATTTGCGATTCATTCATCAGTGCTTCGGACATCGGAAGTAAGATTAGGACCTCAAAAATCCTTTCTTTTCAGTCGAGACAAGTGAGATGGCATTTATTTGACGTTATGTTTATTCAAAACTATAAGATCATACATAAAATTATGAAAATTTCATTTGACTGTAAATTTTTCTGTTTTAATACAATTTGCATTCATCTTTGAACTCTTTCAACTCTTTTAACTCTTTCTTTTTTAGTTTTTTACTTTTAATGAATTTTTAACGTTATTTTAAATTATATATTATTATATATATATATTTTTATGTTATAAAACAATAGAACTTTGGAGTAAATTGTAATAATTCAAATCTAGATCTTCGACCTACTTACAATTTTGCTTTTTTTTAATTTCCTGTATTGTGAAAGTTTGCAAAAATTTTGCAATATAAAATCAAATAAATTTCTACTGCGAATACTTGAACCTACGTTTGTTCATTTGGTATTAATAAGACTGCAAAAATCATTTCTTAAGAAGAGTACACACAGGTTGGAAAATTTGATTTATATTTATATCTGATTTGCATGTTGTTAAAAGTATACACTTTGAGCAATATTCTACTAATTCACAGAAATGATAAAGTTTCAAGGAGAAGAAACGTGTGGTTTAAACTTTAACGATGTCAAAGAGTTTGTATCCTTCATAGGATTACACTGCTTTTATCGAGCAACCTTCAAAAACCTGTTTATACTATTAAAGTTAAATGAACAGCAAGATAGTATAGCCTTAAATATAATTAATTAACATGTGGCAGAACGAGTATGTATAATTTTATTAAGTAAAATATTTTGGCCATTTTTGGTTCTCTTTGAAATGTCAATACTGCTCAGATTCATGAAGTCCCTTAGGGCAGAAAATTTGCTGACACAGAAAGGTAAATTAAAGTAAGAGAGATCCCTGTTTTTATGTTACTTCCCCTGTACGTTGCCTTGAGACAGGTCTCTTTTCAAAGAGCTCATTAAAAAGGTCTCTTTTATTATAATAAAGCCAGGAGTCATCAAAGGAATTGTTGCGAAATAAAAACCACTCTTGCGGCAAGCTTCTTCGAATCCATCCACTGCTTCATTGCTCGGGAACTTCGTTACTGCTAGTAACCACAATAAAAGAATCAATTCGAATATATCACTTTCTTAAAAATAAAATCCAGAGATGGCTTAAACAGGTAAATTGCTTTAATGCCTTCAAGAAGACTAAGTCTTTGAATGTTTATTTTATGAGTAATCAGTTCCTTATTTTAAGCTTGAACTCCCCTTTTTTAACCTTTCATGTTCTTTTGAGTGAACAATTTGGCTAGGTTTTTAAAAAGGTACATTTTTACCTTATTTATTTTGTCTGCATCGTCATTTTTAATATTAAATATAACCAGTTTCTACTAGGCAACGTTCTGTTTATTACATACATTTTAAAACACATTTTCTATGATGTTTTAAACTTTGTAAAAGATGTTCTGATACTTAAAAATAATTATCAAAAGTGTATCCAATTTATATAAATTAGAAAAAGAGTCATCGTTGGAATTTTTCCTAATTGTATTTGAACTGAAAAAAAAAAAATATATATATATATATAACAACTACCCTTATTTTTATAAAATATAGGGAAAAATTTTGCTCTTCAATATTTTACATTTCACAAGCTAAATAAAATTTAAAAAAATTAATCAAAACGTATATTTCCCTGTAGTTTTGGCACAAATAAAAAACATTTATTTAAGAAGCTTACCTATTAAATTTCACTGTAATTAAATGTGTAAATCAAATCGATGTAAGAACCTTAACTTTGATTTTGACCTCCTTTCGTATAAGAGACATGAATAAAACAAGGAACAATTTGATTCATCTGATTAAATCATAAAAGCAATGGATAAATTTTCAATGTTTATGAATGAAGACGGACGTAGAGACTTTACGTGCACCATACACCCCCACTTTACATTCAATTTATGGATTTTTTCCTAGGCACCACCGACCTAGATTATAACGTTTCGTTTTTCTCCTACAAAATCAAAATTGATAGAAAAAGGGATGTTTACACGCCACTTACAGTAATCAATAGCAAAATTTGAAATTTAATAATCTCTATCTTTATCACAACGAACAGCAAAATAAGTTTAATTAGCTACTTTACATAAATAAGACGAAATTGAAGACTAAATATTGTTTACATTTATCGCAAAACAAATAAATTTATCCATAGATAGAAGAATATGCACATATTCATGTGTTTATTTTAAGGAAATTCACAACAAACAGTGTAGAATCAAATCAGAAAAATTCAATAAACTGAAAAATCATTAATTCTCAATCTCAAGATTTGTATTCTTTGTTTTGGGAAGAAATCGGAGAAAAATTGTCCACAAAATTACAACAACTACGTTACAGCTTTTTCAATTTTTTGGAATAGTTTAAACTGATATGAAAAAGTGTGTATTATTTCATAAACCAAAAAATACATATAAAAACAAAGCAAAATTTATTTCAAGCAGTACCGCCAGAACGCGACTTTCAAAAATACTTTTAATTTAAAATGTGTTTCCTTTAATTAGATATTTACCTATGTATACCAAAATTTGTGACCTCTCTCTCAAATTATGGTATACAAAACTTTAAGAATTGTTTAGTTTGCTGTTTACCTTAATTAAAATTGAAAATTAATTTAATTATAGTAGGTTATAAAAAATACTATTATTTTAATAATTACTTTCCACAATATTTTGCCAAACTCTATCGACTGCGTGTATAAAAATCTATAAGTTTACATAACCCACCATAAACACAACGTCTTATTAGAAATGTGTACCATAATTTGGGAGGGAAGGATTAAAAAATATTCCAAAAATAATTCATTAGTATAGAAGATACTCACAAAAAAAAAACAGTCCAATAATTTGACTGAGGCTATTTTCCAAAAACCTTTTGTTTTAATAACTAAAACATAAATAAAGAGGAAGAACTCCTAATCAAAAGTATTATCATTATCATCTTAACTATGGTCAACTTGTCGAAAACAAAATTTGATTTTTAATTATTTTATTAAAAATTCGAAAACTTATTCGACCAGTATATTTTTAATTAATATAAAACAGCTACCAAAAAAATGAGTCTAAGCGAATAATTTTACAAGATTTTGAGTATTCATAGTCGATGTTCAATAATAAATAAATAGTTTTTGAAAATCATTCTTGATTTTAAGTATACGTTTGATCATAAACTTGTGCAATTTTTTAAATTTGAGCAGTTTCATAAAAATCGCTATCGTAGTTTATTAAGAAATATGATAAAATAAAGCATGTAAAAAAATGATATAAACCGATTAATGATAATATCTTCTTAACAGAATGAAAAAAATAGTCTTTAAAATAAAATTACAACCTCTTATTTTGAAATGGTTACAAATAATGAAAAATAGTTAATGTGAAGTAACTTTTAAAATTCTTAGTAGTACTTACTCTTTGTCATGTAACGTAGAAAATTTTGATATCTGAAAGTTTTAAATTTTCAACAGGTTTAATATCGAATTCATTATTTAGTTCTAAAAGTCATTGTTTTAATAACTTTTCTGTAAATACAGCGTAACTACTAAATATTTTTCAATACTAATGGTTAAATCATTTATTGGATTAGTATAATTAAAAACCTGCCAGGAGTAATTTTGAAAAGTATTGTTTTGGAAAAGGCGCATTAAATTTTGTTTTCAATTCTATTAAAATTTGTATAAAAGAGACTGAAATTTAATCTGAAAAAGTCTTCCAAATTTCAATTAAAATAACAACACTTTATAGGAAAAAGTTCGCTGCTCAAACCGCCAAAGAAGTGAATCCTCTTATTTCGACAAGACATTTAATTTTTTTCTACGCATACAGAAGTTGTAAAATAAATTTATTTAAAAATATTGTTCTAGCACATTGTACGATTAATCGGCTCAAATACTCTGTCAATTCTTTAAGTCTTCTCCCTGAAGAAATGTGAAAACACTTTTCACATTTTCAATCTCACAATAAATGCTATTTTACGCCTCTTCGCGTTCAATGTTGTTACGTCAATGGTACACGTCGGCATATAAGACGGATTTTCAGCTGGAAGCCTTCATTCATGCCCGCGATTTAAAGTCTCATAGTTAAAGTTCGTTTACCCCAAGCTCCTTTCAAATAAAAAATTTTTATCAAACACGGCGAAGTCTCCCTACATCGTCCATCTAATTTATCATTGCGATTTTCTTTTCAGATGAAAAAGGTCTTTTGTACATGAGGCAAATGCGTAAAGGTCTCCGACGATGAAGACAATTGTCTTTTTCTGACACTGAAGTGCCTCTAATTCAAATTTTCGGAGAATAGTAACTTTGTTATGGCGGCCTCGTGAATCCACTTAACGAAAAACAAATCGAAGGATGTTACCCAAGTATATTCGTGCTTAAAATTTGCAACGCGTCAAGCAAAGTGAGATTAATAGCGATAGACGTTCGAGGTGAAATTCCAACCAGTACCATGAATCTTTTAGGAACCCTTCGTTCGTTATACATCATGTCCAATTTAGATAGACCATAGCTTCATCATGCCGAAGTACATCTTCTAAAGATTTTTTAAGATTATGCAGGGCATTATTCCCAGTCAAGGTTGCATTTTACGATCTATTAACTCGGAAAAATTACGCAAATATAATTCACTACATCCCGAGACAAGTACCATCCTTGTGTTCACTATATTCAGTCCTGAACAAAATGACAGTGGGGTATAGTGAAACTTGCATGAGACATTTTCTGTATAAAATTCAGATCTGGAGTCAATATGCGTTTTATGGACTTGGTCTATGGTGTGGGGTTCCTGTGAAAATATTCTGAAAATTTATATCGGCCCTTTCAGTAAATTTACCAAATTGGGGAATTTGCAACATACTTAAACTTCAAAGTACACAACAAGTCCTAATTCTCAAGACAGAACATTGAAAAAGTAACAGATATTGCAAATATGACTTATTACAAATGCTACTTTTATTGTATAATAAAAATGAGCGGATAGCTGCTGGAAGGGTCCTTGTAAATGAAGCCCCATAGAAGTTTTGTTTATTTTGGAGGGTAAAGTAACATCTGCCGGAGCATTTTATTTAATTTGTCTCCTGGTATTATCTAAATGTCTTTTGTATGGCTGAACAAAGTGCTCTTCGTACCCATTGAAGGAGGAATTTAATGTTAATCTTATCATTCCAGAAGTCCGACGTTCTCAGCTCGCTGCAAAGAGGATGTGAAGATAAGCCCCTGGTGAGTATTTTATACGATTTCGTGTCTAAGCCCGGGAAATTGATTTGTTGTCTAAATTGTAAGGAGAGCGCTAGCATTTTCTCGCTGTTTATTAATTTGTTTAATTTATGAGTAAGAAAACGTTACAGCTGTTTATTGCTTATTTTCTTGTCAGAAATTTATATGAAGGTGGTAATTTTCTGTGCAGTTTTTTACATTAATTATAAAAATTCCTTATAAGTAGGAGTATAACAACTTTAATTTGAACTTGGAAAAAAATATATAGCAATTGATTTATAGAGAGTTGTAAAATAATAAGTGCTATACGAACCACTATATTGATTTATAGTTGAGTGAAATTAGATTTAGTTACAACTCAAATTAAAAGGCTATGACTTATTAAAAATGTACAATGAAAATATGATGGTTGGGGTTGTATGTTACATAAAATGCGTGAAACTTTTCAAAAAGATTTATATATTTTTTATTCAGTGTAGCTTCATGCTGGAAAACATACTAAAATTTTTTTTATTAAAAACACATAAAATATGAATTTAATCCATATATTTATATACATATTTTCTTTTTCGTGGAAAAATAATGTACATCTGTTTCAAGAATTTGATTTTTATGCACCAAAGGAAAAGTGTTTAAAAAATTTATTTATACTAAAAAATAAGTTATACATTTTTAGATTCGCATTTTAATAGGCTTCCATTTGATACTGCACACGATAAACTTAAAACCAAAAAGTTTTCTCTGACTTAAATCGTCCCTCAAAATCATTCAATCGTTCAAATTTTCGCTCCCAAGGTCTGTAGTCGAGTCACTATAATCACTACTAAGGTCTTCCTTCCATACCTACTATCTATCTGATGTTCGACGAATCCATCCCACCTGTCACTTCTCTGCGTGATCTGGGTGTCATCTGCGACAGAGAACTCAATTTCCGTGTTCACCCTGACAACCTCATAAATCCCTTTACATCTCCTTTGTCAGACCTCTTCTCAAGTATGCTAACCAGTTTTGGTCTCCTTTGTTTTGCGCGATCTCGTTTAGGTTGACAACTTTCATCTCCCGCCATACCAAAATCGTCTGAAACTGACCGATTTACTACCTTTGATTAAGCGTTATGAAATTTCAGACGCTCACTTTATCTGTCAGTTTCTAGATGGAGCCTTTGATTGTCATTCACTTCTCAAAGCCATACCACTCTACACCAATCCCCTTATCACTAGATTCGCTCCCCTTTTCCGCTTAGACTGCCACAGCACTATCTACGGCCATTGAGCTTATCACTGGAATGTTCCGAAAATCCAACAACCTGACCTCTTTTAATTTTCACCTGAACAATCGTCCCTCAAAAGTGCCTAACCATCAGTCCCTGTCTTTTGTTGCCTCCGTCCCGCCCTTTAGCTAATAAGTCTTTAAGGAATCAATTTTTTGAAAGTGTAGAAAGGATTTTATGAATTTTAAACAGAATTTATATAAATTTAGTTCGTTTTTTTATATAGTCTTCTAGTTACTTTTCCTTAAACAATTTTAAGTTAATTTGTATTTATATTTACTCGTGGAATTACAACGTTACGAGCAGCTTGTGTCCAATTAGCAAGGATGCAATCTCGAGGCTTAAAAAAAGATTTCCACAAACCAAACAAAAGAACCTCAATTTGAGGAAGTAACATGCATTCTTAAAATGGTACATCCGGAAAACCATCCTCGTTACATAATCGCTGAATGGCATCACATATCGTACTACGTGGATCCACAGACTAGTCCCGTCCTCCCCCCTTTCCAGACCACTCTTATTTATTATTTCCATTTTAGTGGCACCGAATTCGTACGGAGTACCTTCAAGTATTGAATAATTAAATTATTCTTCTTCATATGTTCTATGTGTAATTTCTAGAGCATGCATATTGAATACATTTTTTTAATAATTCATAACAAGTAAGGAATTGTTCTTATATCATTCTTTTATATTTTCAGTACATAAATCGTGTCGTTGAGGACAAAAACTATAAAACCTATTATCGGTCATGTACTACAGATTTGTGCAATAAGGGTGATGGAATAAATGACCCCAATTCCGTGGATCTTGATTCCGAGGCAGCTGAAAACATGATCGTGAAAGGTCGAAATGGAGCCAGTTCGATGTGTTCTAAGTTAAATATCATATCCTTAATATTTATTTCACTTGCTATTGTATTCACCAGGTAAAAAAACTCTTTATAATAAAATTTAATAAAGCTTTTGTTATTGTAAAAAATCCCACCTTAATTATTAATTAAGAAAAGTACGACGGCGGCTTAAAAAGTTTGTGGCTTTATGAAAACAAAAATCGAAAAGTATTTTTTAATTCTCATGTTGACAAGTTTAAAGCTGACTTTTTACTTGTTTGAAAAGTTTTTACATTACCCAAAAAGGATCTTAAAGACTCTTAAAATATGTGTCCGAAGTGGTCTTAGTCTCTGCATTTATCGAAGTTATCGATCCCTCAAATGTTTTTTTTTTAAAAATTGGAAAAAGATAAAAGTTCGAAAATGCCAAATCAGGAGAGTAGGGCAGCAATTCAAACCTACGAAAACTCCTGCCAAGAGGAAATTTTTCTCGAGGAAAGTAGGATGAAAAAAAACAAGACAAACTACTTTTATGGTACTTAAATATTCAAGAAAAGCAAAACTCGCTTGCACAGGTAATTTTTTTTTTCGATAGGGAAACATTTACCCCCGAATTATAAATGGGGTGGAGATAGAGCCTCATTTTTAAGCTTATTAAATTATTTCCTTAAATCCACATAATTTATTAAATTTGGTTTATTAGTCCTCGAGAATAGAGCTACAAAAACCTACTATTTTTATTCTTTATATAAAAGACAACAATTAAAATAATTGCTGCTCTAGTTCTTTCAAAATATTCATTTAGTTTTTCAATCAATAAAAACTTTTAATATTACGACAAGGAAGCCTCTAGGACTTCAGTGTCAATGAGATTTGAGTGTTAACTAAAGTTCATAAGAAACTATGGTCTAAAGGTTTCTTCAAAAAGTAATGGTTGTTTCCTTCTCAGTAATATTTTTTAACAACAACGGCAATAATTATTTGTATTTATGTAGTAACTAAACGATAAGAAACTCAAAATTATTGTATTATTTATATAAAAATTATAATCTCAAGGTCATGAGATTGAAGCCCGACATTTGGTGAATTTATAAACCAAATTTCTTTTCCAGTCGAAGTGATTTTTCTATTCTCAAAAGTAGCTTATTTAAAGTTTTGTGATAAGCGAGAGGTTTAGAAACAAAAGTTATAGTTTCAATTTTTGCAAAATTTTGCTGGGATTGATAAAAGTGTGAATCTTGAAAAGTAGGTACATACGGTTATAGTTAAATTTTTTCTAGAATTTCCAGTATACTAGTTCGTCTAAGATTTACGTATTTTTCCCTAAGAAATTAAGACTATGACTGTGACTCAAAAGAAAATTATTGCCATATTTTAGTAGTAGTACTATTTATAATACAAATAAGTTTGCCAAAACAGAGAAACCTAGCATTATCTACAGGGTCCTAAGGAGAAGAAAGCGTATAAATAATATTAAATGTATATTATTTCCCTTGCAATGCTTATAAATGCAACTGGAGCAATAAATTTGTCGTTTTTACGCACTCATTAAATTTTTTTAAAATGTAGGCATGTTTACTTGTCAAGTTAATCTAAAGAACCGAAACAAAGAATTAAAATAACATCCGAAAATAATATACGGCAACCTAAATATTAATCCAGGTGAATACTCAATTTGATTTATCGTAAGCAGTTCTTCTTAATTTAATTGATCTTGTTGAACAAGGGAATTGCGGCGGAACCGCAAGAAAAAAGCCGCACACTTTAATAAATTACAAGTTAACAAGAAGACCGAAATCAGCGGAGATGTCATAATTGCACACAAATCTCTCTTCTTAAGAAGAACGTTTTGAATTTCTTCAGCCGAACGGGAAGACAGGGAACACTGCGAAATTGCTTCTTGTCACTTTCTTCGCGGTGTTGTTTCCGCCTTCAAATTAATTGCTTCTCACCGTTCCATTAAATTGTTTAATTTACACCGCGCACTTGAATCGTTTTAAATTTCGAGTAGCAAGGAAGAAAAGGTACTTAAAATGTAGGTATGGAGAGTGGAAAGCGGAGTTGGCGAGGTCTTTTCTCCGGAATATGGAACAGATTTGTCAAAAAAGTAAATTGCTGCAGGCTCGCCAGTTACACGTGTCCTCGCTTTATAAATCGAACCCGCGGATGCATGGGTCCCGAAAAGCGGTTAGCGGAGCCCTAGCCCCAGCGATATTCCAATTGCGTTGCGTGAACATCAAAGGCCTCTTCAATTTACACCTCTCGGGTGAAAGTGCCCGAGGGGAAAGGGACAACAAACCAGCACACTCAGTGGGGCGGCGAATATCAAAGGAAAGTTAGACGAAAGACTCTCCCGGTGCACTGATTGAAATGCTTTTTAAGGCATCGTACTAATGACTCGTACGTCGACTAACTACCAGTTAAACCCTAAAATTAGAGTGTCATTAACAGAAGACCCCCCGTCACGTGTCGAATTGTTCTTTTAAACGCTTTAGAAAACATTGGTCCTTGGTAAAATTGCTCCTATAGCCAGGACGGGGACAGAAGTCCCATGAACCTCGGAAATTGTCACAAGGGCTATTTGAAACTTCACACGCAATCGTGTCATATACAGAAATTTGTGAAATTCGTGACCTGCCAGTTATTAGAAGACTAGGAATCTTTTTGGCAGGAGGAGAAATAAAGCGTAATAAAGTAATGACACGATATTCTATAGGAGTGGTGACAATTCTGGTGTAAAGGTTCAAATGAATATGCAAATAAAGCATGAGAATTATGATGATAAGAGCTGGTTTAAAAATAGCTCACTTCTTATGGAAAATATTCCTGACATTCAATTACACAACGACGATCTAGGCTCATTTAACTATAAAAAGAAAAACCTACAAAAATTATTAAAAGTTTAATTTAATGGCTTATTTTGAATTTCAATATTTCATAGCACTGTAGAGCTTTATTAGAACCTTTAGTAGAGCCTCATTTAGAGTAGATGTGTAAAAAATATAAATAGTTTTTTAGACATAAAATTTACTTTTGAAAGGGGAAAAGCCAGTTTTATTTTTACTTCTAATTGCAAAAGATTTAATTACAAGAACGTTTAACAAATATGTAAACCTTATTATTACTGATAAAAAAAAGTCATAAGAGTCATAAGAAATAGATACATTAATTAACGCACGAGTTTTAAATAATACTCCAAAATTTCGGGTTGTTATTTCATTTAGAATTCAGTGGGCCAATCTTATTAATATTCATAGGGATGTTTTATAAACAACAAAGAAATGTACGGTTTGCAGTTTTTATAAAATTAAACCGATCCTAAATACTTTTAACAATACTTTTATAACTTAAACTTAAACTAATTCATGCATGATCATTAGAAAATATTCGTAAAAATAGTTTTATCTGAGAAAAATGAAATTTTTTTTTTAAATTTGATATAGCTCAATTATTGGCATAGGATTAATTCCAGGTACAAAAAAGAGCTTTGCCCAATCCAAATCGGTCTATTTATTAATTTTTAAAGTAATTTGCATGCAATCTATCATTCTTTAGATTTTGGAAAATTTACAATAAAGGTTTATGTGAGAAACATTACAGAAACAATGTAAAAAATGAAATTGTGTTGACCCCCAAATGTTTTTTTTTATATTGTCAATAGTAAACTTTGTACGTAAATAAGTTTTATTAACTTGGTTTATGACTTAAAAAAATTATAGCGTAGTAAATTTTTTTGAGATGTGGGCTATTTCAGATTTTTTTTTTGTTTTGAAGAAGCTTTGTTCTTCTACAATGAAACAAAAAGTGTCTAAGCGAGGATTAAGTGATAAAAAACAATTTGGGAGGTCTTCAAAATTTGAAGAAATCTCAGTGCATCTGCTTCCGTGGTACAAGTAATATAAAAGATTTTCGGGGCCATTAAAACCACAAAGCGAGCGATTCGTGCGACAAAGGCGGACGGCATAAATCACAGGCATTGCGTGCATCCTCGACAGCGAACTGCATAAATTTAGCAGGAAATCAGAAATCCTAGAATAGAACACTTTCACTAGAATTAGCTCATTCTGTTCCATTTTGCATTTTACGTGAAAATCAAAATGAAAAATTTTAAATACGGAAAATCAAGTAAATCGCCGTCGTAGAAGTCATCATTCAGCACCAGAGTTCACAAGGCACAGATGCGCGACATGCGTCGTCTCCCGCTAATGAGACGTCTCCTGCGGGAACTCTCTGTTTTGCCGGGCCCGCCAGCAGCGGAAAAAATCGCGAGTACATTAACCGGGCGGCTGATTGACGTTCGTAAATAGCAAACAAATAATACAAATTTTGGGCCAATTTCTGAGGACGACGATTCCTATCGGAACGTATTAGAGCGATTGTCATTCGCCGCACTCGGTTACTCGTAAAATTAGTTTTTTAGTAACTGGGTGAACTAAAAATACTCCACTGGGATTTTTCTTAAAATCGCCCGTTCGAAAAGTGGGTCACACACGACGCATTTGGGTATCCGCATGAGAGCTCTACCCGGTGAAATTCTGGGAATCGCATTACCGCCGGAATTGGGATTGGGATTGTTCCGGGCCTCATATCAAGCCTCAAGCAGGCATAAATAATTTTTAGTGAAGGCATGTGAAAGTCAATTGCCCTCTTACTGTCGGACATTGAACTGGGAGTTCCCGAAGAACATGCAGTTTGCCAACTTGGACTTATGACAGTCTTCCGTATTTTGGTGACAAGTGGTTACCGGTCTCGACACCCAGCGGCGTCTGGGACTCTCGGATTAAATGCACCTGGCAGAGTGCCACTTATTTGAGAATTCCGACGAGGTGATGTAAGGTAGAAGCATGTGCAAATTAACTCATGATCCGTGTTTACCAACCCCATATGTTGCCAGGATTGAAGGCAAACATACACGATCAACATTGGTTCTTCCATTAGGAGAAGTGTAATGTCCTTCCGGTTGGTGGACCCCCTACAAGGTTATACATGGAATAGGTATACCAAGTGAATGTCATTTCAATGCATGTTTACTCTTAAGAATCCTGACCCATAAACTATAATTACATTTCCAAAATGTTTAACACTTACAATGTGAAATTTGTTACATTGTTTTGAATAAACCACTAACTATGTCAATTAATTAAAGTCATTACAATATCTTTAAATGCTTTTATATCAGTAATCATTTCTTTTTATTAGTACGAGTATTTACACTATCCTTTTAGCAGTAACGGCAGCACAAACTAGTTCTTTATTGCCCAATCCAAAAGAAAGTTCTTTGGAAAGAGTTTATTGATTTTTGGTTCAAAGTACAATTTAATCTTCGATGCCGTATTTTTTCGTAAATTCCGAGAAAAGGACGATTTGATTTGCGATCGCAAAATCCCACGAATAGAACAATGGTGTCGACGGCGGACATACAAGTCCATACACGCATTGCAAGAACCAACAGGTAAATGCGCAATAATAGTCAGTAGTAATAAAAGTTGGAATTTATAAACCTCTATTTGAAAGAAATGTACCCCAATAATTTTTCAAAAGCATTACACGAAAAATATAAATATATATTTTGAAACAGTCTTAATACTTAAAATTGTTTTATTTATTACTTAATATACAAAAGAAAATTAATACGGGGTTATCCTCTCTCACCTCATAAGCACAGGTTTCTTATACTTTTGGTTATAGTGCATTAACATTCATCCATATGTACCCTTTTACACACAACGTTAAACAGAAATACTCCCATAAAAAATGCTTTCTGGTTCAAATTGAGCCATAAACCCAAAAACCCTTGCGAAAACATTTTTTCAGAGTACCTAAGATGAGTATAAGTAAAAGTTCTAGTAGGAAATTGTTTATTTGATACTTCAGGGAAAACTGAAAATTGAGACCTATGCAAGTAAACAAACTTTCACATGTACATGGAGTCTCAAAACGTATGAAATTGTCTTGTTACATTAGAAAACTTTCCTTCTGGACAAGAATTTACGGGAAACGACAAACAAACAAATTAGCATTTGAAAAAAGAGAAACTTGATCGACAATTCATTGGTTTCATTTGTTTGTTGTCGAATTCGTCCTCGTCCTCGTTTCATTTTGAGATCTAAAATCGCTTGGTGTGCCAGAAAATTTAAAAGAGCCGTACATCTTTGGGGGCGGGGACGACATCGAAGGTGGTCCCGACCATCCCCTGCAATATTTATCAATCCCCATGTAATTGGTTTCGACTTGATTAATTTGCCCCTGCCCGGCCGGACGTAAAATAGTCGATATGGTTTTAGTGCCCTGCCCAAGAAAGGTAAGGAACCCGGGAGCTCGCGGTAACCTCGCGTCCGTTCGACTGCTAAATATAATTTGTGTCGATTTGGACACCATGCCGCCAAAGGACCCTTGGGTGCCCATATTCCCGAAGGGATTCATCCTCTTATTATGTTCATTTTTCACGGAGACGTCGTAAATACTCCTTAATAGAAAAGACCCCAAAGTGTGTGGCTGCTGGCGAAAGTACAAAAGTCAGCCATTTCGAGGTGCCCGAGGAACTTTAATGTCTGACATCGTCATCAACTTTAAGACGAGATTGGAGTGAGAAGTCAAGGTCAGATTTTACCAGGAGTCCATATTTGTTGCACGGCCGCTCTGAATTCCAAAGATTTTTTCTGTTCGGCTGGGTAAATTAAAAATAAAATGACTGTGCCTGCTATCCCTGCAGACTGTCTTTGTGCATATGACTGTTGTCAAGATAAGAATTAAGTAAATCACCGCGAGGTTGGAAAAAGCGTGCTAAATTACTTTTAATGACTTAAAGTGTTATATGCGTTGTCGTTATTCGAAAACGTTTAAAAGACATATTATTTTTCGTATAAAATAAACTTTGAAATATTTCTAAAGTCCTAATACAAAATATTTGTTTACATTTATTTTCAATTTAGAATATACTATAGAAATAGAAAATAAGACAACTTTTCCGGTACGTATCCAACACCTAAACAATTTTGACTACCATTTGGATTACTAAAGGCAACGGGAAAATTAAAATAGTGTTAAGGGGACCTAGTTGTGATTTTGGAAGCATAGATTTCACATCTTCCACTTTCTTTAAATAAATCAAAATAGATAAATAGATAGAATTTTCTAAAAAGACCATTAGTTAAAAAGTTCTTATAAATACTAGATAATAAATGGAATAAAGATTGTGCTATAGTAACAGTAATCGTTTTCAAAATTTTATAGATATCGATTTCGTAGAGATTTAATTTTTGAAATTCTACTGCTATTTTTTGGAAGAAGAGTTTGTTATTTCTCGATATACTCACATGAAATCTTCACGGATTATTCAACAAGGATAATTCTACTGATAAAAAATTGGAAAATCGGTTTTCAACTTTTATAAAAATGTATAGCATTCTTAAGGTTGAATTGTTTTAATAATGCAAGTAGAAATCAAAATATTTTACAATATGTATTGATTTTTTATATATTTAAAAGTGTTGTACAAACTTCTAGCTGCCTTTTAAATCTTGTGCCAATTTAACCAAAAAAGATCAAATACTGATTTTTAACAAAAACATCAATATGAATAAATATATTTCATATAACGATACAATAAAAGGTCCCATCTTTAAAACAAACATTTATCTATTTACTTTCTCGTCCATTTGCGATACCCTCATATGACATTTTAATAGATTCAGTTTACATTACAATGTAATCTTTCTTCCAGTTGAATCAATAAATTTATCAAAATAACGATTTTGTCCACGATTTTTTACGCAGCACACATATATTTATAAAGTGTTATATTACCCCGAGGCCTGAAAAACAGAAAATTTTTCTGCCATTATGATTCACGCGATAGCTCAAAGCTTGAGAGGAGAATTGCCGGGTGACTTATGAATTATACCACAACCTCCTTTGCGGCTGATCCGAAGAAATGGACGTCTAAAAGGCATTTTCCGCTACAATAAACATGAAAAATTCCTACATCGAAATTTCAATGCTATGACTTCTTCGATACAAGTCTTTCTATTTGAAGGACTATAACCATGAATACCGCCGAGAACGAGCGAATTGAGATTTTCGCACTGACTTCAAATTTACGACCTATCGAATTCCGCATTGGTTCAAGTACTGAAAAGTGAACAATGTAAGTGAAAGTAACAAACGTTATGGGTGAGAAGTTTCCATTCCCTGAGGCCATTTTATTCTTTCCTAGTCCACGAAGAAAGAAAAACATAGCCGGAGAGTGACGCGTGATGGGTGCTGTGCATTTAACTATTTTATGATTTTTTACGAGCCACACTCGACCTTCAACGAGCTCCCGGCAGAAAATTGAAGAGAGAACGATCCTAAAGGATTTCAGGAAAACAAAGTTAAGGTGAAGGTTGCTTTTAAGTTTATTTACATTTGAGTTAAGATAAACATAAATGGAACATCCCGAAGGTGTTCCCTAATGTAGCCTTACAATCACAGGGAAATGTCTTTGTTTACTGTACCCAAAATGGATGCACCTTTTGAGGTATGACCAACGTAATTTTATTGACAATGGAAGGGGTTCCAGTTTATTAAGCACACCTTTTAATTAATTATAAAACTCCTAAAGACAGAAAAATAAATATTCTCTGTGTAAGTGTATTTAGTTGAGTATGTATACAGAGTTAATCCAAAACAGTACGGAGCCTTTCTGTTACAATCTAAAAGCAGAATTGAACACTTTGAATACACATAACGCCCTACAGACAACTAAGAATTTTAACGATTGACAAAATCTTATTCTTAATTAAAGAAAAAACAAAAAACACAAAACAACATCTTATGTATAGACCTTTAGAATTATAACTAGTGATATGTTTCTTACACTAGTAAAGTAAATTAATTGTGAAAAAGTTTGTGAAATTTAAATCCGTCTAACTACTTTAACATAATTTGGCTACTAATAAATGAATAAATTTTTACATTTAGCATTTTTAACCTTAATTTAATTTACAAGGAAAATATTTGTGATAGTGGTAAGATAATAAAATTTGTGTCAAATTTGAAATTCTTAACTATAAGTTTATTCATTTAATTAAAATAATAATTTTATCGTTTTGAATGTTGTGTTACTTTATATTAAAGATAAAAGACCTTAATGTCATTTTTACATTGGATTTACTCTTTAAAAAGACGCATTTAAAATTAGATTAGGAATAATCCTCAAAGTATTTAGCATCGATTTTACAAGTCTTAGAATATTTAAAAAATGTTGGTTCTATTAAATTCACTGCCGCTGTTAAGAGAAAACAACACGATACAATTTTTAAATTTAAAAAAGTATATCTTTAATATTCATTAAAAAAGTTCCAATTTGCATCTTAAATCAAAAATTTATCTTTTAAAACTTTGTTTACTTGCCAAACCTTAGTTGTAACAATTATTTTAAAATGTACTCTTTTGAATACAGCCTAAAAATACTTCAACCATTTTTCGAGTTGGATGATCATATATCAGTATTTATAGCCACAAAATGAGACCTCGTTCAGGTTCCACACGTAATAATATTTTCATTGTTCCTCATACGTTTTATGAGAAAAAGTCATTAGAGATAATTTCGAATTTTTTCAACAGACTCATTTTTCATTTCGATTTTAATTTAAAACATAAGAAATAACAAAAAGGTTATTTCCGAAGATGCAAAGAATCTTGAAATAATTAATTAAAGCAAGAACAGGCTGACCCAAATGTTGGACTGACGAGAAATGATAATCCTGTCATAATATTTCCAATAAACATTTATATAATCTCAGTTTTCCGGCTGCTCGAATAAATTCAGCAAAAAGATTCAAGCTTCTAGGAATTGCAAATTTACTAGCTGTGACGGATAGCCCAGCAAGTGGAAAGTTACTAAAACGAAGGTGCATTCGTGTCGATTTTTAAACAACCTGGCCCAAACGCAAAGAACTTGATTACCTTTAAATTAATAATGATTCACGCTTCTTGGCGTGAATTTACCTCTGAAACATTTATTATTAACCAGGAGAGTGGCCGCCGATAAGTTTCCCCTTTGGGCGGATTAATTATTGTCCGCTTCCACGGAATTCGTCTTCATGAGATTCTCTCTAATTGTTACTGCATGATTTTCAGAAATTCACGACGAATTCGTTCTTCCACGACAGGGAATTAATGTATCGAATTAATTTATTAGACCTGCGGTAGGCCCACTAGATGTGTGTCATAATTGTGAATAAAACGTGAATGAGCTCTAGTTTTCTCAGATAATTCGCTTCTCGGAAGTGACCATTTGTCAGTTTTAAGAAGAATACGACAGGACACGACAATGAACTTGACAGGTTTATAATATAACAAGAATTTACGAACGATCATTTCTCTTATTCCCCTTACATAATTATTTTGCATTGTATTTACTACAGTTTTCAAAATGTAAGACCTTTTGACACGCTTGTTTACAAAGATCACAGAAAAATATGGGACGGTGTAAAAATAGGACACGAATTAATTTTAAACTTTTGCAAAATCCAGTGCAAGTCGATATAAAACACTTCCATTTTTAGAAATAATACTTATCGAAACAACAACAAAAACACAATCATATTTTTTTTTAAATTGTACTGATTTACAATGAAAGCGTATTTTAGAGGTCCAGTTGGCTGCTGCTGACGTCATTCCCCGAATTCCGCGTGACTGAGGAATCTAATCAGGCTTTGTTATTAGAGGTAAATATAAAAGTGCTTGGAACTTTACAATTAAATTAGTATGGCTAGTTTAGGCTAAACTAGAAGAAACTATGCTTTCGCTCTTATCTACCCTAAATTAAAATAGGAGCCTAGATCCTGCTTCCGGGTTCAATAACCAATGCAAATAAGTTTTAATTATTTTTTATTATAATGCCAGATCACACCGTCGTTCAGCTGTTTTGGTGGTGATGATTGCGGAATTTTAATAATTCTAATTAATCGGAACTGTAATTCCTAAACAAAAATGTTACAGTGTGTTTATTTTTTTAGCAATAAGCTTCTTAAAAAATTATATCTAAAATTAAATATTCTAAAAGAAAGATAAATTCAATATTTACTTCGAAAATGTAATTTTCTTAATTGTTCCGAAAATATTTCATTATTACATGACTTTTAGAGTGATATCTGAGGATAAACATTATTTAAAACAAAAAAAGAAATATATAGGAAAATAATTAAAATATAAATAAGACATAAATTAAAAAAAAAAAAAAAACATAGATTTATATTTGCGAAAAAATAAAACAATTTTTATAATACATTGTTTACTTTTTTGTATCTATGGAAATAATCTTATATGAATAATTTTTTCAATATAATGGTAAACTTTTGAATTTAGAATGGTAATAAAAAGAAATATGCCCAACATTTTAAAACAGAATTTTGTAACTAAGTCAAAGCCACTAAAATAAATTTCAAGTATTTTAAAACTACCCAAAATTTCCTACTAACACTTCATTACTTTTAGTAAACCTACTAAAAACTTGAGTAGCCTTTCATCACAATCAGCAAACTCTAGGAAACTTTTCATTTGCAACCTCCCAAAAACATTTCGTCCAGTTTTAAAGAACAGCACAATTGATTGAAACTTTCAAAATATCCCGAGCCAGTGAAAATATAAGTGATTACCTCGAATTCTGGCGCCTATTGCGGTCATACTTTGTTTCACCTTTCTTCGGTTGAAAGATTTAATGCCCTTAGAAAAGTTTCCCTCGTCGGGTCTATAAAAGAAAGTTTCTTTGGAAGAGGAGGAACATTATTAACGAAATGGAAATGTGCGACATGGAGAACGCTTAAATTGTTGCGGAAAGTTTTCATTGAATGATGTCTTGAAACGTTCCCCAGGAAGGAAAAAGGGGTGTGGGCGCTTTATTTCTTTCACTTTTTACAGGTACGTAAGGTGTTTTCGAAAGAATGTCTAACAAGCCCACGTCCTTCCTTCATTTTTCTATCCAAGTGCAAGAAATCAAAAAGCTTTGGAAAAGAGAGTTGTCTTAAATTTACTTTTCGCATCATAAGAATTTCCCTTTTTCTTCTATAGTCTAGCTTAAAAAGTTGTTCAATCTTCAAAGGAACTTTTTACGTTTTCTGTGCAGAGATATCACAAAACAGCGGATTGGGGAGCAAATTTATTATTTATGATGTTGACCCAAGAACAGTCAAAGAAATTTGAAGATAAATTCGTATTTCCTTTAAATGGTAACATGCACCGAAGACTTTGTTCGGTCAAAGGAAAAAAGAATATAATTAACTTTTGTTATATCGTATATATCGAAACCTTTTAAAAATACATCGTCCACTGGTTTTTACAAATCTCCGAAATTCAAGGCCGTACAAATGAATTCTACTCGTATTTGAGCTTATCGAGGGAAAGTCAACAAGCGCAAAATTAGCAATGTATTCGAAAAGCGTGTTGGCTAGCATGAATTAGTAAAACGTTCTGAATAGCTTCACCGTATTCGAGCTAGTATCACTGTAATTTGTAATTGTATTATGTTAGCAATTGAAACTAATTGATCTAAAATTTGCCTTCATCGGTAATGTTCTTAATATCACACTTTGTCGTTAAATGTTCTGCGTTTGTGGTTTAGGTTTGGAGATTTTTTGGATACCAAGAATTTCGTCTTTTGATTTTTCGAATTTTAAGAATAGGGAACTTACAATGAGAGTGGCTTTCTATTTGTCACTTTACGTATAGAAGTTTGATCAAACTAAATAAGTGAGGTAGTATTTTTTACAATCCATAATTTTATCAAAAAGTAAATACAAATAAACTTTTAGGATATAAAACACGTTGATATGTTTTAAAATTATTTTTTTCAGTCGCTAGATTTTTTGTAATTAGTGTATCATATTTTTAGATTTTAAAAGTGGTTCAAAGTATTTAAATTCTTTGGTAAATAGAACAAAAAGTCAAAGTGATCGTAGTTCCCAGTAAAAATGAAAAACAACTTTTCATAGAGACTGCGTATCAATTAACATTACGCAAAATTTATGTCATTATGTAACATTATGTATCTAGTTCAATATTATACTTGTTACAAAGAACTAGAATTTCAAATCTTAATTACTATTTTTTTTTTTTGATTTTTGGTTTTTTAAGATTATCTTATTATACAATTTTTTATTTTTAAATTTTTAGGGTTTTTGTATTCTTCATTTTTAATTTAACAATTCTTAATTAATTTTTTACACTCTGAATTTCTTAGGTTCGCTATGTATTGTCTTCAACGAAGTTGTATGTTTGTTCAAAAAATGTTTTTAACTATTATAGTGCTGTTTTTCATGCATTTCATAATCATAATCACTTTACTTATATATAAAAAAATTTTCAAATTCATATTTCTGAATTTTAGCCCTAAAGATTCTACCCTTACAATCCTCTAGCTTCTTTCTTGTTCTTGGGAGGATTAAAAATTATAAGATTTACAAGAATACTTCCGAATATTGCTTGAATATATGTTTTTTTTTTTTTTAATTTAGAAGACAAATAAATATCACAATATAAATAAAAATACCGACAAAGTGACCCATTTTACTAGAGAATATACATATTTTTCTTAATATTGAAAGTCTAAATCTGAGACATTTTCAACTCATCTAACAAATTTTTAGACAGGTCGGAATTCAATTGAATAATGGTCTCCTCATTTCATAAATCAAATGTTTTTATAAATAGTAACTTATATTTAATATCAAATCTTTTCTGAGAACGAATTCATTTAAATTCCTTCCACCATATTTCATACAAACATTTAAAAGTTTATTTAAGCAATGAGGTCTGTTTCATAAATTTACATTAAAAGTTATTCACTTTAGGGCTAGGATCATAGAACTTTTCATTCTGGATTTCAAAAAAAGTTTCAAAGGACATAAAGCAATAACAACCTATTTCGAAGGTCATAATTCCAAAACACCCATTTTAGACATAGTTGTCCTCGAAGTAATAAACACAGTAAATAAAGTCAAAGGTGTGGATACCAGAAGGTTCCGAAGCCAAAGAAGGGCACATTTGCTTGCACTTGGTGGTATTGATTTATCCCTAAGGCCTCGTACTTAAAGACCCTAGTCGTCTTCCGTGGTCTTACGACTGCCTGATAAGAATTATTACTTCATATCCGTTTTATTTATGATTTTCTTTTTTATAATGAATATTTTGTGGTAAATTTTGGTCACCCGGAGGGCATAAACACATCTCGGGCCACATTAGAAGGTCAAAAGACACACTTGCTCGAGGATTGACCGGGGATTCAAGACATTCTGAGAAATTCAGTCATTAGCGCCAGATCACAGGTGATGACACCTTCTTGCTCTTTGTACCCAAAAGCTTTTCCATCTGGATTTATCCAAGGCAGTGAATGGACGTTGACAAATTTTTACGATTTTATCATATCTGATGGGTGAAAATGACATCTCAACTAAATCAAATGTAGACTCAGAAAGGTTGCCGCCACAGTCTAATTTCCATTTCCTACGATGTCATATGATTTCCTTGAATTTCTGACCAAAGCTAACATAAGTATTGAAGACAGAGAAAGAGAAATGCTCCTGGGAAATCGACAGTCTATTTTTTTCCTCTTAAAAATGAATGCTGTGCGAAAATAGTTCGGGAAATTATTTAAAAGTTGTGTACGACATTTATTTCAATGGACGTCGAACCGTCTATTTTCGGGCGAAGGCGGAAGGCCTCCGGTTTTGTGTAAATGCTTCGATGAGTAATTACAACTGGGATATGAGTTCTCCTCAGTTCTGGACATAAGGGCATATTTGAGTTTAGGGACAATCGGTATTCGCTCCAGTGACGAAATCATGTTGTCAAATTTCTTAAACTTAGAAGGCGGTCTTTTGTAAACGATTGACGTCAGTGAAGGAAGCAAAGACCATTACTGAATTTTGCCTTAGACCTTCAATTTAATTTCAGTGAATAATAATAGTTGCCATGTAGAAAAAGACCTTGTTCCTATTCGGTACAAATTGACCAATTTCTAATTCTATACCATTAATAATTTATGTAATAGTAATTGAAAGGAATGTATTCCACGAGCAGAAAGGAAAAAAAATGTTTTTCATTATAAAAACTTTTTTGTTGGAACTTAGAAAATTGAAATAAAGTTGGATATAGTAGAAATTAAAACAAACAAAATTAACGTAATGGCGGCTATTCGAAACGATTCGTCGAGTTTTTCTTTTCAAAATATTTTTGTTTCAAAAAACTAGAATATGTATTAAAAGTACACAGTAAATTAGAAATGGATCAGTTAATTAGAAATCAAGATATTATGTCGATATTATATCAATAATAAATGTTAAATGCATTTAAAGCTCAAAGTTTTAAACAGACGCAAGGTCTTACTCAGTTCTCTATAACTTTTTCGATTCAGAGAAATTCACAATTTACTTTTACGGACATTTTTAAAATTCTGTGCTGTACTGCAGAAAAGAAAAAAATGAAATTTCTAGACTAGAATTTAATAGTTTCCAAAATAAAATTTTATTATTTATTATTTATTTTTTTATTTATTTTATAAGCCTATTATAGTATATATCCTTTGATCTGAAGAGCTAATATTTTAAAGGTAACAAACAAACGATTATATTTCGTTATATTGTAGTTTATGTATCCTTTTCAAGCCCTTTACCTGTCCATAATACACATCATCTTACCTAAGCTCTAATAAATATTTATTTCGTCACATATTCCATATTATAAAAATCAAATTAAGTGTTGGTGCTGTTTAGAATTAGTTAATCTATCAAGATCTTTTATCTTCCCGAAGAATTCGCTTATTCAAGTCTAAAATAAACCCCAGTGTATTTGTTTAATTCTAAACCAATTTTTGCAATTTTTTATTGTAATTTAGAAAAATTATCTATAATTTGATTATATAGCCTAGCTTTCGAGAACGGTAAGATCAACCATATTATTAATTTAATGGGTAGAGGACTGGAATATCACGTAAAATTTTTAGGTTTTAGGTTCCAAGTAATTGCTCTGCTAAATTTATAAAATCATTGATCTTTCGAAAATTAGTTTAAATGATCGTATTACTAATATTGTTATTCTAGCTACATTTTATTTGATACATTTACATATATACATTGATTTGAGTTCACTACTTTGGTTATTTTTTAATCACAAGATCTTGTACAGTGTATGCATTACGAAATTGAACTATATTTTTAATATTAACATATTTCTTTGCAAATATTTCGTTTGTTTAAAATTATTGTATAATAAGATCAACATCACTATCATCTAATTTGTTTGACGTTCTTAAAGATTATCTTGTTTTCATGGCGACAAGAAGTTTTAAACCAGGAGTATTTTCTGTGTACTTTCACAAATAAGTTTTAATATCAGACACATAAAAAACGACGTGGTAAAACAACCAGGACAAAATTTATACGTTCTGTCTGCTTAACCTTAGAAACAAACTTTACGTTAAGTAATTTTTTTTCTGCGAAAATATTGTAGCACTTGTTTCGAATTTCACTCTTTCGTAGAATTTGAAATTAAGATACCTCAAAGAAAAATATTATGAGCAATAAATACGCACCTGTCGGATACCTATGATGTAGGTGAAATAATCTTCCCCGCGTTTATAACCCAAAAAAGGCATTAATCTATTCAATCCCGAACGGGTTGGTGAATCATTTGTCATCTACTTGATTATAAAATATGATAAATATTTTCATAAATTTCAGCACAAAACTCGAAAGAGGAAAAGTGTACTGGGAAGTAGAAGTGGAGTTTGCGATGCGATGTAAAAGGCGCCACGTCATGATGTGATACGATGAAAGTGCTTCCTTCGTCTGCATATATTCTTAATGCCATAAAAGAAGTTGCATCTTTGATGCTTAAGGCACTTTACTTAGGTGAGTTTATTCTTGTGACATGATGCATTACTGCTTGCGCATAAAAGCGCCATCATTTTTAAAAACAACAAGAGTTTTGAAAATGTTATTACATTGAATTTCCTTTTCACGTCAAAGTCTTGTGACCTTTATAGGGCGTTCCAAGGCGTAAAATATTATGTTAGTGCCACGGAGATTTATTACCAAAAATAAGAAGGGAACATGTTGCCGCGAATGCGCGCCTTTGAGATCATATTGCTTAAGAAGCTGTTTATTGCAACCCATTCATCACCCTGACCCAACGTAATCGTCCAGCTGAGACTACCTCGCGAAATCTGGCTAAGAACTAAGACGTCTTTCTTTCATCGGCCGTACTAAAGCAATCCGCTAAATTATTAAACAATTTCCTCAAGTCGAAATGAGAAAATAAGTGCCGAGTAAATCATAGCAACTTATGTCTTTAGGGAGAATATTGTGGCACATTTTGACCATCTAACTCAATAAAACATCATCAAGAGAGATTTAGTGGGTAGTTTCCTCCAAGAATCCGTTCTTTACGAAAATTGATTGCGAAAGAAATTAAGATGTTATACTTGCGATCAAACAGCAACATTAATTTGTAGAAGCACCTAAAAGGGGAAATGCCCCTACGGGCTAAAAGGCGAGATTCCTTTGGGCTTTGGAAGTCTAGTACGCGGTAGGGCTGCACTATTTCTAACGTCTACAACCGACCCAATAGCGAAGATGAAAACTTTCCCTTCTAGACGTCGGGAAAGATATTGAGAAATGAAATTCGGCCAAAGTTATGAGACAGGGATCTATTTCAGGGTTACGAATTAGTTCCTAATTGTATCATTCTATATCTTCGAAGCTATCGGTTTGATAAAGAAATTTCTAGCGAAATTGACTTCTTACGACTGGGGATAATTAAATGAAAGCCTGAGATGGTTCTGCTGTATCTGTGTCCACAGTGACTATCTCTTGCAGGTTATTAAGATTTTTCTAATTAGTTTGTTTCCTCTTCAAGTATTTTTGCGACTTTCTGATTATGGTTACGCAATCAGAATATCTTTAATTCCACGCAAAAGATTATATGTTAGATATTTTAGTATAAACCTAAAAGTCCTAACCATATCACTAATTAGTAGAGTTTTGCCGAAATACGTACATCCTGAAAAATTAAGTACCCGGAAGCAGACCACTTTGCTACGTGAATACAAATACATTTACTCGTGTTTTTTATTTCACACCAAAAGCAGAGATTAATCATATCATAATCGGTTAAAGATTAAGCAACAACGGATCCAGAATAGATACCTAAGGCACATCGCAACATTTTGTTAAGTAGAACAATGGTTAGAAATCCTAATTGTATATGTAAAGATTTAAACAACACTAATTATAGATTAATAAGAATGATCATCAGACGGTAAATTTAAAGCGGTTTTTCCTCTAATCCGTAAGTCGAAAGAAAAAGTTTATTTCTTTTTAAATTCCCAATAATTTAAAGACTACGATAAAGTTGTTCTATAAAAAGTTATACGTACTCCCCCCTTCTATCACAAGCTAATCCCACTTTCAAAATTAATTTCTTTGAAATTTTTATATCTTTTCATGTTCTTCTCACAATTCATCACCACCGCTGTGCTGTGGCTTTAATTTATAAAAGCCCTAAAAAAAAACACATCCGAAAAAAGTTCAACGTCGTCTGTTGAGTAAAAGGCAATCTGCCTTACACATTAAACAAGCTTTCAAATTAAATTCCTTGAAATATTCTGGAAAGATACGATTTCCTTCCATCACAAGGAGCCGCACTAAGCGGGTTTTGTATTTGACTACCGGGCCTTTTTCTAGAAATTCATAAGCATTATGCAACTGAGTCTTTGTCTGTCTGTCTCGGCTCGAGTTCTGAAAGGACGAAAGCGGCTAATAATGCGCCATCACAGCTGCTGCGGTAGTTACGCGATAAATTACTCCAGCAAGGTGAAGTTAAATTACTTGAAAAAGTAATATAGAAGCAGGTGAATAAAAAAAAAATGTTGCACAAAAGTAACTCGAAAAGTTTAAAGGGAATTTTTACAGCATATAAAAAAGGTGGTATAATCAAGTTAATTAGATTAGATAACGAGTAAGTTTTATAGGCACACGTAATATGAATAATTGGAAAATTTCGATTTATCCCTTCCTTCTACGTTTACTTTCATAAACAATCATAGCCTTGTGAAAGCGCGGTGTAACTTTGAAACCTAAATTTATTAAAGTTCCATGACAGGGTTACTTTTTAAAATCCTACTTTGAAAAATTCGGCAGTATTGTACTATCTCTTTTTTGAGAAAACATCACATAGTTTATCAAGCAATATAATTTAAAACAGAAAACTCTAGTATTTTTTGTTCGAAATTGTTATAATCATGCATCGAAGAGGAAAAATTGTCGATCTGAATGTTGAACCCTTAAACTAGGTATTACATAT
This sequence comes from Proctacanthus coquilletti, assembly GCA_001932985.1. NCBI lineage: Eukaryota > Metazoa > Arthropoda > Insecta > Diptera > Asilidae > Proctacanthus > Proctacanthus coquilletti. Next base: position 259,047 of record MNCL01000135.1, read on the forward strand.
TTCATTTATGATATGATGTCTTAAGCATAAGATAAGCATTTTCATAAATTTCTTAAGACAAAAAGTATGATATCAGTCAAATTTTTTTCCCACATTTAAAACATTAAATCAAAGCTAAAATGAAACTCAACTGGCGACTTGCTGGTCAAGCAATATGGCCAGTCAATTTCTCAAATTGTAAGTTTATTTATACTTTTCCTCCTTAAGGAACTCTCTGTTGAACTTTGTTCCCAATGAATTCATTTGGAAGCAATCGAAAATATATGTGCGATTTCTAAAGTACTAAAAGTGGCTATTCTGGCCAGCTATTGTGCGTTTAAAAAGCAGTATTCTGCCATTGTCCAGATGTACAGGAACGCTGAAGGGCTAAAACCCCAACGGTGACCCCAGACAAATGGGCGACTGATGGGAGCTCCAGAGGGACTCGAAGGATCCCACTGTGAGAGTAAATAGTTAAATAACCCAGTCGTCGATTTTTAAAAAAAGGCGACCCTCGTGGGATAAATGTCTTCGTACAACATTTGAAAACTTCGATTCGAAAAACAATTTAATTTTGTTTTCTTTCTTTGACACAAATCCATTTACATTTGCATTGAACGACTAGAATGGGATCTATTAAACTGCGATTTAGCCACGTTTTAAATCAGCCCGAGTCCCTAGTAATCAATTCCGACCTCAATCAACCCCCATTGTATCTAAATTTGCAGATGAAGAGTTGAGTAAAGCCTGCATTGATTTTCCATCAGTCGGACTATTGTGTACCTTACCATCCGGCTATTTTTGAACGAACACATTAAAGCAATTTCCATCGAGTTGCGATAGGCAACATGGATTAAGTGCTCACCATGTTAAACATGAATTTAGACACCCCGAAAAATGCGACGGTGGTAACCTAAGACCTATTTTGAATCTATAGAATATCTGTGAATGTGCAATTCAGCAATATATGCATATATGAAAAATATATCCTATAGCAGACTTTTGAATATATATACCTTTTTTTACTTTCCAAAGTCGAAACAGAAAAGGACTGTAGAGGATTGACATTTTGAAGATTGAGTCCAAAATAGAGAAATTCAAGGTTATGTAGTTTTCATGCGTTTCTAATACACTGAAGTAAAAACAATTGAAACATATAAATCTAGAAATCTGTAAACCTAAAAAAAGACAAAATATTTTGTATTGAACTTTTTAACTTATTGTTTTGTAAAATATATAAACAATAGGTTTATGAGCATTTCTAATTTTAAAATATTTTAATAAACTTATTTTCCATTTTCTTTGAATTTGTGTAATTTACATGCGAGCTTTGACATTCCTTTTTTTTAATTGTTAACTAAAATAGTTAACTACATTTGTTCAAAACAATTTACCTAAAGGTAGATACGAGAAATCAATAATATTACTTCAAAACTAATAAAACAGCATTTTTTCGTAATACTTCTAAAGGCATCAAACTTCTGCTAGTGATAGAAATGGACTTTTGGAATGATCAGGACCTTAGTCCTAAAATAAATCAAATCACCCTAAATTTTGTATTATCTTTTGGTCGCATAATAATTTTAGTATTATGCTTTCTGTTTGGTCTATCTTACACCTTAGCAACAGATTTAAATTATAAAATCGTAGCAATCGCATAAGCACCTTTGCAAAATTCATTTCAAATAAACAATTGAAACAAAAGTGTTCGCCGTGTAAGTTATTTTGTGTTGCGCTCTTGCTAATGTAAGACGTATTGCCGAAAATCTTCCATATCTACATTTCAAAAATAGAAAAAAATTTAAAGCGTAGTCCAATAAATTTGCGAAATTTCCAAGAAAGTTTGTTTGTTCCAGCAGAAAAACAACAATAGGCAAGGAAAGTGTCAACACAATTTACAATACGGAAAAATGCAGCAAAGTGAGAATGTTATGTCTGTTCAACAAGAGCAGGGTTCGGAGCAGAAATCCGCGGTTACATCAGATGACGTAAATAAGGATTGTCCACCTGAGAAGAGTGGTAACGTCATAAAATCGCCGCAGCCACCGGTGGTGCGGCAGCGCTCCCTTTTCACCGCCAACCCTGTTTCTACGGTAATTGGCGATCTTTTATTCAAATTACTCTTGACATTTTTAATTCTATTATTCAACCATTCAATTATAGTCAAAGTTTAATGTGGCGGCATCTCCGTTCGTCTCCACCCAAAGGGCACCGCCCACTCCGAAGGAATCTAGTCCGCACCTGCCACAGATGGGTGCACCTGTACCCCATGTACCTCCAATACCTCACATCGCGCCTCCGCAATTGCCTTACGACAGCCGAATTCTTCGAAGCATTTCGGCCAGACACCTCCCGGCCCCCATGTACCCCTATGATGATGATATGTGCCGAATTGTAAAAGCCCACGATATATCGCGTAATGAAATTTCAATTTTTTTATCGCAGCCCACAATGCCACCGGCCTTTCCTCTTCCCTTCCCGAATCGACGTAGCAACAGAGACTTTGATTCAACACGGTCCTGCGGGCCGATGGCCCTTCCAAATGGGACAATTCAGATCCGGTTGCGAGATGGGATTCGGTAAATCTACGCTAAAGCCATCTTCCCGAATTATCATACCCTAATTTTTATCCTTTGTTCAAGGGTGGACATGACCCTTGATAAAGCCGTGCGAGTTGTCAATCAACGCAGTCGAGTGGCAATCTCTCTTTCGAGCAATGGTAGTTCTTCAGCCCTAATTCACCCGAACGGTCGGGTCTACCAGTATGGCTCGCGAGTCGAAATTGTCGCCTATGATGGCATGAAGACTAATAACTACGTGTAAGTACCAAAGTTCTGAAGCCGAATTACGCACCAAGTAAGTATTATTTACCAAAAATTGTCTTTTCCAAATTATACAATTAAGGTAGAAAGGTGACGACATTTTAATTTTGATCTCTTGCCTTTCTATGTAAATTTATTCTATATACTCCTAATAAGTGTGTATTAAGCAGACAATTACTAATAAAAAGCAAAATAGATTGGTAAGTAATACAAAAAAAGCTTAAAGTTTAATTGTATTTTAGTTGTTTAATAATTTTAATGACAAAAGAAGTAGTAACTCTCACTAACTTAACCATATTTAAAGTTTTATTAAAAAAATAAACGTTGCTACTCAAATACAATTTCGATGACTTTGGCGATTGCAATTACTTTTTCAGGCAAAAAACAGGTTATTATATCTATAACATCCAAAAATTATGCTCAAAGTGATTCTTCGTCTTCAATGCCTTTTCAGTATTTTATCTATCGCGAAAAAATGTATTAATTTTAGCGATAACAATCGAAACCGTTTCTCTTGAAGGAAATGAATATTTCGATTTATTCAGGTTGATGGTACCACATTTAAATCTATTCACAAAATTTTACTTTTACTTTTAAGAGCTTCAATTTTGTTTATATAATAGAAAAGTCAGTGATATTTACTTCAAAAACAAGTGTTCTTTTATGTTTAACGACATGTCTTATTTTTGATATAAGAAAGACTAACTTCAATTCCAAAAATCGACAATGATTCAATAAAGCTATATCGATCGGTGGTAACCTGTGAAGCCACCTTAAGAGAGAAATTTTATTTTGAATAGGTCCCAAAAGGCATATCATCCATCATGCACAAAACCAATAGCAATATAAGCAATATAAGCAGTCAATTAAAAAATAATGATAATTTGAAAACAATGTAATGTTCTATTATTATTAGTTATTAGATTTCCCTAATCAAGTTTGAGGAATTATTGTTTCACTTTGATCTTTTTACGCTTTATATAAAAACCACCAAACCAAGTTCAATCGAAAAGAAACTTTTTGAGGTTCCATGCTGTGATTTTTCCATCAAATTATTTGCTAAGTAATTACACATAGCGTTAGCACCAAACTTTAATAATAAAATAAAATATGATTAATACTTTATCTTACTTAAAGCCAATGACTGCTTAATAAAATCTAAATTTATGTGCTAATTCAATAATACTTTTTCAATAAATAAAAATGTTGTGATAATTACATTTTAGTGGACTGATAAATTAGTTTATCTTTAATTCATGCCCGCAGACGATATGCTAAGATGTGGTATAAAGGTGTCAGCTTTACCAGTGAAAACTGTGCTTTGACGTACCTTGTGGACGCTGCTGGGACGCGTACTACCAGCGACAGTTTTACGGACATGTACAAGGATTATACAATTGCTGTATTTTACAAGTAAGTTATAGTAGCAAGATGCTATGATTTGGAAAGCGTGCAAGATTTTATATGGTAACATTCAGTTTTCATTTTACTGAACAATTTGCTGATTGAACATTAACACGTAACCCTAACCCGTAACCAAAAACTAAAGGATCCAATTTTAATTGGAAAATTGAAAACGGTACACGAAGGTTAGAGACGAGTTCATATAAAATGCTGTAGGGGTTTTGGGTTCTAGATATCTTCATATTTTAGCTTAAAATAATGAAAGGGTTCTCTCGAGTTAATTTTGCAAGGAAAAAGAAAGAATGTTTGTACTCAGTTTATAAATTCTTTTTAAGGGACGCTAACTGAATTGATTGTATTTCTTATTGAAAACGGGTATTTATACTTAAAATGTTTCCTTGGAATTACAGAATGTTTCGTGGATAAACCAAGATAGATATATTTAAAAAAATTTATATATAAAAACTTTATTTTAGTGATTCTCGCCACGGGCCGGCTTATGCACAAGAGGCGACTGCTGTTCTTCAGGATTCGAAATTCCAGTGCAGCGAAGATGGAACTGAGGTCTTTGAAATAAACGGCTTTCGTATATCCCAAACGGCAGACGGTTTAGTCAAGTATGGGATAATTTTAATTTACCTCGAGCGCTCCTCTATCCTATGTACTTATCCCGATCTAACACCCCTTTTAGAATCACTCGCAACCACAACAAATGCTTAATTCGTACTAGCCCTGGGAATGGTTCGGCAACCCTCACTACTCCCATTATCCATTGTACAGCTTCACTTGGAAAAACCTCTCATTTGTTTGTTCGGTAATTTAACAAGCAAATTTCATTGAAAAAAAAAATGAATACATTTTTAAATGATTCATATTTTCAGACGTGGGGAACGAAGGATGCACTTTGACGGGGCGTCTTTCGTTGTCCGCAATGCTGGACATTCAGCTGGCTTTGACGAAAATAATTTACTTAATGTCTACTAACATTGGAAACGATCCCCGAATTTCCAACTTAATTGGCTATTTTATTTTATTTTTCCCTTGTAAACTGTGGCTTTGTGCAATTTTTACTTTTCATTCGCTGTCGTTATTTGTACTGTTCGCAAATTCCTGTTCGGTTTGCGATTACTTCATTTTAACGATTGCAAGAAGTTTAGAAAACAAAATATACGTATATGTGCTTTTGAAATGCAGCAAAAGAAAGTTAATAACAGTGTTCAAAATAATTAGTAAAATATATATTGTATGGATCAGTAAAGAAGTAGATTCGCGTAAACATGTTTATAGAACACTTGTCAACTGTTTTTCGTCCATATCTTGTCATCAAGGATTTTCTGGGTTTTATTTTAATTAACGTAGTGTGCTGTATTACTTATTGTATTGTACTAAATTAATACTATTGCTTTAATATTATTTCATTTAATAAATTAATAAGGGTAGCTGGTATTTTCGTGTTTTTAATTAATTAATAAACTGATTGTTTTTTTTTCTTTTTGTTGTATTTACTTTTTATTTTGGAAACAATTAATTGTGGTGGATACAGTGAGACACATTCAATCATTCATTTTGTCATGTTTTTGAAGGTGCAATCAACTGCAAAATTTTGTAAACAAGTTTATCGATACTCCAATTTGCCTGCCTAATTGAGAGACGATATATTTCCTTAAATTTATCGAATGGAAAATATTTAATTTAATGAACATGCAATCACGTCATCTGCACGGCAGAAACACAGAAAAGTTATGATTTTTCGAAAGTTCTGAAAGTTATATAAAGTAAAAATGTTAACCTAGTGACATAAAATGCGATGAGTTATTGATTATAAATGCAAAAGTTCCTCAGACCTGTTTTCTTCCCAAGGGGTGATTTATGGTAAAATTCATACACATATGAGAAATTGAAGGTTTTGTGCATGCGACTGTGCAGAAACTTATCAATCATGAAATGCAAGCAAACTTGCTAAGTAATCTCCAGCGGTGTTTTATGGAAATATATCAATATTTCACCTTAGGCTCGCTATTACTGACCCATTTGTTTTGAGGTCGTAAAGACATTTAACACACTTCCATTGTTCTTAAACCTAAGATTTCAAGAAGATTATCGATCTAGCAAAACTTTATGAGCAAATATAGTTAACATGTAATTTAAATTACCTTAAAGAACAAATGTAGTTAACTGAACTGGGGCTTCGGTAATTCGGTATTCTCATAATCTGAAATTGTGTAGCATTTATTGAATTTCCTATAAAATCCAATGTAAAGCAGACTTCGGAACTTTAAAATCTTCCTTCGAAAATTCATCAAACATCAATGGAATCAGCATATCAAAAGGATTATTTTATAAAAAGGAAACAAAAGTCGATTTGATAATAAAAATATCGATTTACCATTACTTAGTTCTTTCAATAAGGGAAAAATACAAAAGCATCAATCACATTTGATTTTTCAGTGAAAATGCCATCGAGTATCTCATTCTACTAGGGCTACAAAATTGCGTAGTGAAGCCGGCACATTTTGAATTTACTACTATCGTCAAAAGGCAATCTTTTGGGGTTCTTGAATATGCTTAAACAAACCAAACAATTTAAAATCCAGTAAGACTGAGACACTTCAAAGCTTTTGGCGGGTCCTTGGGTTCGTTATCGAAATTTCGCTGTATTTTAAAAATTATGTAATAAAATATTGATTGTAAATTGGAACGTACGATACAAAATAGCCAATCGATGATTTAGTCCCTCTACACAATTGATCAAAATTCAGAGGAAGCGATATATGCATTAAACATATTAAAGGATAGTGGTAATATAAAAAATAGTGTAAAGTGAAAAAAATATATACACATTTCAGTAAAGAGTTTACATACGTCATATTTTCTATGCAATTCTTGAAAACTCTTACTTGTTCTAAAATTCCTAGTCGAAAATAATTTCTTGATAATAAACTCGTCATAGCAAAAACATCAAAATTTTTATAGACATCAAAAGGAATTTTAAACCAGATTATTGCTCATAAAGAATGAAACATTTATGATACATTTCTTATAGAGGGAATAAGCAAATAAAAATTATATTACTTTTAATCATAATAAAAAAAATATGTATTCACTTGTGTTGAGGTTTTCAAGGAAGCAAAATATGTGTCAAAATATTTGTCCCAACAGAAATTTCATTCTTCCTCCGCGGCGGCAGAATTATTTCATCAAAGTGAATTTTTCAGATTTAAAACTTTTCTATTAACGTTATAGGCTATATCAAGAAATCTCTGAAGGTATGATGATTGGTATCAAAAGTATTTTTGACTAGTAGATAAGATTTAGCAGATTCATTTATAGTTTGACTACTCTTAACGTTCAGTTTTTAATATCACAAAGATAATAAAAATTTCAATTTCAAGAGGAAAATAAAAGCCGTAAAAATCGGAATATTTCTAATAATTTGTTAGTACTATACAAACATCGAGATTTATTAGCATCGTTGAAAGTATTTTGTTAACAACTTTTAAATGAAAACTTCGTCTAATTTTTTATTGAAATTGTAACTTAGGCATTTTTTAAAACATTAAAATATTACACTAGTTTACATATATTAGAAACATATTAGAAACATTTCGAGAAATTATTATTACCATTACCGCAAATTAGCCGAAAACAACTTTGAAAGTAAATAGCAAAAATCAATTAATCATCCATAATACATAAGCAATTTGAAAACAATGAAAATATATAATGACCAAAAAAAGTTCCAAGGATAAAAAGGTGATATTAATAGTCCTCTAATGATATACAGTATTAGCTGACACGCATCACACTAGTAGGTTGTTATAAATTAATTAAATTTGCATAAATCTAGAATACTAGAAAATCCCTGTGGTAATAAAACGAGCACGCGATTCGGTCTAAACAGATTAAGAAAAATCGCGATAGCTTGTTTCTGATAAAATACACCTGCATAAACTAAAATTGGGTGATGGAGGTATTAAATTTTATGGGGTCTGTCGTAGGATTAATAATTCAATTTTACTATGGATAAGCCTCCAATGGGAAGTAGGACAGGTGTGCTTAAAATCAAATTTCTCTCACTTCAATCTCTCGTTAATATTGAAATAAAATTTGAATTATATATACTTTTTTTATAGTTTTTGTCTATGCTTAAGAAAACCACGAAGGAAAATTTCTTAAGTACCCATCTAAGAAAGCCATTTCCCTTTATCCTTATACGTATAATTATTTCTCGTTTCCATTCCAAATGCCATCATTTTTACGGGCTTTGAAACTCCCAATAAAGCTTACATCTTTAATATACGCGACCCATGCGACTTAATGAACAGAATTTCCGAGACTTTACGGCACTTTTACCCTCATTACATGATGACGCGGATTTAAGCCATTTCATTAAACAGTCTTAAGACACTTCTGTTTGAATTATTTACAAAGACGTAAAATATTTTCCACTGAATAAATATGACTATCGCTAGGTAACCTGTCTAATATTTCCCACCAAACTTTTCGTCATCACCAAAATTACTTTTGTCGAACTTAGAAGTTTTTAGATTTGCCTTACTTGTCAAAGAAGCAGTAGAAATAATTTTCTTTCACCTTAAATTTTCCCGCTACGGCTCGGATGATGCTGAAGATAATTTTAAATTAGATTTAATTAACTAATAAGTTTTCTCATTATGATAATTTAATTTCGATTGTATAAACAAAGTGAAATGGCTGATTGTACATGCAGCAAGAGTAAATTTTTGCCTTTAAAACGTTTGAGCATTAGCCGTGGATCGCTAGTATGGCAAATTTTATAAATAGAAGGATTTGTGCTAGATAAAAAACTTTTGGAAAATTTTGTACTGAGTAGCATTAGCAAGCTAATGTAGATAAAAGGGGTCAACTGATAAAAAATTTTCACAAAGACCGAAAAATGAAAAAAAGCATGGTGTACATATGTAAGAAAGTAATTCACTAGCATTCCCAAAGCATAAAGTTTGATTTTCTTACAAAAATCAACAATTATTATAGTTCACATGTAATATAAAAAACATTGATTACTTCTTGCATACTCTGCTACATATTTAGTTACATAATTTAGAATTTTATATAAAATTTGAATTTTAATTTGAAATACGACTGAATGATAAGATTCGAAGCTTAAGTTTCTGTAAATGTTTTCTGTCATCCTTCCACATATTCGCAAAAAACAGACTCTTCAGTTTTCAAAGATAAGATTTTTCAAAAACCTAAAATAAGTTAATATTACTGACTTTACATTCGCAATCTATGAAAAAACAAAAGCCTATCGACCTTTAGTCACAAATTCCTTGCTGACCTGTATTATTTTTGGAAGTAGAATAATACACATTAAGATCGTTAATAATTTATTTAGACACTATGAATAACTACACCTGGACTATTCACAAAGCTTTAATACCTTTAAATGACGCCTGCAACTTTGAAAGACAATTCAAAACACCTGTTTTCCAAGAAGATGTAAAAAAATGTGTTTTTTTTTTCTAGACTTAAATTTATTTTATTAGATTTCCGTTTATGCGAAAACATACAAAAGTAAAATTCGTTTAGGAAGTACCTACCAATTTGCTTTGATGAATTGCAAATTTAAAACCAAACGAGAATGGAAAGAAATTTTTCAAAATTAAGAACATACACTGCCAAAACCGGCAAAAACGTCTAAGATGAAAAGAAAATATGTACAATAGAACATGCTTCGATGCTGTGTATTTTCTTCTATGTACTTTTAAATTTTATAAATTTCACACGAAACTTTATAGACTTACAAAAAGAATGTTCCCCTTCATCTGCTCGTCGAATTGGCATAACGACTCAAAGGAAAATCCACCAGGTGTCCCATTTATCCTAACAAGCTGCTTTTACATACAGGATACAAATAACCCGTAGACTTTGAAGAGTATTTCGTCTAATTGGGCACAAAATGTGATCCTAATTTGTTTAGTAACACTTGAATAGTCCCTTTTCTCCCATCACCTTCGTGTTGCCAACTGAAATAACAAATGACCCGTCATCAGCGCCGCCAGTACTCCGCTCCCCCCGGCAACTATATTATATTTGCCCGATCCGTAATTAGTCCAACATTCAGGAGCTCTCAACACGGAAAATTGTTTCGGCTTGAGGAGCACCCAAATGAGAATGCTCCTTTTCAAGTTTGATTTCCTGAAAATGAAAATCCTCCCGGGCTGGTGTTGGTTACAGCCTCTTAAACCGGGAACGGTGCAATATTCTGACGCGGACTCCATTACCGATTTCCTGAAAGGTAAAAAACTCAATGCCGCGATTTTCAGAATGAATTTTTTTTGCATCGTATTGACAACGCAGTCTAGAACGACAAACAGTCCTAAGACAATCTCACGGTGCGCGATCGGTTAGGTCCTATTGTTTTAAAACCATTCTGAGATATTTTTTCGAAGTTTTTCTTCTATCAAATGCAGAAATTAAGTCTTTGAAAATATTGCTATGATTATTTCAAAAATTCATCTAGACAAAGTTTCCAAACTTCCATTTTTTCTTGTCGATTTTACAACTTCTTTTTTAAAACGTTTTCATATCAGGTGTACGCATCTTTTTATCATTCGAAAGACAAATCAAAAAAATGTTTAAGATTTTTTTTTTTAAAGTATGACATATATATCAAAAAAAATAAAAGAAATAACGTTTAGTTTTTTTTTAAATATCATCACTAATTTCTAAGTATATTATACTGTACAGATCATAAATTTCCTTCCAAAAATATATTTTTCTAATTCTTTACAGTTGGGGCAGTTACAAATAAAAAACTAATAGATCTAAATTTATAGCGCAATATTTTAAAAATCCTTGAATTTATCCACATGAGATTTGTGCTAATTTTCCTGTTATAGAAAATAACAATGTTTTCTTAGTATTGAAACTATAAAGGGTCATTGTAATTTTTACTAACTAAGCAGCTTATTCTGTAAGAAGATTTAACGATAGCCCTATTCATTAATAATATCGCCCTGCATCAATTTTAATATCAGATTATCCTAATTTTAGATCTTCCAAAAATAACTATTTTCTATTAGGAAAAAAATAAATAGGAAGAAAATAACTTTATGAAAAAGAAATTCTTAATTAGAATTTACTCGAATCAAAAATAAGTTATATTAGATTTTTTGATCAAGAAAACTGGCAAAATTTCAATAGTGAAAGTGAAACGTTTTATCGTAACAGACGGACACATTGACATAGATTTTCAAAAAGGAATTGTTTACTATTTTTAAGCAGTAAAGGTTTTTTCTTAAAGTTCGCCCTGCATCAACAGGCAAATATCAAGGATTTCTGCGTATTTCTAATTTCAATTCTACTAATTGAACTTAGGCTTATCCATTCAATTTAGGCGGTGTACTTGTTAACATTGTAATCGTTTGCCAAGGATATAAAACAATAACCACCCAGTTCACCTAAAAGGCCTACGAATTCCTTTGCATGCTCAACGAATTCCGTGCTTTCAATCCATTTGCTAAACTAAATGAATTCCACCAAACCTCCTAATTTTTAACGCGTTACCTTTTAAACGGCAGTTGTTAGGGTTTATTAAAGAGCTAAAAAGTGTTATTATCACTCTTTTATGGTCGTCGTCGTTGTATTTATGCCACAGCAATTTGTGCGGGTTTCACTTTAAATAATGGTTTGAAAGTGTGGATTTAATAGAGGGATGGGTTTTAGAAGGGTTTTTAATACCTATAATTTAATTTTTTTTCATACTTTTCCATGCAAATTTGGTACTGAATATTATGTTTAAATATTTTTGGAAAGGTAACCTCCAGTTTTAAATTATTGAAAATGAATCTCTTCCAAAATCATAGAAAATAAAATAAATTATGCCTGTGTGTTTTCCTATTAAATTGGTACTAATGCATAACATAATATAACACATAACTTAAGCAATAAATATATTAATTTAATACAAAAGATAAACTGCATGATTGACTTTTTCTTAATTTTGGTGAGTGTAACAAACAAGGATACAAATACAATTGGTTAAATAGTGGCCGAAGAGCCAATTTCTACAATGCGTAAATACAAAATGAAGTACAAACTAATTTCATTAAGATTAATTTATGGAAGTTTGCGAAACTCAGAAAATAGACCACTTAACCTGTCCTCGAGTTCTTGGCATCTCAGGTAGATGCGGTTGTGGGTAATTTGAAGTTGCAAAATTACTTAGGCAAGTTTAAGTCCGTTTTTTAACTTTATTTTATAAAGCGATTAGAAATGTGATAAAAGTGTTCCGAAAACCACACGAAAGCAAATTTTCCTGTCCATCCGACCTGGATGATCTGATCAACTCTTTGAAAAATCGAAAAGTGTGAAAAGCGATAAGCCTTTGAACTTTGTATCTGGAATTCTTTGAAATAGCTGGTTTTTAGTATCACTGATTTGAAAAATGGAGAGAATACAAAGTTGTGTTAATTTAAAAGTTTTATACAAATTCCTGTTCATCTTGCAGCATTTACGGTATTAAAAACGTCCTACGAAGAATATAGGATAAATATTATTTGACAGGAAATTCATATCTATCCGATAATCCAAATCCGGAGCAATATACCCTACTAAGAACCCTCATAATTTACGATAGGATTATGTGTAAACAGTAAAATCCCTTTTTATTGTAAGTCAAATTCGCAACATAAGCAACGACAGAAATTGCCTAGGAATACCTAAAGAATCTGACAAATCTTTTCTACGAAACAAATGGAGAAATACCCGAAAAACAGATGGGAGTACACCCCTTATCCCTTAACAAGTATAAATATTTTTCCAGGGCCTGATTACCTAAATTTAGTATCAATAAGGCGGAAGTGTTCTCTACCAAGAACGGATAAATCAGGACGAGTCTTAACAACTTTAAAACTTTTGAAAACGGTCTTTACGAATGTAAAGGGCGTGGAACAACCTTCGTCAACATGTTAAAACTCCAGATGTAGAATATTAGCAAAATAATTGCATTTTCTAGAAAACTGAACGAACATTTCTTCCTTGAAATTTCATTTCACAATTCCACTTAATTACGTTAAAGCAACTCAATTACATCGTCATTAATTCTGCTTAGATTCATTTAATGGAAGAGCCTTGTGTGGTAAATGACTGGCCGACGGGTTTGAAAATGAATTAGATGCTATTTGAAAATTTTTAAATAATTTATTGCAATTAATGTGTACCTTTGAGTTGTAATGAAATTGTGGTGAATTTTATATCGTCCTTGAAACTACTAGTTCAGGATATCACACTACACTCTCACAAACCACTTAAAAGTTTTTAAATGAAATCAAAATTTCGGAGAATGGCTTTTTTGTGTTAAACGAACTTGACTGCAGTTATCACGAAATAGCACTTAATTTTATCAAGTGAGTAGTTCAAACTTCGCTTAACTTAAAAACGTGTGGTAAATTTTTGGTTCCTGGATTTTAGTACTCATGAAAGTAGTTAAGAAATTTTTATGTTAGTACTTAGAGTAGAACGTATGATTTCCCTTATAATAAACTGCAATTCCGCAAAACATAAAAAGTCTCACTTTGTAATCCGCGAATGAAAGGTTACAACCCTTTGACGGTTTCAGAAAATACAAAATAATTTTATTCTTTTTTAAATCTTTTTAAAAAAATATTACAAAGTAATATAAGGCTTAAAATGGTGTTTTTTTATTTTTCTCAAATCAATTATTTTATGATAGGATTCTTTAGCACATCCTTAGAAATTGGCACAAGAATTGTAAAAAAATTAAAAGTAAAAAAAATTTACATAGATAAGATTGTTAATGTAACGTGTTTTATTCATTTTTACATAACACAAAGTGTTTTAATTTACTTCTCAGTTTTATACTTCGTGTATGTTGCCCTTTTTATTAAGTTGCTCAAAATTCACTTTCTTATTAGCCCTAAGCTTCTATTTCAAAACTAACAATTTATAAGTACAGCTCTAGTGAGTCGATAAAACCTCATTAAATCGATTTTATGAATTATAAACATGGTCACCTTGAAGTATAATCACTTATGCCACTATATACCTGTACAGACAAACATCTCCCCAAAATAGTAAATTTGTATTTGGGTTCAAGTTATAAGCCTCTTGAAATCATTCACGTCGAAAGTATTGCAAGGGCAGTTCAATAAATAATGTCCCTCTTGGCCATGACTCAAAGCTCGAATTCAGCAATAATTCTAGATAGCACAGCATTGAATACAAGTTCGAATACACTTTGGTGAATGCCTTGAACTACATAATTATTATAGTCTGTGTTATGTTTTCTCAACCATCGGATGGAAAATAGTGGATGCAAACAACTATCACCAGCATTGCAGGATAATCATGGTCTGCCTTTAAATCTGTGCCAATTTCCTATTCCTACGAATTTACATTATATCCCACCAGTATGCAGTACAACCTCTGGAATTAATAGCACATTTCGGCATCAATTCCATACTTGAAGTTGTGCCAAAACTTCGACTAAGCCCATTAATTTTGACCGTTCATTGTCTGCTAGATGCCCACTCACAACCTCGTCCTGGAAATAATTTTCTCTGAATGGGCCTGAAATTTATAGTGCAAGTTAGGCCTTATGAAATCATTCCTATACCCTGATTGAAATTGTATCTTTCATACGCATACGCGTTAAATTATTTGAACCTGAATAGCTCCCATGGTGATATAGGCAATAGATTACAATCACGGCTTTATTGGCTAAGTCACTTACATGATCCTATTAAAACTGAGTTTGAGAATCTTTAACAACTAGACAAATTCCTTTTTAGCTGCCCTAGTTTAGATGCAAAAATTTAATAACTTTCACTAATTAGTAGAAATCAGAAAGGAAGGTTTGATTGATGAAGATTTTGAAACAGCAAACAAGAAAGCTTTTTGTTTTCCTTGTTTGAGTTAATTAATACAATAGAATAAAATTATAAGTAAAGCCCGTTTTAAACCTAGTTTGAGTTAATTTCGATTTCTTTTGGAATAAACAAATAGCTATAAAAATGTTGCCAGTCGACTCAGTTTTCTCGAAAAAATTAGTCCTTACTGTTGAATCAAAATCTTAGATCACTGTATCATATGGAGTCAAAAGAGTCGAAAATTTTCTTGAACTAGAGAGGCGTGGCTATTATTAAATGTATCAATTTTTAAAATCCACAAAAAATCAATTTTTTACTACATCAAAATATATAAATTTTTATCTTAAAAAAACGCGTTGCATCATTCGAAAAAGATTTCCAAGTTTGATATAAATATGCTTTTTAAGAATTTTAAATATTTCATTATATTCAACAAATTAAAGATATTTTCTGAAAATTGAATTGCAAATAAAGTTATAACGCTTTAAAATTATTTTTTCTACCATTTTTGAAACAACGGAATGAATATGCATACGTTTTTTTTCAAAAGACATTTTATTATGTCAATTATATGTCAGTAAAACTTCTATTTTCAAACTTTTGAAAATCCAATTTCAATATAGAAGAATTCCAATGGGCATCCTGTTGTAAAATAATTGGTTTTGAACTTTTTGTGCAAATTAAATTGTTGTTCGTCTTGTCTTTACTCCTTCATCATGTAAAAACCGTGGGAGGAGTATTTAGTTTTGACGAGTTTAGCATTATACAATTTTTTGGTTCTATTCGTCTGACGAAAGGTGATGTAACATTAAATTATAAACCAAAAGTAATAACTTTATTTAATTAATTTTAAAATATCGAAATAACTTTTATCGTACAAGAGTGTAATATACCTGAGCGATGCTTAAAGTATTACGTACTTTAGACTGTTAAACATGTCTGCACCGGTTGCCTATCGCGACAAAGAAATATTTTTGGAATGAAGTAAATTTGGAAAACGCGCCAAAGTTGTTGAGCTATGCTTTAACATCTTAAACATTTCAAATATCTCAGTTTTCACCTCTTAATTCCCTTGAGATTCCCTTTGTCGACTCTATGAAAACTGTTCGCTATCCTTGGCATGTAAATTTTCCAAAAGCAGCCATACCCCAACATCTTGAGACGGTGTTACTTAGGACAGCCTATGGGGCTCTTCAGTGCTTGGGAGTATTAAATAACCGAGCAAATCCCTTTCATGTCGAACCACTTTATTTCCAATGTAGCTTTGCTCGTCCAAAGACTCGAAGGCGCCCAGTTGTTCTGGTACTTTGCATTGTCTGTCTTAAAGGAGGAGACACTTGGACCCGATACAGCTTCAGAACACTTTCTTTGAATTGTCCGATACAACAGGCCTCCACCACACTCCAAGGCAAATGGCTCCTTCGTTCCCTTTGCGGCCAAAAATGGTTCGCCCTGAGGTGTCTTAAAAGGATGCAAGTATCTTAAGTACTTGTTTTACGTCGCCTTGCCTCAGGGCAATTTAATTTTCAGCCCTCTTCCTTTCAAAATACTCATTTATGAATTTCTTAGAGGCTTTGTAGCAAATGTGCCCTGAGGCCGTCTATAATTTTTAAATATCAATACACGCTCTACGCAAATTGATTTCTTACAGGTGCAGATATTCCAGTATAGAAGTATAAAATCCTGCGCAGTTTAATGGTACGGAAGCGAACTTTGTATTTAAAGTATGAACATGGGCCTTCTAAAACGTTTGAACTCATATGCAACATGCAAATATAAATAAGATAAAAAAAAAGTACCATTTTAGAACTGAAATCAAATTTTCTTTAAATGCCATGACTAACGAGTTTTAAATAAAAACTGTTTTCTTCTCATAATCAACAATTGAATTCTATTTGCTTTAATTAACATTTTATTTCATTTTTTTGCACAGAGGCTTTTTATTGTTAAGATATTTTTCCATTTAAATATACTTCAGAATACTTGGGAACATACAGAAAATTTCAGTTTTTTAAAAAAAAAAATATTTACATATTTAGTCTAGATCACATCATGGATACTGTCTCAAAATCTCATATCAGAATTCCAGGTAAGTACACTCATCCCTCGATTTACACGTGTAAAATGATACACTGTATGCATATGAAAACGTACAATATTACATTTACAAAGTCAAAGGACACACACAAATATTTTCTTTACATTTTTGCAAATAGAGGAATTTAAATTAAAAGTAATAAACCTTTTGCAAAATTAATAGGAAACTATTAATTGTAAAAGACCTAAAATAGTGCCTTAAATTCATTTATGTATTTTAATATAGGTACATATTTTGTTAAATAGAGCGTCATTTTTAAATAAATGTAAAAATATTGTGGTACTGTAACATCGTCTCCTTTGGTGTTTAGTCATTTTACTAAAATTTGCTGCCATTTTATGTATTTTTTTTTAAGCTTTTGTTTTGCTATAAAAATAGTAATTTGTTATAAACATTTGATTCTCTACTTTATGACGTTGCATTTTTTTTCTGTTATGCGTTCTTTATAGACAAAATTCAACTTTACTTTGCGAGTTTTATTCAAATTTTGTCATAATCTCTTGATTTAGTATTTCCTATACTACAAGCAAATATATTTTTACAGTAATAATAATAAATAGCAATATAATACAAAAGATGATTTCGTAACCTTCTTGAGGGCTTCTTTTAAAATTTATTTCTGTATATTCCAATTAACCATTTTACCACTTTTTGTTCACTTTGCCCGTGTAATAGGAAGTAATAGAATACAAAACCTTAATCGTGAAGCTTACATTTAAATTCTAAAATAAAAATTAAGAGTATTTGATCCAAAATGGTTTACCACGTTCCCTTTATTATTTTTATTATGTAATCTTCGATATACTCTTTAAAATAATTTTTAAAATTGGTCATCCTTTGAAGTAAAATTTTATAATCGATTAGAACATGAAAAAGCGGATTTTAATTTAAAGAAGAAAAGTTTCGATATTTATTTAATGTCTATATCTGCCATATTTTAATTTTGATTTAATTTTGAAATGGCCTCACAGAGTTTTGTGGGTATTGGCATCAGCGACCTCCTTAAAAGATGGCTCAATTAATTAAGTCATTTATACTTTTGGAAAATGGCCGAGGCTAAACTTTATAACTTTGAAATTAATATCGATTCAATAACAATAGGCAGCTGATATCACTTTGGTGTTCAGAAACCATTTCCTGGAAATTGATTGGGATATTTATCCGCTTCAATATTTTATCTTTTAATAATTGTCATTAGTTTCCATAAGTGAGGCTGACAAGGTTTCAACGTGATTTTTCCAATTTTATTGCCATTTTTTGATCCACGGGGGAAGGAAATGGACAACATTTTATGGGATTATTACACTTCAATATGGAAACTCTTGTTCGTGGAAAAAAAAAATATCCGCAGTAAAGGCCAGCGAGCGCAAATTACATTAAGTATAGTAACGTCGACGAAGGCAAATTGATTAATGGATCATTTTATTTCTTTGAACCAAAGATGATAAATGAATATCGATTACAGCTTGGAAAAATGTTCGATGGGAGTGTATTGTGGAAGCGAAAAATCCCGTCGCGAAAAGGCAATTATAGGATTCAACATTTAGCTTAGTAACTATACACATTAATGGCTGCCGAACGCATACGTATATCTGTTACGTCGATCATTGTTGATAAATTTTTTTTCGTTTTTCAAGCAAAACGTACCACTCCCGACGCGTTATTCTGAATCCAAGCTACCAGGTAATGGCCCAGCCTTGCTCTCTCCTAGTAATGATTTTTTCAAAGCTATCGTTAATCACCGTACACCGCTAAAACCCCAGTCTAATAATATTTCATTTTTAACATTTTCAATTTATCCATATCCCCCCGCATTGTGTAAGGGACTTCATCTCACTGTGGCATTTACATGAAAAATGGATATGACCACTCCCATTTCTTATTCTTTTAAAAAATTTACATTCTCCTTCCCTTAGGGTTCTTTTGCCTTTCGTAAAAGTCAACGAAATAACGACGGTACGCAAGGAGCTCTTGCATTCGTTCCCTTTGTATCGACCATGATTTTCATAAGAACATTTTTATAAACTTCATTAAATGGCACTTTAAAATCCTCGACTGTGTTAGGTACTGTGGCTTCTCAGACTACTTGAATTTTATTTAAATTTTATAACTTTTAATTTCTTCTTAGCTTTATTTTTTCGAAGATGAATCTTTGAGAATAGGGAAAATTTAATTGGGGATTTACAAGAAAATTTCTCCCTTAACGTGTAAGTATTGAATAAGCAACATTCCAACCTCAATCAGTTTAAAAATACAAGAAAGGTAAAAATCTTATAATACAAAAGAAAAATTGCTTCTCAAAAACGTAATTTCGAATTTTTATGCATGTGAGGTCTCGAATTGATTCGTATCAATATTCTTGAGAAAAATTACAGTTGTATAATAACTTTTAATCAATTCGTGCCATAGATTTTAAACAATAGACGAACAAAAATTGAAAAACCCATTTTATTACCAATTATTTTGAAAAAGTACACAAACAAAAGATTAAATTAAGAATAATTTGATTCTTGTAAATCCCGCCTTGAATTTATAGCATACGGGATAAGAGAACAAAGGGTTTAGCAACCTTGGCTTTATATTTTATTAAGCACCTTTTTTTACAACCGAAGGTTAACTAGACTTTAGCTATCAGAAAGATGATTTGAAATTTTATGAATCTGAACTCGGAGATTTCCTTAAACGATAAATTTTAATTCTACGATATTTTATTGATTTTAAAAACATTTAGGAATAAATGATCATTTGAATTTTATTTGAAAATTTGATGCCAGTAATGAAAACAAATGACCAACATTTTTCACTATAGTTATCTGATTCTGATTTTAATAGCAAATCCTCTTGCTGCTGGATAAGGGGACAATTTTATCCTTTTAATGGAATGTTAGATTTTATTAATATATACGAAAATTACTTCGAAGGTTTTTGCTCTTTAGTAAGTCATACAAAAAGATATTTTGTCACCTGATTGTCACTTTGGAGAAAAGAGATGATATAGCATGAAAAAAAACATATTCTTCATCTTAATAAATTATTATTTAGTATGATTAAAAAGAGTCCGCCAAAAATACATACAATAAATACTGGGACGAAGGCCAGTCGTGACGCAAATTTTTAAAATAGTCGCTTAGGTGTTTACTAAACTTTAATTGAAATGAAAATTTCTAAAAGCAATAATATATTCAAAATAATACTGGTATCGATTCAAAAACACAAAAAGAAAGTCAATGTCCTTAAACCCGAAATGTGTTTCGCAAGCCTACACAAAGGGACAACGTTTAATTTTATATCACGTCAGACATTGCATGACATCACTAACACCCATTTCGTGTGACAAAATCCCTTCACAAGGGATATTCTAAAATTATACAAAATGACTACGGCTTGATTCTCAGCACCGCAGCTAAGCTGTCCAATTAAACCTCTTAAATAAATCACTTTAAAAGAATCCTGCCGGGGGTTTGGCAATTAACTTCGGATATTTTGTACTGGTGATATGTGTCTCTCCCCGTCATATCAGCAGCGAAAGTTTCACAGCATCTCTGGTTAAATTTTGACGAAACACTAATTATTTTAAGCTGGAGGTTTTAAGAAGTTGTGCAATTTATATTGAGTAATTAATCTTCCATTTCGCTGTGAGGGAACGATGAGGTACTACAGAGATATCAGTTCAACCAACAGCGAAATACCCTTAATTAGAAAATCAAGAACATACAGGTGTACACATATATCTCTATATCAACGTAATGGTCTCAAATCCGCACGATAATCTCACAAGCTAAATATGTAAATTTAATAAGGCTTCAGGGTAAAATTACTTTTCGGTTGAAATTATTTCAGCTATGTTACAGTTACAATTACTTTTACAAAGCAATTGACCTACTGTGGATTCAATTATAAGCTACCATCCATGAAACCATAAATTGTGCTTACTTATTCAACACAAATTATTTCCAATTATGCGAGTAAAATGATCAAATTGGTATCCTTTTTTCAGCAGAATTAAATGAATATATTCAGCCTTAAATTATTTTTCCCGAGGCCATACTAAATTTTATAGCATTCTTTTAATCTTTCGCTAATATCCTTTCCAAGGGTTTATGTACATCCGTTTAATTAAGCTCAACGGCTCAAGAGATTTAAATCAAGAGTCAAAGGAAATTCAATTTTTTTTTCTTTTTCGGGAAATAGATTCATTACACCAGCGTTATTATCAGGGCTTCATTCTCCCGACACAATTTAAATTACATAAGCCGCTTTTGAAGTACATAAAATTTGTGTGTCCAGAGGGATACGTTTGGGGTTATTTAATTATAAAAGGGGAAAGGACATCAAGGAAATCGTTCGGGTTTCAAATTGCTGTTGACTTCGGCAGAAGCCCATTATTTTATTTTATTTTCATTTTATTTTTTTTTTTTTTGTCCGAGAAAAGGATTGAAAGTCTCGATGACGGGAAACAATAAACGAGCTGAAAGGATCCAACTTAATTAAGTTTTATTGTTAAATTCAATAGAAGCGCGTATATTTCACCGTATCCTCGGCCTTTAGGTTTTTTTGGAGGAAATAATTGACAATCATCGTAGGCTATTGTAGGTGAAAACCTTGCGAATGGTGCAATATCAAAAAAATTTAAGTAACTGCCTAAAAAGGTGGGTTCTTCGGAAGCCTCCAAAAGTATGGGAGCTCCCCATACCTCAATCGTCAAACTTTCCTATGACGAGTTGCACACGCCCCTATTTCCCCGTAGAGGGCAATCCCCAATAAGCGTAGACGCAAGACGGGACTATAATAAGACATCCCAATGAGCTGGTGGCCCATGGAGAACCGCAAGGTTGTTTGCATTGAGCCCTCGTTAAAGTTGATTTTAAGAGTGAAAGTTTTGCGTTGCCGGGTGGAAAGGCTCCTCCGAAGACTGAAAAACTCAGAAAATTCAATACCGAAGTTATGAGGGCAAAAGCGTGGCAGAGACGAGAACCCAATAGTAAGGTGGGTTTGGTCGGTTCGGGAGGTGGCAAAGAACCACTTAGGGATCGTTTGCATGTCAACTTTATATAACATTAGGGATATGACCTAGTCAACCATTTGACAGTTTGATTTCAACTTGTTAACTGAAGCGATTGAATCTGGATCGCCTTCGGGGAAGGAAGTTTTGGGAGGGGTCAGATTTTACATTTAGATACACTCGAATGGCCTCTGCCTGGATTTAATCATTGAAGAACATTTGATCGCCGTTGCTACCACAAATTGCGTGCTTATATAACTTTAAGCGGTGATGGGTGGGAAATTTCAACAGGAAGACCTTCGAAGATAACATTGGGAAACCCCAATTAGTAAGGTGGTAAGGAAAGCAGTTTTAATTGCCTTGAAACTATTGATTGATACAATGAATTTACACGAATCGAAAACCTTAAATTAATGATGGTAGAAAATAATTTCTAACTACAACATTCTTCAACTTACCCTTCTAAATCATCCTGTCATTTGCCAATTCTCGTAAAAGCATTATAGGATAGTAAACATTCAGAGCTATTAAACCGGGGTTTAATTATCTTTCCACATTCGCCCATTGAAAAGTTATAGCCTTCGGCGTTTTAATCATTTTTCTTAGAAATCGCCATTACCTTCAAGACGAAGCAATATTAAAGTAAATTAGGCACATTCAAGACATAGTAAGCAAAAATATATACAATTAATTAATTCCTTTCAGTTATTCTCACCACATTCGTCTTGTAATTTGAATCTGGTATATAAATTATTTTCTTTTCTGAACACGGAAAAAAGTCAAGAATTCGAAAACCTTGATTTAAATTCAAAGCTGATGCTTGCTTTTATTTCTCGAGCAAAACAAATTAAGCAAATTTAGACTAGAAAAAATGCCTAGCAATTAGTGAATTACAAGGCGACTTAATTAGAAGCCGGTGTACGACACAATTTGACAAAAGTCAAAGGTCCAACCATTCGCAAACATTTTCAATCTCTCTTTAGTGTGCAGTTAGCTACAAGGTTGATTTTCTTAAAATACACTGCAGGACATGGTATATTCGTTTCGACTACACTTTAGTCTGCATGGATTGTTTTTGATGGATTTCCAATTGAATTTAGCCCTTCTGAGGTATTGGAAATGACGGTTTCATTCAGATTCTATAGCAAAAACCCACTTAATATACGGCAAGACGGAAAGAACACGCAATTCTTAAGAAGCACACCCCTAAGATCCTCTAAATTCTAGAATAGTATTTTTGATGATTTCCCGAGAATTTGAATTACAAATGAGACCAGTCGAAGTCGGCGAAAGCTGATAAGTTTTAAATATGTAAATTTTCTTTAATAATGAAACGAATTGAATGGAAAATGTGTCCCTTTTTATGCGAACGACAGATGGTATAAATGTATGCAAATTATGGCTGCCTGATTTACTTATTAGCAGCGTTGGGCTGTAAAAAATTGATTTATAGACATCCTCACACATGCTTAAAGGCAAATGAATTTATAGTTAGCAAAAATTGCTGAATGATTTTATATTGTGTCTATTTTACAGAATTTTAGGATCATTTTCTTTTCAGAATTACTCGGTTAAAATTCCACGTTTTTTCTTATAAAGATTCATAAAATAAAATAAAAGAGTAAAGTTTGTAAGTAAAACCAATGTTCACATATAACAGTAAGCCATTCTTTAACCTATTTTCATTTCATATGATATGAAATAAAATTCTCAACTTTAGACCTAAACAAATCTAAAACAGGACTCTATTATTTTTCTTAATGTGCAATAAATTAGTGTTGTATGTAGGGCAAAATTGTAAATCGCTTATGTTATTTAATTTCTGCATTAAATTTGGAAACACCATTCATCGTTAGAGACACGTGTAGTAGCACTTAAGTGTTCCTTAACTTAAAACGTCTTCTTTAACTTTGTTAAATATTTGATAATTAGGACCTTATACTAACTACGGTCTTAAAAATTTCCCTTTCAATAAAAGGCAAGAACAATTTAAAATATATCGTATTAATTTATTTATTATTTTCTTTACCGTACGAAGAAGCAAAAAGCACAAATAAAGAAATATTAAGATTTTTGATGATGTAATTGAGATGAGATGCATTGCTAATTGCCTACATTTAGTTCTTCTTGTTATCCCGAAAGGAAAAGTAGACATTTTATTTCAGTTTAATGTAAAATTTGATATAAAACCTCATTAAAGGAATAACGCTAATTTCTTTAACTGATTTTAAAATGTTTTAAAACTGCATTTAATTTCAGATTACGGTTTGAACTTGCTTGGTTCTGTTTTTTTTTTAGATGCATCCTTAAATATTGCCATCTATAAACTAAGAAACACATACTTTTATTACTAGAGATACATTAGTTGGATTATACTGAAATAGGCTTCTAAACCTAATAAAAAATAAATCAATAGGGGAATAATTCCATGCCCACTGTATTACAAATTCTGCGACAATTTCAATTTTGTCATCTTATAAACGTGTATCCGAAGATTACTTTTACTTGTAAATCATTTTAACTAAGACATTATAAGACCCAACTAATAAATTGCAAAAATGTTTGTTTACATTGCACTAAATTTAATAAAGGTATTCCACTATGTCCAGCACAAGTAATTTTATTACTTGCTGTACACCTCGGGCTAAAATCACACGAAGTATATTCATTGTCCAGTCTATGAGGGCTTAATGTACTTTGATAAATTTGCTTAGTGCTGCTATTAATTAATTTATGAAAATATTGGCCAGTGTGTCTGAGCACGGAATGTGTAACCTTAATTAAGGCACAAGGACGGTGAACAAATATTTGTTTCAATTTGTTATCCTCTGGACTTTAATCCAACAGTCCATTAATAAGGGTCTCGCGGGAATTTACTACCGGCCGGACGAGAAAGGAACACACTCCATTTTTCTTTCGCTGTTCGGAGACATGGGTTTTCATAATGGAAATTCGGGTAATATCTAGTAATCCTTTCCAGACAGAAACGCAGACTGTCTAAGACAAAAGGACATCTGCTCTGTTTCGCAGTAAGCTGTCGTCTTCACGGCTTTCGTTGTTATTCACATTGCGACTTTTTGTCTGAATTATTTCTTTTTGCCTTTTTCTTTTTTAATTCAGTCCTTGTGAATGTTTTTCTACTTCCACGAGACTTCCGAAGCGAGGAGTCTTTAGCTTTTTTAAATATTTAATAAAGCATCTGTTTTTTTTTCTCTACTTCGAAAGTTGTTATCTATACACACTTAAGAAATTTTCTTCTCTTTGTTTCGAACATAAGTTTTATGCGTTTTTATTCGCTTTCTTGACCTGATTTCGCTCCAATTTGAGTGCATGTGAATCGAAATTCTATGGAGTATTAAGGGAATAATTAGAGAAACTTTTACGCTCCAAAGATTCTAAAGAAAGCGAGGAGATAATCACCTCCACTGTAATTAAACTTGCTTAGCTGCTTGTCGAAAGTTTTCCAAAGAAAATAATACGGAATAATGGAGCCCAGCAACTGACCCTGACTATGCTTATAAACAAGCGCTCAATTGTCTTCTTCCTTCCTCGAAATTCGCTTAGTCAGGTAGGGAACTTCGGCGCGGTTCCTTTATTTTTACAGGCAACACCGTCCTTAAAAAATTAAAATTAAGAATGCAGGGTTTTCGGGAAAAACAATAAAGTTACTCCTGTGTAAATTTTACTAACCCTCTTTACTCACAAACTTTCCCTAAATTATAAATATTCAAAAATTCACTTCATTTACTTATTCTAAATTGATTCACCTAAAGTCCAAAACGTATTCGAACTTAGCACACACTTTTTAGTTATAGGGAATGACTTTTAAAAATACATTGAAGCCTAGAAAAGAAGGTAAAAGCGATTGTTTTTCATATATCCAAAACATACACGACTAAAGTTTTACTTTTGAATAATTTACAGACTCATTATGGCTGTTTATTTGAAAGCACCCTTTTAAAAATAAAGGTCTAAGAATGCTGTAGGCAACGCCTAAAGTAGAGCATCAATTTGGGTAAAATTGGATTTTTAAGAGCATTTTATAAATATTTTTTTTATTTTACTATTTACTAATCGTAAAATTTGAATCAGCTTATGTGAAAAAAAATCAATTTTATGTATATAGTAGTTATTTAAGGTTCGATAATAGGAAAAAAAAGGTTAATTATAAAGATACTTTCCATAAAACGTAGGTTGTTCGATTTGTTAGAAATGATTCCAATTATATTTTTTACATTTTGCAGTTCCCTAATAATACTTTGTAAAGTGAACAATTAATTTAATGTTGTTCATTTCTTCGAAAAAGCTCATTTCAAAATTGAAAATAAACTTTTCTTAATTTTTCTTGACTTCCTGATTTTAAATTTTTTCATATTTATAAATTTTTAGAAAAAATGTCAGAACCCATGCTATCGTTATGATGATAAATTACTAATTCATGTGGTAATTTTTTGTTTAAAAAAGTACAACGAAAACTTCTGTGCTCGATTGCTTCTAAATCAATAGATACCGTATAAATATTTGAAATATAGCAAAACAAAAATAAGTGTATCGATCTTGGTAGAGATTCATAATGCGGGAATGATAAACCTTTTAAAAAATTGTTTTAATTGTTTCACCAGAGAAAATGAGAGTTTCATTTCAAAGGTATAAATATTTTAGTATTATAACAATACATACTCAATTTAATTAATTTATAAATGTAGAAAGAGGTACTTTCTTAGTTATGAGTGTCAAACTTTGCCGTCTTGCTAAAAAGGAACGGCATCCAAAAGATTTTTCCCGAAAAGATCCAGACGATTCGTGTTAAATAATTAATTATGTTAATGTTATACATGTTTATTTTATTTTTCTTGAAGAATCTTTGCCCATTGAATTTAACTTTTATTTAAGAAGTAGAGCAACTTCAGATATATAACGCAGATAATTATAGAAAACAATAAAATAAATAATATTGTTATTCCTAATAACCCAACTATAAAACATCTTTTGAGATTTAAAAAATTCAATTATGATTTAAAATAATATTTTGACATATACTTTACTAAATTCGAACGCAATATTAACCTAGAAATCATAATTAATAATTGTGACTGTGATTTCTGGTGCGTTAAAATTTTTATAAAGCAAGGTTTTATACCCAATTGCTGTCTTCTCATTTAAAAAAATATAATAATGATCAGTTTCTTTCAAGTAGCACTTAAAGAGCACTTTAAAGGACTAATGCTTCAATTACGTCAAATTATTTAAATTTATTATGCGCAGTGTGCCCAATAACAACTGAATTATTCACTTCCAGAAACAGAAAGCAAGAATGAATAGGTAGGGCCCAGGAATATTGAAATATTAAATTTTATAGATTTACCATTTGTATTGAACGGAAATATGAACTTACATTTTGGGAATTTCCATTTGAGGGATTGGGAAGTGAGGGGCCCGTCCTATGTCGAAAACGGGCCAACGCACTCCTGAGGCCCTCCGTATTGTTATTGTCGGGCCCCTTCTCAAATAAAATACACCCACAAAACAACACTTTGAATGATTTATTTATAACTATTATCACACAATATACACTTCACTGAACGCGCACAACGCCTTACATTCCATTTAAGCGATTTCCAACGAATGGAATTAATTTTTATTCCTTCACAACTGATAAACCAATATTTTTCGCATAACCGCTGTAAAAAAAATAAAAAAATCAAGATAAAATTTTATTCAATTCACATGTGATGAGTCACATAAAAATTTATGCTGCCGAAAAAGTTCTCACAGTGTCGAATCTATGCTGTAAGGGGAGCCAGCCAAAGTCACTTTACAGTCGTAAAATTACCCAGCGAAGGAAGTGTTCGTCGCAACCTGTAAGAAATAAAAGTATCTTGAAGTAATGTGATACTCTTTATAACGGTCTTCATGTCATTGGAGCAAATAAAATCTTCGGGAGCAACCAAAAGGTCCTCCAATGCGGCAAGCGATAACGAACAAAGCCATTCATGTAATATTAAGAGGTATACCGAAACTCCAAGCTAGTCTGGGTTTTAAAATTAAAATTCTATTGGACTTTGAAATGGCAAGCTCGCTTTATTTCGATGTCTTGTGCTAAATTTGGATTTTTGCTTATAAGAAATTGTTCAGGAAGACTCTCTCTTAAATTTAATATGATATATCTTAAGGTAGGTAATTTTTTTTCTTATACTCTCTAAGAAATTCCGTCCATTTGCAACTATAGCATCATCGTTTAAAGCCATGTTCACGTAGTCGACACCGCACACCCTCTGTCTTAAGCTATGCCTTTATATAGGTGTATTGAATTTAACGCGGAATATTTTTAATGCACACAGTAAATATTAGTTAGCTAGTATTTTATGGAGCAAACTACTTTTTATTTTAACGTTACCTGAATTTCTAATATCTAGGTGAATATTGCGAAAATTTGTGCATATGCTTTATTTAGAACGAGTTTTAATGTTTTCTTCAACGCAAAGGGTTTTAAAAGGTCGTAGCAATCGAAACTTCTCTATTAAAAGTGATTGATTTATTTAATCTCCAAATAACACCAGAACTAAGGCAATACTTTTAAATCAAGGATCTTTAACATAATATTCTCGCGAAAGATTTAATAACATTGTTTATTATAAGTAATCGATTTAACATACAATGAACCTTGGCATTTGGACCCTTGACCTAGTAAAGAATAGAAACCTGACCCTTAAATAGGAAAATGTTGAAATTGTTTAAAAAGTTTAAAATGTCAAAAGTATCCAGCCTAAAAACTAAAAACGAAAACACGTCAAAATTTCGCAATCTAATTAAATAAAAAGCAAAAACGTGCTTTATTATCTTTTTTCTTTCATTCTGAGGTAACACGAACTGCTGGATCGAAATTAAATTTTTTAAGTAAACTTAACATAACATTGGCTATGGCTTAAACTATACTCGTATAACAGAAAAAAAAGAAAAATTTAACAAAAATAAATAAAATTAACAACGCTCCAATTTCTAATAAAATTCTTGAATAAAAAAAAGTAGTTTTACTTACAACTTGAGAAAACCCCTCCGGTTCCGACTACTACGACGGGTATGGTGAATGAAAGCCTGACCCCGTAAACAAAGATCCACATACCAGAAATTCATTTGAAGCTCTTCAGCGAACTGGAATCAGATAGACCCCGTGTTGAGTCGTACTGAAATTAGTCCAAGGTCTCAAAGAAACTGCCTCCGGTTTTAGACCGTAGACTAGACATTAGACTAGCCCTGGCTTATGTGTGAATCAAATCGAGTTTCACCCAATACTCTGGCTTTTGCTTGATCACTTCTAAAATCATCTTGGAAGGTTACACGCAGTGAATATGTTGCACTTCCTCCGTAAGTCATCATTACTTTCCTTGGCTTTTAAGCGCAGTTTGCTTTATATAAGGATTCGATTTTTATGTCTTATGTTATTATTTTCTGTTTTTATTTTCCGATATTTCATTATATTTTCTCAATTTTAGGAAGAGCTATAAACTTCGAAATGCAAGTATATATAAAAAAACAGCTCTTCCTTAGATGGTTAGGCAAATTATAGAAAAAGTTATTTAAATAATTAATCAGTCTAGAATAGTTTAATATTCCTCTATAGATACTAAAAGCGAAAATTTATCTTAAGGTGCTTATAGCCAATACAAGCAAATTTACTTAGCCTAAGCTCTATATTCCGCGGGTCTTTTAATTATACGACGATAATTATCAGCATGGTACATAGAATTGGTTTTTAGGTTTGAATTCCTATTACCCTTTTATTTGAAAGCAAATGCAAGTATAAAAATTAAAACGAATTTCATCTCCATGAACTACAATATTACACTTTATACCGTCTGTTTATTTTTAACAAAGTTCCAAATACCAGAGTTGTCCTGATAAGTACTTTGATTAATTCTTCAAAATCTGCGCAGGATGGCAAATTTAGCTAAATTTATAACAAATAAAACACCCAAAGCGATCTTTTCCTTCATAGCAGACCTGTAGCGAAAAAATATTGAGAATTTTACATTTTTTATCGATCAATTAAAAGTACTGAATTTTTATTTGGTGCAATGCAACACACAAAAACAGTGACCCGGACATTTATCGCCTGAAATTCAACCGAACATCATCAGAAGACTGTTTAGTCTTAAGTTCATTAGGTCGATTGGATTATTCTCCTGATTGACCCGATTAAATTGGACCCACTGTTAATGCATTCCATACAACTAGCAGTTTCTATTCATCAAATGCAATAACTTGATTTTGACTATTGATTTTTGCATTATATGCTATTAACTAGAAAATATTTGTTCGTAAACTTCGGGAGTGTTCAAACAAACTTCTAGGCAGGCGGACAAACAGTCTATATGGTGTGGCGTGCTATAATTGCAGCCTGCAAAAGCGCATCAGTCTTCCTGGGAATAGTCTACAGTTCCTGAGATCGCGGGCAATATAAATGGAGAAATTGTCGTGGTGGCTGTTAAATATCAAAAACCAACTATTGCCGTTGATTCTGCTGTCTGAACTCCTAGTCCTTGTTAGAACTGAAGGAGTTCAATAAATTGCAGTCTATACTTCCGATCCCTAATCCAGGTCAGCTCTACTTACTCGGGAATTATTAATACAATTTTAACTCCCTGGATTCGGGATTACTGCAATTACACCCAGTTGTACTTCAATGCAAGTTTGTTTTAAATCCAAAAGAAACCCGCACATAGTCGTAGGGGAAATTATGTCGGGTTTCTATTTAGCTTTCATCAATTTCCGTGTGGGGGTTTACCGTGAATTAAAATCACATTATGCAGTTTGTAGAGATAAAAGCAATAATCACAATAATTACGCATAGCACTTCATTTAATCCGTCCTGAATGAGTTTCCACTTAGTAAAAATGAAAATTGTAAACGTGGCTATGACTTTTTTATTTGTGTGCCCAGCTGGTGGATTTAATTACAGAATTTAATCAAAATTTCTTCCATTCTCAATGAAGGTGAAACCTTCTACCTTGGTATACGATTTTTCACGCTCCATTTCTTTTAATTTAAAGCGTATTTTTTTATTGAATACTCTTATTTCACCTTTTTATTTTTATTATTAAGGTACCTGCACTTGGCTAAATTTAACTCTATAAAATTCAAAGTAATTTAGCAAAGGTTAGCAAAAATACTGGTTGTGTAAAATGGACTATTTTTATATGCAGACGGGCAAGATATTAACTGATCTAAATAAGATGATAAATCGAAATTCTAGGCATATTGCTAAGAATTCACTTTGAACGAAAAAATCCTTAATGACTTTTGTGGTAATCAGCCCTCAAAATTGTCGACTAAATTACATTCCAAGAATTTTACTTACGTGAACAGGAAATCCTTAAATTTATGAGCTTATCTAATTTCTAAGATTCCCTACTATAAATAGAATAACTCAGCCAAGACAAAACCATTTAGGTAGGTATATGCTATTAAGGATTTCTAAGCATTTTTTGAAAGCGGCTTTAGTAAATTACATAAAAATAGATCTTTTATAAAATACGAACCATCTCATTGATGCCATAATCATCAAACCGTCCTTGTCGAAAGAAAGATCTAGACTTATTTAAATAAGCACTTTAACTGAAGAATTTCAGATCTTACAGTCATATTTCTGAAAAGTTAAAAGTCATTAAAAGTTGCAATTATTTTTTTGTATTTCTCGTAATATGAAAAGCAAAACATGTTCAGTATGAACTAGTTGAAGCAGATAATTTACTAGATATAAGACCTTTTATATTTTAAACAGAGAAATATGTACGGAATTCTTAATTTGAATTTCATATGTAAAATAGGATTAAAATCCTGCGTTCAACTAAATCAATTTTATGTGGTGAAAGGCTCCCTTAAAATATTTACAGCTTAATGAACTTAAATTCCCGATGAAAAGGATAAAATATCTCTTTAATACTCAAATGAATTTTCCCTTCCACAATATGCTTAAATTGAAAAGCACGTCCTTCTCAACAACACTGTACTTAAATTATGGCGCCCTAAGGCGACACATATCTGGGGACACGACATTTAAGTCCCATAAGTAACAAAATGCGGAGCATCTCTGTCTCGGCAACCTTTGGGCCTCCTCTCTGAGATACCTATCCTTATCACGTCTTCCTCTATCGAGGCATTCAAGCAAATTACGAAAAAAATTCCAGCAAATTCCGTTTTTGATATGTGAGCAAACATGTTATAAATAGGTGCCACCGGAGTGTTAATAATTCAACCTTTGGTTCGGCTCGTATACTCGTTAGCGTGCTTCACTGGAATTTCCCAGGATGGGGGCGATGAAAGTTAAAAGACTCTAAAACATGCTGGGTCAGGACTCGGGGGTTGATAATTCATTGCCATTCATTGTCCCTTGGGATATCTTGAAATCAATAACCGATCAAAGACACACAAAATATTGAAAGGCACATGGGGATTTTTAAGTTTTCTTCTGTCATAATCTGTTTTATTTAAAATTGTAAAACCTTGACTATCTTTCATACAAACACATATCAAAAATTTAATAATTTTATGTTTTCTATCATTCTTCTTTGCTAAATTCTCCTTGTATAAACGAATCAGTTTGTTTCCTAAACATCTAAGACAATGCATTCAGGTATTAGCTTATTCCAAAATTTATAATATTGAAAAAAGAAGCTTTGGAAGCGAAGAACTTACTAAAAATTTATAAAAGAAAATTGAACAATAAGTTGATGTTCCGAGATTTTATGTTAGTCAATAACTTCTGTGTTTTGTGTTACATATTTCAATTATAATTTGATTTTGTATTCTTACTTTTCTTCCTTTTAGTTTTCTAGCTAGAAATGTAGCCCTCACTTCGAATTTTAAAAATCTAATCAAAACTTCGTGATTAAACTAATTAAATGTTAATAAACCCAGGTGTTACTTTTCTGGGATATATTAAATCACAAAAATCAATAAATGTAAATTTTCATTCAAAGTTATTCAAAAATGGTGCAATTTATGCTCCATCTTGAAGTGTTGAATTTGAGTTCTTACGATAAAATAGTGCAAAAATCCAGTATCATCAATAATCATTAGTATACCAAGTTTTTGTTTAATAGCTCAAGGGGAAATGCGTTAAATTAGCCTTTAAAAATAAAATTAACTTTTATATTTATGTCAATCCAACTTTATTGCCAAATTTCTAAATTTCCAGTGCTCAAAACATACATTATATACACCTACCACATATTTCTGGCTTATTTGAAATTCTACGGCTTTTATTTTCAAATTGACAATACGTACTTTTGACAAACATAATTTAATTTGTGGGAAGCTTCATAAAATTGTCCATTTACTTCCCAGAAAGTATCCAATTCATTCCACAAAATCCAATTTGAAAATAACTCGTCACAGAGCTACTTGAATTGCACTTAAAAGTGGGATGAATCCTTTTTCATCCTTTTTGCGTTTTAATCAAATTGCAAAGGATGCGAAGTAATGTAAGTGGAAATTGCCTGGTTACGAGGACCACTCTCTGGTCGGCTTGCATGGACACCTTTTTAAGGTCCACCGCATGTAAACTCATGAACAAGACCCGGATTAAATGAAAGGATTTATCCTCCGCGAAATAAAGTTGCCGTTGACGTTGTTGCTGTTATTGCAAGAGTCTCGGACGATTAAGTAAAATGCGCGAGGTACAGACCTCGCTCCGTGGCGATTGGAGAATTTTCTTTGGTTTTTTTTAAAAAAAAAGGTTTTGAAAAGCAAAGAGTTATTAGTTTTTGCCCCTAGCTAAATTACACAGAAAAATTTAAATTAAAATTCATAAGGAGATAAGATTTTTTTATTTATAATAATTATCCATCACATTAAAAAACGCATTTGTATCCTTCCATTAACTTACTGAATTATGTTATATTTTTAGCTTAACCTTTAACTGGTCACGTTGTCTAAACTCAAATAATCGATCACCCACGGTTCGTTGAACCCCAAATTGAAAGATTAAAAAATTCTAAAAATATGATTTTTACTGCTCACCAAATATTATAATTTTAAATATTGGCTTACAAAATAAAAATAAGTTTTATTATTAGAATTCTAAAAACAAAGACAACATAAAAGAATTATTGAAACAAAATATGAGCGCTTGAAGTCAACTGGGGTGTATGAAACCCCACGTGACATATCGAAGGTTACATAAATCTTAGGTACTTAATTCTTTCAAATTTTTCGTAAAATAAATGCGGTCTACTGAGAGTGTAACTCTAGTTAGAGTATATTTAAAGGATTTAGGTAGAAAAACAACTAGGTAGATAATTTTCCTCTAGTAGTTACTAATTTAAATATTTAATTGATAAGGAGATTTATGAATAGACAAATCTGTATATAATTTAAAACAATATTATGTATATAAGTTCTATATATCGCTAAATAACAATGAAAACTTTATTTTAAAGTACTTTTCGAATTTGTTTACGAAATACTATCGCATCTGATTAATTCTATACAAAATGAACATAAAACAACAAACACTCAATCTTAAGTTCAACATTCCAACTCTTAAGCTGCCAGTTGTCTGGTTGCGCTAGACGAAATCTGTTTGAAACAGGTGCCTTATCGCAGTAATCTATCTAGAACGTGCCTAGAATACCTATAGCCTGATCTGTCGCTTCGTTCTATATGAAATATTAATTTATCCTGAGATACTTCTGCTTAAGTCCGACGCCCCTAAAGTATTAATTTGTGCATTCCTGTGCTATTGGGAAATGTTGTATTAGGGAAATTGTTAGACTTTCAAAGGGTTCCTAAACTTTTAGATAAGGGATTAATGCGTGAAACGAATTTACCTATTCCCCTGGAGAAAATAAATTTTTCTTCCCTTGAAAGACACTAATTAGGATTTAATTAATTTATGGAATTTATTCAAACTTCTATACTAAACAGAAAAAGGTTTTTCATAATGGATTCTATAAAAAGTCGAAACGTACACTAGTTCCCCAGCGGAGTGGAAGTGGAAAAAGGAATATTTGAATTACAAATTAAGTAATTGTAATTTATTTAGAATAGATGTATAAGTTTGTGTAGGTGCATGTCCTCCATAACATTTTCGAATAACAGAAACATAAATGACTGTATTTTTTGTGTAATTAATTTAGCCCATTTGTCTAATCAAACTCGAATTCGAGAGGTGGATTAAATCGTTCCGCCTACTAATTATTTTAATCAGTTTGTTTAGGGACTAGCTAGAAGCTTACACGGGTCAGTAAAATTGACCACCACCGCAGACAAGCTTTCCGATAAGCCTGTCAAGGAAAAAGGCAAATTAAAAAGTGTAGGCATGTATCTTTGGTTGTGACAGTGCGAATACTACTGGCCCTCGTGTAAGCCTTCAGAGGTTGCTTGACCATGCGGGAACATAAACAAATGCGTTGGAGTTGGCCTAGGCTCTTTTGGGAAGGCAATGACTAGTAGTATAATTGAAACACATACAAAATACTTATAAATATTATTTTTGATATTGAAGTTATTGGCATTTCTATTGTGTTTTCTTCTACGTTAAAGTTAAAAGTAAAAAATATTGAACGCCATTAAACAATGTTACTGAAAATATTATATGTATTAGATATTATGTAAATATTGTATGTATTTTAAATTTACCCATAAAACTTATAACTTTGAAGATCACACAATGGAAACCAATAATATTTCTATAGACAAATTATTGATTTGATTAATACAACTAAGAGTTTTGAAATATGATAATAAACTTAATCCAAATAATTATAAAATATTTAGAGAGAAAAATTATGGATGTTTATTTGTGTTTGTATGTATTTATCTAATAGCGCGAGTTTTCATTTGATTTGACACTTATTTATATGCGAAATATTCCGAGCTCACATAAACCACTGTTTGTTTGCCGTAAATTGCGCTGTACTTCAATTTAATGTAATGATTGCGAAAAATTTTACGTCTGTTCGTGTTCTCGTGAGTCTTGGCCCGAGATTTTTCATCAGAGGCCCTTATTTTTACGGTCTTTTTATGTTTATTGCAGGGTAAACAACCCCCTAAATTCGACAAAATCATCCGATATAAATTTAAGAAATAACAGCGCCATAGTGCCGAGGAATGTATCCCATTTTTAGATATTTGGGGATAAAACGTCTTAAAGACTTTTCGATGTGATTAGGATTAAATAATTTTTTCCCGATTGCGATAAATCAGGCTGTTTTGAGAAAATTTTCCTCACACATTGATGAAACCTATCCCTTCCATTGAAGATACCATGGTTATTGTTCTCCCTAATTTATGCCTTTCAAATTTTTGGTACACGTCTGATCGCATTTACATCCTTAAAAGTGATTTTCATAACTCCTTGTTGCTTTTGTACAAATTGGAGTTGAAGATTTAGGTAATATTTATAAACATTCAACTTATCCCATAAAAGTATCAAAAGATACCGTTGTAAAAAATATAAAATAACTTATTCAATTAAATATAAACTGAATATGTGTCACGTGTTCAATAATTGCGAAAATAACTAAATTTAATTAAAAAAGGAGTCCTTTTTCAAAATAACTAGCTTTACGTATTCTTTAGTTATTTCATTTAATCCCTCTACGACTGACTTCAGAAATACACGGTTGAAAAGGTGACTGCTCTATAGGCCTAGAAGAGCTACTTAACTTTTGAAATTGAATAATCCAGTCAAAAATCGACAATTTTCAATTTTTTAATTGAAGACTGAAGTAGGGGATCCGATTCTACATAAAATAACAAAAATATAATAAAATATTTATTTAATATGTATAGTTGTTTCTTCTTTTTACTATGTTTTACACATTTTAAATAAATGTATGAAGATTTTTTCGAGTAGGCTTTATAGCAAATTAAGGATTTTCTAGAGTGTTCATGCTCTATTAGTGGGGAAACATCCAAGAACATTCATCAAAATTTTAACATTGTCTAATCCCTATTCAGCAAATTTTAGGGGGTAGCAGACTAAAAGGAACCATGCATTATATCTAAACTGAATTCAAGCATAAAGCAGGATTTGCTTCAATACCGTTTTTTCAAAATTCAAAAGGAAGAAAGGATTCCATTTTGGGATACTCAATCAGATTCCTTTATCAGATTCCTTCAAAGGTGATATAAACAAGTGAACAGAAATAAAAACAAATCATATGTACGAGCTATGTTGGAATTTAGATCACTCTTTAAGGAGGTGCTCCTTCGAGAATCCTTTTGCGCAGCCAGATAATTTTAATAAATTTCTTTTTTTAACGAAACGTAAAGTTGCGTGTTCCAGAATATCCAGAACCCCGAAGCTCCTTACAGCTTCCTGATCCGCACATCCGGACAGGCGAAAATATGTAAATAGAGCAAAATCTCTGCCGTGAAGCTCTGCATTGTTATGTTAAATTGGGAGTCTTCTGGATTATGTTACTGCTTTGTCTGCAGAAATTGTAAATTGCGGCGATAAGGTACCCGCAAAGGGTACAACGGTAAGGCGTCTGTAAATACAATAAACTAAAACCGATGAGATTCGTGCCTTCCGTGTCAAATCTTTGATCCCCTTTTTAGGGATATTCTAGGGGGTCAACCCGCACGCATATTACCCTTGAGGCTAGGATTGGCAAAGCAATGCCAGCCAGAGGTTCAGAACGGGAATCCATCAAACTTTTTATTCTCTGTCCACTTGCCGCTCAAGTGGAAATAAAAGTAGGGAATTTTTTTTTTTTTGATTTTCTAGCACCTCTTTTTTTCCATTGGCAAGATGTCCGACAGGCTATCGAACCCAAATGGAAAATAAGCTTATGAATCAATAATCTGGGGTCTTTTTGTTTGTTTTTAAATTGCCCCCACCACGGAAGGTGAATTCGACTAAAAGCATGCGAAAAATACCCATCGGGTTCTAGAGTTTTAAATTGTTTCTTGTCATTATCGCAAATTGAATACGGATGTGTTTTACCCACCTACCCCTTTTTTGCCCGAAAGAAGCGAATGGATTTTAATTAAAATTGAATCAGACTTGTTTTTGCCACATTGAGTGCCTGTTTATAGAATTATTTACAGGCAATTCATTTTAAATTATATTGCGCTAATGCAGCTTGGTCATGCCGCGAGCATCTATTATATACGATATCGAGCTTAATTAATGCAGCATAAACCTAATGAGTTTCATTTTACTTTTTTTCTTATCTGTCATTTTGTATTAAATGATAATCTTATCAATTAAAAAGTTTGAATTAAGTACAAATTTGTTTTCCCTTTAAATTTTTCGAAATAGTGAAATTAAAAAATTAGACAATTATTTTGTGTAATTCTAGTCCTGACAATAGCGATGTATACTGACACTGAACTCAGTTTGTTGAATGGGACTTAAGATATCATAGACACAAGATTGAAGTTATAGTTTAGAAAAAACAGCGTTTGAAATTTCACGCACTCGAATGGGTTTTTAAAGCCCTGTAATTTCCCTAAATTTACAAATATATAAAAATCTTTCTGCAGACTCATTGTCCAAATTATGGAGTTTATTTAAAAAAATGTATATGCGAATAGTCTCTTAAAAGTAAATACCTCGAAAACTGTGGGATTTTACTAAAGTAAGATTTTGATACTCTCATATTTATCTGATTGCACCTATTGATAATCAAAAGGTTATCAAAGATTTAGTGAACATCCTGTACAATTTACTTATGCAATGTTGGGAACCATTTGAACATCAGGAAGTATATTGATAATGCATAAATATATAAAATAATCACAATACCTGAATTACTATTATCTTATCTCTGCAGTTAAACCCATTGTCTGCTCCTTTTTTACAAGTTTTAAGTAAAATTATATTATTTAACCACCGATCAATTCATAATTTAAGGTCCTCAAAGTCTTTACTATTTTCACACAGCACTGTTCAAAAATCTTATTTATTAATGCTTAGCATGAATTTGAATTGGTCAGCCCTTCGGCTTCCTCTGTAAGTAGAATAAATATAAAATTTCAAAGCACAATTCTGATTGCATCGAGCATGAATGATGTTAATGACCCAGATTACGTACGAAACCCCATAAATTTTAAAATAAACGTCAGAAGTAAATTTATGAGAATGCAAATAGGTTTAATTACAAATTCCTCCTTTCATATCGTGAAATCCCCTAACAAACGTGTAAAAAAGATTTCATCCTTTTAAATTCTTGAGCACCGCTCTAGCCACAAAAGAACAAATGTTTTCTTCAGTAAAGCCCGGTTGAAGAGAAAGCGTCTATAGTGGGACACCTCAACGTGCATAATTATGGCATAACTCCGTTGTTTCGCCTTATTATCCAGAAAATCAATTTTCCTTACAAGAACGACCGAGCTCACCTCTGTTGCTCTTTCTGAAGAAGGCAGGTACAGCACGGGTAAAGTATTACCCTCTTTCAGAACACTACCAGATTTCACCTGAAGACGGAATAGCGAGAATAAATTCACTTTTTATGCTCGCGAGCATGATAATCTACTGCTAACATTACGTTGCATGGAGGACCGTGCCATCGTATGTTCTCCAACTTTTCAACTTTTCATCTTAAAGCTTTTTGCGAAAAACAAATATAGGCATCCTCTCAAATTTTTCGTTTTCACAGCGTTTTAGGAAATTGGGTCAACAATATATCCACGAGGAGGATCACATGAATTTTAATAAACGTGCAATACAGAAGATGCTTATGAAAAGTGCTCGCATATAATGTCACTCTTGTCTATCCTCCTTTTGTCTCCCGTTGTCTGCATGTCGCCAATTTATTTTCAATTTGCAAATCCTGTCGCGATTCTTGACACCAGATTCGATGGAAGTGATTCCTAGTGATTTTCACTCTAAGAGCAATGCTGACTCTTCAATTCATCTTTAGATAGCTCAAGGACAATGTCGTGGCACTCCTCGTATATTCTTCTAACTATAAGATGCGTCGTGCTCTTCAATGCAAATTATAGCAGTAAAATGCAAAAAAAAAATCTGCGCTTGTCTGGTCTCACCCACGAGGGATTTTTTTTGATTCAGCCATTGTTCTCTGATGCTCTGTAGTGTGTTAGAAAAACAAAATATCCAACAAGTCTACGGAGTATGAAAGCTCTCAAAAATTCTATTGAAATGGTATTCGCCTTAATTAAATTTAAGTAAGATTTATTTTCACGACTACACGTTCTACAAAATTCACATCTTAAAAGACTTTAAATCCAAGTCCCCTTCCCCCGTCCTAATAAATTTATTCCATAGTTCACCAGTTTATATTAAAAGTAGTTTTTAATAATTTATAATTTACACAAAAACTCTTTATAGACTTTTCAACGTACATTTAAGTCCACATGTATATCGAAACTTTTAATAATTACCCATTTGAAAGTGTTGTTATGTCTCCTTGGGCTTTTAGAATAACTCGTCGGTTGGTTAGGGTAATTGCGAGAGAAACATAAATAATTTTTATGATTTAAGTGTTTTCTCAGCAATGGAACGAACAAGGACAATTCGAGAATACTACCAGAAAATGTTGTTGAGC
The DNA here is from genome assembly GCA_001932985.1 of Proctacanthus coquilletti. NCBI lineage: Eukaryota > Metazoa > Arthropoda > Insecta > Diptera > Asilidae > Proctacanthus > Proctacanthus coquilletti. The sequence goes on from MNCL01000135.1 coordinate 299,747, forward strand.
ACTTAACATTTTACAACATACCTACGTGATATCCGTACAGAAGGAATACCAAAGTGGCTTCGTTAATATACCTTGAGACCTATGAGACTTCAGACTTAAAAGCAAATCGCCATTGGCAATAAAATACAAGTAGGAAAGGTAAACTATTAAAGCTTCCTGAAATCTGAGAATGTACTTTTGCCATTATAAGGATTTCAAAATGTTTGTCATCAGTCGAAAAGGATTCATATTTGCACCAACTTATGACTAATAAATGCTAAGGCTTGTGTGTTTGTTGTTAAACCACATCTCATTTATGAATGAATCGATATGAAATTTGATATGGACAACATTTGTTTTCCGATCTAGAATACGGCAATCGAATTGGCACGTGACGTAATATGTTCCACCGACATATGATACAAACCACATGAAATTACAATAAATAATAAACAACGCGTGACAAATGACACGTAACAAAGTGCAGAAAAAACACCTATCGGCTTTAATTAATCACAAATACGCCTGCTTGTTCAGCAACCCACCGTACACATATTTGTGTTTATGACCTGTACACACGCGAACAATAGTTCCCTTTAAATTTTATTTGCTGCTTTATTTCTTGATTATGATAAAGTATAAAATTATAATCTACACCGAAACAGTGTCATTGTTTTTTTCTATTTCTTCTTTTTTAAATTTTATGCACTTTTAGTTTTAGCTACTTATTCACTTGCTTTTCTTTTGTTTTTTTTGGTTCATTTGCATATATTTATATTGCTCATTGTCCTCAGTTATTTATTTATTTAATTATAAGACTTTTTCCTCATATTTTTTTTTCTTTTCTTTTTTCTATCAGTTCGGAGCTATTTAATTGTATTTTTTTAAATGATGAGACTATATTTTATGTAATATCAATCATTTAAAAAGTAATTAGCCGAATGAATTAAACTCTAATGAACTTGTTATCCCTTTGACTTATTATCCTTTCAATTACTGACAGCAACAACGACTAAGGTGAAAGTTAACCCTTTAGAAGTGGGAAAGCGAACTTCTTAAACGCTTAGTCTAAGTCGCATTTAGTGCTCTATTCGAGTTAACTGCGCCTTACGAGTAGGTACTATCGTAATGGCTTGCCTAAGAGCTCTTTCATGTCTATTCTGAAATAAATGACATGACAGCTCTTTTACTTTTCCCTTTTAATCTTGCCTCTAATGGCAAAATCAATGGAAGGGCCTAGAGTCTAGAACTAAGAACTAAGACAGTACCTAGTTCAAGCCGCCAACTCTTCTTAGTGTTCGCTGCTCTAGATGCTCGTTCGCTCTATTCCGTGCGAAGGATCACTCCAACTTTATTATAAGTTTCCTAGAAATTTATGTGACTTTAAAATTAAGTCATTAAAACTTCAGTGTTGCTACAGAGTGGTCATGCCGGAAACGTCCAAATTATTTTGGCTAAATTTTGTTTGTTAAGTTTACGTTACTAAACTATTCTAAATATTGTGAAAGCTCGACTGAGAAAGATTAGATTTTTAATTCTTTTCGAAGGGGCCAGAACTTATGGAAAATTTGCCCTAAGTTCCGCCCCCCACTTGAAATCGAAGAATATTTTCATATTGTGCTCGGCCATCCAGACAACAAGGTTTTCCCACAGTAAAATGTAACCTTGACTTGGCTCCACTATCCCCAAGGCTCTTCGACCTCATGTAAATATTCATACACAGAAAATGATTACAACGAGTAATTAACTACCAAATCCGAGTCGGTTTATATGAACGAAGTTTATCGGACATACAATAAAATATTAGCATTTTCAAATCTTATTTCTAAAAGGCTTTGACCTCAAAATCACCTGTTATAATTCCAGAAAATACTTATAAAACTTTTATAATAGAATTATTAACATCAGGTGAGGTAGAATTTGAAGAGAGCCTACAATATGAAAAGTAATATTTTTTGTACTACAATTAACCAGAATGTTTTATTATATTGCACAATATCAAAACCTCACCTTTTTATAAACAAACTAAACTTATAAACTTTTTATAAACAATTAAACTTAATTTCTTAATTTAATATATTTTTTGCTTTTTTTCAGAAAAAGGCATAATTTCTAGGTTTACCAAGGGATATGTGATTTCAGTAACAATTTGCTGTAGATTTAGAACCGAAAACAAAAATACTTCTTCACGTCTAGGTAAAAAAATCATGTTAAAGCTATATATTACTTGCCCAACAACTTAAAAAAAATTATATCACCAACTTGTGTTATTTTACACTATTATGAATCTTAGAGAAAATTTCTCTAATAAACCTTTAATAGTTTAAAATAATCATAAAAATGTAGAATAACTTTTCCAACACAAAAATTCTATTAATTCTAATATGTGTGCTTTATAAAAGGTATTTAAAAACATAAATAAGTTTTCGGGCTCACAAACAATAAATTCAAATGCTTAACTTTCCGGCCGGGGAACATATGGAAAATGCAAACTATAAGCAACTTTTATTTAATTCTGCAAAACTTGAAGTTTTTAACTCACAATTTTTGATAATAATAAATACAATATGTGAGCCTTTGTACTATGACTGTAACGATAAAGTATATTCAATTGTACAGATTCGAAATTATTTTGAAATAATTTTAACTTTGCAATATTTTTAAAGTAACTCTCTAATACAATTTTATTTTGAATCACTTTAACACGATTCCTTGTAGAGAAAACTGCCGATTCTTCTTAGTGAACTGCACACTACAGCACAATTCGAAAGCCGAGCGATACAGTAAAAGAAATGGTCCTTAGAATAGGCGTTACAGAATATTTGCCCTTATACCTGAATTTTCTTTTCTCCGAAAAGACAATCTTCCACAATTTATATGCAGAGCGTGTGTCAATCGTTTGCACGTGTGCATTAATCTTCACTAAATAAGAGAGTTCCCTTTCAAAGTTGTAAGCGATTTATGACAGAGGATATTTTGAGTCAATAAGCATTTCTTTTCACAGTCTATGACTTGTGCATATGTCCACCATTGACGGAAAGTGATCTGTGAAAACTTTCAGAAAAACCGAAAAAATTGGTTAAAAGAAATTTAAATGCTTTTTCGAGCCGCTTTTGAGGATCCGAAATGTCAATGAGCATTTAGCCCATTCCGGGGACGTGACGACACGACCGCCATTCAAAGGTAGTTGAGGCACGAAAAACGAAACCATTTATACTCGTACACTTTGAGTGACATCCAACGTCTTGAAAAAGATGAAGGAGCGGAAAAGTTATGACAGAGACTCGCATTGCCGGGGTACTTATATTTGCATATTAGCAAACGTACATTGACAGAGATTGATTACTACACGCATATTTTAAATATAAATAAATCGTCGTTTCAGTATTTTACAAGTTTTTTTTTTTTTAAATTTTACGGACACCAAAAATGGTTTCAAATTAAAAAGCAACGTCTGTAACAACACGAGAAAGATAGATAGAAAGTGTTTTTTTCTTAAATCTAATTTTGGAAAAACAATACTCCTAAAACTCTTCTTACGCGAAAAGTAGGTTCCTAAAAAATACGCGTAAAATGAAATAAGGAGTCCATGCATTTCTATTCCTAAACTATACTTAAATTAGGAATCACGTATCAGGAACAAATTTCATTTTTCATATCCCACTTCACATAACTTCGAATCCACGTAAAAAACAACAGATCAAACGAGGGTTAGGGCTACTTAAACAAATTTTAAGATCTATTAGTAATAAAAATAACCGAAATAATTTGTAATATATTTATAATTCCGTGATTAACTTTCGTCGTTGCTATATGTATTAGATTAGTTATCAAAGTTATATATGATCCGTTTATTTTGAAAATGGTCTACGTACACATTAAAATACCATTTATCATTTTGAAGATTCTCTTAATTTCTCGCACAGTAGAATTTAAAAAATTGGCTTAAATATTCATCGAATCATCTCAGTGTGTGCTACTCGGAACATTAAAATTTGAGATAATTTAGTTAAAAAGATCTGCTTTTTTCTAAGATTTATTTTTTTATAAAAAAGGCACTATTGACTAAAATATCGACTACAATTTTTAAAGTAATCAACACGTAACAACGATCTAACACTTTTGCACTTTTAACTAATTTAATCTTGGTTATTTTAAAAGTAATATGATATATGTAGGTATACTAAGCCAAGAATAATTTAATTTAAAATATTTTCTCTTGAATGGCAGCTTATTAAAAAAATTAACTTCTTGATTTTTTAAAGTTATCTAAATTGTTTTTAACAAGAAAAAAATAGAGCGATTCCTAGTCACTTGTTTTTGTGACACAAACATAACCTTTCAATTAAATTCATAAAAATATTTCCAAAATTTAAAAAATCGATTACTTTAGAAGCCAACTGAGGGTATGAGACCATTCTATGCTACTTTTGACTAATCTCAGGTTCTTCTACCGAAGCGAAATTATTTTTTAAAAAAAGATTCCTTTCCAAAAGCAATCAATGAAAATTAAATTCTGAAGTAACCGACCAAATCAATCTAGCCATGCTCGAAAGGTATCTAATTTACATGGGCCACTGAAAATCCATCAAGACTACCTTGTCTCGAAGTTCGCCAGACAACGAAATTCATAAAATTTCAAACGTAACGAACAATTAAAATTTACGATCAATCTATCATTAGCAATGAATAAAATCACTTAATTACAGCTTCCTAAAGACTTCTGCGGCTTAGATATAAATTAACAAATTAATCACGCTTAATCCATCAGTCGCTCAATCAAAAATGCGAAACTCTTCTTCGGAGTATTAAGAATCAAGCGAACCATAAGAAGGCACTCTAATTGCAAGTTGGACGTTTGGGAATCAGTAAAATCAATGCCCGCAGTCAGTCATAGTAAATAAGTGTGAAACCGAAGGGAATTCAATTTGCTAGACTTAAGAAGCATTATCCAATTAAACACGCTCCGAGCATAAGTGATTTAGAAAGTGTCTTAAAGAGGTACACTCAACGGCTTCAGACTACAAACATTGGAACAGCAATGCAGAGAAAGATACACGATTAAGACAGCACCTACCTGCTAACAGCTAGTATCGTGTTACCAAGGCGTTTCTAAAATACTATAATGTAATACTGTATTAAAGCTGCTTTGTAGCACAACGAATGTAAACTGACTGACGAAATTAAATGTCTGTCACTTAACTGAGTTTCAGAATCCCCACATTGCCGCTTGCATGAACAAAGAACCGAAGGAATGGCCACAATGCCACGAATCCGTAAGATCTACCGAGGAACGGTAGGTTCGCGTTCCGAGACTCTGTTAAAAGAACTGTATCGGGACAATCGAGAGCCCGGTAATATATCCAGCCGTTAACACCACTACGCCAGCATTTCGTTTCACGCACGGCAAGAAGATGCACGCACACTTGGTCGAAGTGTCGTACTATGCTTGGTATAGCGTTCCAAACTTTACAACTCTTATCGCTGCTTAATCCATTCTTCACATATATAGGGCGCCACTAAATAAAAGCTCCCCCACACAGAAACAGTATACATCCCAATACGGTGTACGGTTATGGAATTGATTTATGCATATATATCCGTTTTGTAACTGGGAAACTGGGTTATATCCTCAATGCGGTTCTACAACGTTCTAAAAGCAGATGTCCGAAGGTTGAACAACGTGTACCAGGTATAGAAGAATTAGTTTTTAACAATTTGGAAAAACTTTCGAAAGTCGAAGTCAGGTAGTGCTTTTAAAGGTACAGAGAGCAGAAAGCGGTGAAGAGCGATAAACTAGACCGACCTAACAAAACGACTAGCAATTTCAAACTGACCCCTTTGCAGATCGGTGTATGCAATGCGCCCCATCCACAATCCATAAAAGCTCGAAGCTCTTCCACTTCTTGGGCCATCCTTGGAGGACATGCGTCGGAAAAACCACCACCTCTTTGAGACAGCTGATCTATGCCATACCCGAAAACAGACTTTGTTACGGAAAGTTTTGTTTACGTTTTTTGTCTTACTATCAACGTGTCGAACACGTGGTCCCTTTACGTGTATGGTGTGCTGCGTTTCGAGAGATTGCGTGGTTCTATCAGCTCATTTACACTCCGAAACTTACACAATTTTGTTTACATTTCTCTAAGAAGCAAAAGTCTAAGACTTTTCCCACTGCTGACTACTCCAAAAAATCTCAACCCCGAACACTTAAGCCATACTGGACCCTGTGACTACTTAGATAAAAGGGTAGTCCACTATGCAAGTCTATGCCTGGATATAAATCGATAGTCTTCTCTTAAACTGGGTTGAATGACATCCTCAACTTTAAAAGCACTTCTGGGTCAGTGGCTACATACACAACAAGCACATGGCACACAGTCCTAATCGGATTTAACAGATATTGTAGAGATCGATGATTCCCTATGGCTCTTAAGTGGTATAAGGAAGTAAGTGGTATCATATTGCGTTGAAGGAATGCAATACAAGTAACCAATAATAGCAGGCACAATGAGATTGTTGAGGGATAAAGAAGTAAGTGGATATGCCTACCACTGCGGTTCAGGAAGCTATGTTTAATTAAAATTTGCTGAAGTCAACGAATGGGTTCATTTATACAATGGCCATTGGACAACTATTTAAAGATATAGTATTAGTCATCCATCTTCGCAACCTACTGATACGGCTTAAACTTATTGTATTAAAACATATTACCAATATAAAATCGATAACAAATGAAATTATGAAATAATATGTACGAATATATCATAAATGAACATTGGTAACATTTTTTGACTTATGGATGATTAAAAATACTAAATAAAATGTTTGACTCGCGCGGTAGACTCTTACGCTCCAAATACCTGTACTGGTACCAGGTCGGGGCTACACTGTTGTGTTGTTGTAATTTTATAGTTGTACTATATTTAAATGTGGGAGGCTGATCACGGCATTCCAACAGATCTGTGGAAGTTGTTGGGCTGATTAATCGTTTTAAGCAGTCGAGTTAGGTTTTTCTGCTAAGCAGGTTAAGCTGTGAAAAGACCTGAAATTAAAGTGAGCGAATAAAAGAGCCGACTTCAATTTGATGGTCTTTCCCTCCCCAACATATCCCACATAAATATTAATTTCTTCATAGTCTTATAAGAAAAATGTTGTTATAATTGTCTATTCAAAACTATTTCAAAAAATACTTCACATTACCAAATACAAGAAAATGTTTTCGAGTGGTACAAACTTGGATCCCCCAAAATTCATACGCAAAGATTTCTTTTTCTAATTATTGAAATATGTGCGAGCTCACCAGTTTTATTACTATATAAAATTTTTGCTTGATATCTTTATTCCGTCCTAAGAAATTCGGAGGGACACGCTGACAAAGAGTTCTGTTTCTCCACAAAACCTTAGCTATCTAAAAAATGATAAGCTAGACATAGTTGCATGAACACAATTCTTTGTAAGATTAGATAAAGATATATTTTGGCTAATGTGGTTGCTTTTGTCTTCATTATTACTACACTATACCATCTTTAATGGCTTTGAAGTGTAAAGCTCTTTTGGTTAATAACAACAAAAAATAACTCTGAGAAAGAAATTTTTAATAAAATTCTAATTCTAATTTGATTACAGACCTTCCTATTTTATATTTTATGTCTAAAGATTCTAAAATATCCTTCCCATGAAAACCATTTCAAACAGGAATATTTGTCCTACATTCGGAAAATAATAAAGAGAAGGATCTCTTTAAGTATTTCAAGTTTTTACTCCTTGGTTTCTTCAACTTAATTTAAACTAAAAGTCCTGGTAGCGACATGCTACTTTCAAAGAACAGGAGTTTTCTTCGAAACATCTGAAAACCTTGCCGTGACCACGGTTCTTCCGAATTTCAGAAATTGAAGTAAATTTCTATGATCTCAGTATGTATATTACAAATTTCCTCGCAACGAATTTTAAAAAAAAACTAGTAATTAAACACAGCGTATTAACTTTTTCAATCATTTAATAATATTTGTATAAAAAATAATTCTTAGTCTTATAAGCTGAACATCAGAATATGCCAAAAGATAAGTTTATGTGAGTCTTTTAAACAGCTTCAAGAAGTAAAGCAATTCCTTGTCCTCCCCCTATGCAAGCAGAACCAATAGCTCTCTTCAGTTTCTTCCTCCTACAAAAAACAGAAGGTGTAATTTTAAAGAATATGTGATAAAAAGATAAAATTCTACTGGAGTTCATGGACCAAATGTCCAGTGATTCTCGAACCACTAGCGCCCAAAGGGTGTCCCAAGGCAATAGCACCTCCATTCACATTGAGCTTATTCAGATCCAATTTGAGTTCCTGGGCACACGCTAAAGTTTGGACACTAAATGCTTCGTTTATCTGTAAGTAGTGGTATAAAGATGCTATCCTGCTTTATTTAACTGAAAATTATACTTCGTATAAGTCGACGTCGTCCTTTTTAACACCAGAAACCTTAAGAACGTTCTCAATTGCAGGAACCGGACCGTAGCCCATTATTTCTGGTGGAACTCCGACTGCTGAGTATGCTACAAGTCTAGCAAGTGGAGTTAGGTTGTACTCCTTTACGGCTTGCTCCGAAGCAATAATTACAGAAGCTGCACCGTCACAAATTCCCTAAGAAGGAAATAAATCAGAAGGTTTCCAGCATAAATTATCCATGTTAATGTTTACGGTGTACGTACGTACGGAACTGTAGCATAATCAAATAAATAATATAACTTACTGAGGCTGTTCCAGCAGTTACTGTGCCATTCTTTTTGAAAAGTGGCGGTAGCTTTGCCAATCCTTCAAGAGTAGTTTTTGGCCTATACGAATAAAAAAATCGAATAGATATTTAAAATACTTGGTCTTCAGATTACCTTGGGTGTTCATCAATGGCGAAGTCAACTTCTTTTCCCTTGACCTTAACTTTATATGGGGCAATTTCTGCTTTAAAAGCTCCTTCGTCTTGACCTAATCGCAAAAATTTCCTTTTATTCACGAAAAGAGAAACCTTCAGTAATTACTAATTTAATTTACCTTTCTTCCAGAGTTGCTGGGATCGAAGAGCAAATTCATCCACCTTTTCTCTGGGAATTTTGAATTTCTCACCCAAATTTTCAGCGGTCAGGGCCATAGGTAGTTTACAATAGGAATCAGTGAGTCCAACCCACAGGGAATCTTCCAGCGCATAATTAGTGCTCAACACAGTTCCGAACCTTATGTTCCTCGCAACGAAAGGCGATTGCGACATGTTATCGACTCCTCCAGTCAGGGCAACCTTCGCTGCCCCTAGGAGGATATCCTGAGCCCCATTTACTATAGCCTGGAATCCTGAACCACAGAGCCGATTTATACCCAAAGCTGGTCTGTCTTGGGGGATTCCACAATTAAGAGCAGTGTGACGAGGAACGTAAATTCCATCGGAGGAAGAAATCTAAAATATTTTTATTATGACTGTATATAAAATTTATAAATGTTTTTTTTTATTATTACCGATAAAACATTTCCGATAATAGTTGTATCGACTTGCTCGGGACGTAGGCCCGCTGCATCCAGCGCAGCCTTACAGGCGGCTGTCTGCAACTGTGTCTGGTTTACATTTTTGAATGTTCCTCCGAAGGTACCAAAGGCAGTTCGTTTAGCAGCAACAATGAAAATTCCTGGAAAAAAATACATTTCACTTTTAATAGGAATGGCATAAAAAGGATTTAACCAGGTGTAATTAATTTTGTTATTCTTTTCTGTTATTGAAAGTGAAATTGTGAAAACAAAAACTACTATTAAATTAATTAGCGTCCGATGTATTGTGGATTTCCTGTTACAATTTACCTTCAATTAGCTCTTCATAATTAAATGTAAGGTAGGTAGGATAAAAGTCGAATTAATCCGTGAATAATAAAGTTTATTTTAATTACAACAATAATTACTGACAATTACAATTACGTTCTTTATATGATTTTTCAAAAATAAGGGGGAAAACTTAATAAGAAATACTAAATATTTTTATATATTAAATTTCGTAAACAGGAGTAATATTTTGAAAATAATTATTTTAACATAGAAAATTAAAGTCGAAAATCGAAAAAATGTGCACAGGAAAAGGAAAAACATTTTTTTTTCAAAATTGATTTATTTTAAATTTCTATTCTATAAATGCCAGCGAATTTAAATATTGTTTAATTTTTTAATATTTAGAGTGAAGAAATTTGAAAATTAATTGCTAACATTTTTACTTTTTCACGAATTGTTCAAAAATAAAAAAACAATGTTTATTAAATTTGGCTCTTAGTGTAGAGGCAATAATTTTTAAAACCACATATTCATACATGTAAGTACTTCATAAAAGGTTCAGACAAGGTTAAAACTTTGTAAATATTTAGAAATTTGAAAAAATACTTTGAGATTGTGTAAATACTAAACAAGATTGAGATTAAATAAATAGGTTAATAACACTTAATTATAATTCTATAGTTACGTATTTTATTTAAACAAAAATACACGTTCGAGTCAGGTTTCAGTGCTAAGTGCAAATTACTATTTGTCTTTTTTTTCAAAAAATAAAGTAATATAAATAAAATTTACTTAGTTTATCATCGAATTAAATGTGTGTGCATATTCTTTTTGTTTAATTTTATAGCAAGATGTCTTTATATTACATTTCATAGTGTTTTGAAAATTAATTTAAATTTAAAATTATCGGCAAAAATTAATATTTTTTATTTATTTTTGAACATTCGAAAATAATAAATAATGCAAATTACACATTTATAATTTTAAAAAAAACAATTAAAGGATTTCTTTATAAATATATATAAAATGTGTACTCACACCAGTAAAAAACCTAAAAATTTTTACTAATTTCTAATCAAAATTGGTGATGTTATTAATCTTTCACGGGAGATTTCAAGGTGTGATGTTATCAAACAGATAAAATATCGAATAATTGAAATTTGGAATTTAGTCTTAGATTTAATATATTTTTTTTCATTTTAATTTAATGCAAGATTAAGTTTATTAAAACAAATAAAGCAGGAGTTAAAACAAACAGATATAAATCATTTTTGAGAGTGATTCTAGACTAAGCTGAAACCATTTCTACCTGACACTAGAAAGGCACAAGGAAAGTCCAAAGAATTTTTTTCTGAACTTTGCTCCTGAAGAAGAAATTCGGTAATCTTCTAGAGTAAGATTCTACATTCAATTAACATAAAATGGTAGGAATTTGAACAATAATAAAAAAAAGGAAATAAAAAAAATATGTAAATTAATTCCAAAAGCTAAAAGTGGAAACAGTTTGTGGCAATTCATGATGGAGAGAGATTTCTTATCTCCCAAAATAGCCGGTGGCGCCGAAAACCCAAACAAACCCTCTTACCCTTGGTTATCGCCGACATTTTCGAGCTTAACTGGGTTATAAAAACTAATGAAGCACTTTACGAAAATAATAAAGGGACAAACTTATAAAGTACTATCGAATTAAACTGATACAAAAATATAAGAAACTTTAAACCGCTAGGCTGAAGACAGACTACAAGAAATACTTCGGAGGTGTCAACATCAAGATTCCACTTTCATTCGTTTCAGCTCAAAGGTCTCCTCCTAATCGCTCGCAGGCAGAACGCCATGGGATTGCCAGCAAGCTCCACGGACGAACTGCGATGAGTTTCTCATAAAAGTCTAGGCGTAGGCCCCTGATACTTACTTGACCATAGGTACTGTAAGATACTATCCAGAGATTCTTTCAGAAATCTTTTATTTAGAACGTCGTTGCTGTAGCAAAACAACATTCTCGATTTCTTCAAGATTTAAGACGTGTACTAACACTTAGCTTTACTTTTTCGGACTAAAATAAGTAAATGAACAAGTTTAAAAACCATTTTATTTTCCATATATTTTATTGAAAATATATTTGGGGATGTTATTCCCTTTTAAGGAAATTTAAAGAAAATGGTGTAGCTACAGAAGGCGAATAGAATTTGCCTCTTAATTTCCTTAGATAATTAAATTACTTGAATTGTTTAAATTACATTTTAAATAAAATCAAATTTGCTTGTATATATTTGGATTTTTTAAATAGTTAGATACCGTTGGAAAACGTAGCTTCAATTATAAATTACTAAACTAAAAAAGCAATTTTTCTAGAACGATTTCTTGACTTCCTAATCTTAGAAAGCAAGAGATTTTCCGATATTTATCTTTTAACCAATTTATTTTATTACTAGTTATAAAAAATGGAGTTTAAAAAATGAATATGGCACTTTCTTTCTATGCAAGGATAAAAATTAAAATTAGGGTCAATACGCTTAATTATACAAATATTTGATACAATTCGAGCAATGGGTTAAAAGTAGACAGACTTTCGGTAGAAATTGTTGTATGCTATTCTATATAAGGCCAAAAAATATCAGCAAAAGTCAATAGCAATAAGGAACGAGTACTATCATTCCTGCAGAGAAAACAAATAAAAGCAATTTTATACCCCTTTTAAAGTAAAACGTATATTTCTATAAAAAATATGCTTAGCATGACACTTTCAAACGTAACAAAATAATCATAACATAAGATCTATTTGTCCACCAGCAAATATTGTTTGAAACCATTAAGAATCTCCGAAAGCCTTGTTTAATGCGCTCAAATCCCTCTCATCCATGTACTCCTGAAGATCCCTCCGTCCCATTAGAGACAACACCATTCGCAACGTACTCCAAATTGTATCAGACATTTGATTAGACCTAGAACTTTCAGGTAAACCCGAACGAACCGATGAAGTAGCCTGAAGATTAAGTGCCGTAATCAGGTGTTCTGCAGCTTCCTTGTATGCCTTCAAATTCATACAAATTATCCCGACATTATACCGAGCTCTTATGAAACCAGGCTCGATCTGAAGTGCCCGTTGGTAGGCGTCTACAGCTTCAACAGATCGATTGCCATTCGCCAAACTGGCTCCCAACCGATTCCAAACTTTTGCATTATCAGGACAAACCTGAAGGGCAGCACGAAAACAGTCTGCAGCCTTATCATATTCTGAAGAAAGATTAAAGAGGACACCTAGAGCTTCCTGGATGTCTGGGTCTATTTGAGTAGGATTTTGTTTCACAGCTTCGAGGAACAAATTTTGCATTTCTTTTAGTTCAGGTCCGCGTATCAAGGAACTCGTTGGCGTATTCTCATCATATTGCAAAAGATTTTCAGGCACAAGATGTTTGTACTTTGGATGGCAATGTAACCATGTGGTAAGCATTTTTAGTGCTTTACTCTGGAGGCTCTCATTTGTGTATGATACAGCTAATGCCATGAGTACCTTCATATTATTAGGTTGAAGTTCTAAAGATTTTTTCAAGGCTGCTATAGCATGCGGATCCTTTGATATAATAAATGCTATTAGCATAAAATCAAAATATGAATTTGTGCAACTAACCATTTCATTTTCAGCTTGAGAAATTCCTAGTAGCTCCCACGCCTCTGCGTTATTCGAGTCCTTTTGAACAGCCGCTTCGAAACAAAGAACTGCGCTGGGAATGTCACCCTTCGAAAGAAATTCCTTGCCCTTTTGTAAGGCATCCACGTCATCCAACATTGGATTTTGTTCTGTAAAATTGTAAGACTGGATGGTGATTAGTATAAATAATTAATTCAAGAATCCCTTGCAGCTGTTGTCTTATTTGAGTCAAATTATTGGAAGGAAAAATTTCCATAAATACCTTATATGGATCATAGTAATCACTAAATTCAGTCAGCCAAGGATGATCATCTTTTTCATCGCTTATTTTTTTCCATTCGTCGGCTAATTTACTCCAGAACTTTTGATTAAAATCCTCTGTTTGTTCAGCTAAAATACGAAATAAATTAACTTAACAGGCAATGATTTTGTAAAAATTTACCTTCTGCAGCTTTACTCTGCTCGAATTCAGCTAGCCAATTATCAGCGAATGTTTCTGGCATTTCTTCTTCTCCACTTTGGACAAAATTACGAAACTATAAATAAAATAGGTATCAGTTCAGTTTAAGCAACGAAAAAATGTATTTACCTCTCCATAATTTATCCCTGTAGCAACTGGTTGGTGTACGTTTGGCTGATTGCTCTGAATATCGCTTTTCTAGCATAATACATGCAACTTTTATTCCCATTTTAGAAACAAAAAACAATACCTACCTGTTCATTAACATCGAAGAATTCCTTCACCCAAACAACCTTCTCCTGAATTGGCTGCACATGAATCATATTACTGGATTGATCCCAGAACTAAAATTGAATCATCTATGAAGTGATTTTCATTCACTTAGAAGTGTTATAACACCAACCTGGGAAAGTTGCTCCAAAGGCTGAACTGATGGTCCAACCTGTGCTGCTCCCTTGTATTCGCTGGCCCAATCAGACGCCTTTGTTACTTCATCTATTACACGTGGAGCATTTATAACTTGTGGTTGAAAATTGGAAGCCTCTATTTCTCGCATTTCTTGTAATAAGGCATCCATTTGAAATGTCTGTGGAAATAGCGGAAATGAGGATTTGGAGATTAAGAAACAGACAGTACCGAAATCATAATAAAATACTCAGATCTAGAATAACTACTTCTACTAAGCAGAAGAACACGTTTATGCAAATGCAGTGAAAATTATGCATAACGAAATTCAAGGGACCGGGCAATTTTTATCATTACACTATGAAAATATAGAATCCGTAACCTATAATAAACGTTAATATGTGCCCAAACAGTGCGCTGTAAAGAGAATAGCAAGCCTTCTATAGTCTTTATAAGGGATAAATTAACACAGGAGCCCATTTAAAATAATGTCTGCTCTAGAGTTTTTCGTTATAAAGGAGTTATTTCAAAGGAGTCGTTTCAAAGAAATCATGGTTGAGAAAAATACTGCTGAGAGCTATAGAAACCTTATACGGCCTAGTCCTGAAACAAATATACAATAAATTGATAGCTACTCTGCGATACTTTGTAACAAAAACATTTTTATGAAGACATGTTATCTAAATCTCACGTCTTATTTATAGTTCGTAAGACTATTCTTAAGTATTTATAAGATTGCTATGAATATGAATTTCATGTAATATAGTTCTTAAAACATGATAGCCCAACCATATCAACCACCACATTGTTAATAGATATAAAATCTATTGAAAGATATTATTGAAAACATCTATAGACACAATAAGGTCAATAATCCTGATTTTGAAAAGATATCTATTGATGTTTTAATGAAAATGAAAGCTGTTGACTTTACACAAATAAAACTAATTTTCTCTAGATAATCTGCAGAGCACCCTGCGTAATCAGTGACTGATAATGGATAGCGTTCATCGCTACGGGGGTAGTTAATCTCTTTCATAATCTAATCAATGGGATTTTAAGGATTTTATTACCTGAGGTGGTGCAGCAATCTGACCAAGGAACTCATGGACAAATTCATTTTCTTCGAACTGTTGCCTGGGTGCAAAAGTCGCTGGAGCCCCCGAGTAGCCCTCATCTTTAAAGGTGTTATCCCGGGCAATCTGACTGCCGAACTGCATGAGCGGGTTCTGGCCACCGCAGTCTGCCTCGACCAGCTGTCTCAGCGACATTTTTGTTGATTTCGCAAGAAAGTATACAGCACAGCAACAAAATTCTACGAACTCATCGAAGTACAGCACCTTGCGACTTTATCAAAAAAACAATATGTCAAAGCTGTCATCCCTTTATTGCTTCTTATCTCATTCCGCTTCACTTCCCCTTCATTTGTGTTTCAAAATTCCACGCATTCTCCGACGAGAGCAACTTTTGACATGAAAAATAAAAACAAATCCCCAAAGCCGGTTTGTTTATATTCGTATTTTTAAAAAGGGGTTTGAATTTGTTTATAAGAGGGCACTTCTTCTAATTATTTCATTTAAAGTCAAAAAATCTACAGAAGCATAAAACTGCATTTTTGTATGTTTCCCGCCAAAATTCGTTAACCGAAGAACTGTCACTGTGATTCAAAGTGCCCTTTTAAAGTAGAGAGAATAAGAATGGATTTTGATTTATTTGAACTTGAGGACGATGATATTTTATCCTCGGTTTGTGTTATTCAAACAGGTAGAAAGTTAGGGTTCTTCCTGTAGATAAATTCTTAATAAATTTGTTTCCAGAAGAAACAGAGACTCCTAGCAATCCCTTGCCAGGATTTGACTGCTCTGGGGAAGATGCCCTAAATGCACAATTTTCCAATGAATCTTTTGTTAGGAACTTCTTCATATTTAATGAAAATGAAGCGACCAAAGACCAGATTGAGCTAACATCGTATAACTTTAAACTAGGGGCAATGATCTCCAAAAATATTACCTCTTACGTATTTGGACAAGCCAGGTAGCCACTAGCCAATGTCATAGGCGAATAAGACAATAAAATTTAATTATTTTGAAAAACAGAATGAATATCCAATCCCTTGTGGTTTCTGTAAGAGGTACATCGGTACCTACAAGTCTTACGTTCTATCAAATGAGGAGGCAAGTAACATTGCTCTTGCACTTGGTCTACTTGTCGAAGTCGAATAGCGTCTGGGATAGGTTCAAGGATGAATTGCATACTATAAGGACACTTATACGACGAATCAGCACTAAAGATATAATGAAAAGTATCTTTATGGCCAACAGTTCTAAAGGCAATGAGGTAAGACTTTACACTTGGGACATAATTTCGAGAACCATACTTTTAAGTAGTTATTAATTCAAAACCTATTTCCATGGGTAATCAAATGAACGATCTTACCGGAACAATTCCAAATATTTACTTAATTTCAAATTTTTGTGCTTTATCGTTAGTCTGACGTTAGAATTAGAAAGAAACGTAATTAAAAAGGAAATTAGGATGTAAATGTATGGATATACTTTTCACATGTACCTAACTTCGCAATTCTTTGTTTTGTTCCTTTTTAACTATGAAGACTTACTAGTTACTAATTTTTTAAACTACTCCCTAGGCTGATACACCTGCTTACCATTTATTTCATGGCTTACTGGAGTGGAAGTTTCTTGATTTGTTAATTTTGAAAAGATACTTTGTACACTCTCTAGATGAAGACCAGAAGGTATGAATGTTTATTTAAAAAGGAACTATGAACATGTAAAGCATTTTTTATCTATTGTTTCAGAACGATTTTTTTGAGACACCAACATTTGTGAATCAGTACAATGAAATTTTAAATGATTTATTTCTCTTATCTATTTGTTTGTTTAAAAAGGTAACGTATAAGATAAGATTTAAAAATAACATGTAATTGAATTTAATTTATTTAGAAGCGGCTTCCTGATTTAATGTTCAGTTCACCATTTGCCTGCACCTGTGTTAAGGAAAGTTGGTTGCTCATGCAACTGTTGATCGAAAACACGAATTTTGAGAATTTCTGGTCACATTTTAACAAAATTATTGAGCAAGTTCGAAGTGATAATGGTTTGTTACACTTCAAAGTAAAAAAAAATCTATAATGTAATTTTTGAATTTTCCTAGAAAACTACATGCTTACTTCTCAAAATCTGCCTGAATTTACAGTCTGGCTTCTCAAAGGAGTTGTGCGCTTACAAGGATACAAAACAAATGGAATTTTTGAAGGGCCTTCTCATCCAAGAGTAAAAAATGTTAACACCTAGCAGAAATTTTAAATGATATTCAATTCTTTTAGGTCACGGATAATTTCGATTTACTTGAACCTATAGTTGAAACATTTTTTGCAATGAATCCATCCGAAGAATGCATAAGAACTTTCATGTGCATTTTAATGCCAATAATTTTAGAATGGTAAAATCGTTTGGTCTTTCTTAACAACATAAGAAAAAGAATCATATATTTTATGTTCCGGAGGTTTTAAAAATTGTACTTTTGTTGAAGGTGGAGCCCGAAGGTTGGAATACCAATGATTTTATGGGAATATTTTCATAAAAAGCTTAATTCATCGTTTTTCATGTCAGGTTCCTCCCCAAGCAAATTAGCTGTCGTAAGGTGAGTTTCCCAAAAGTATGATGCTGAACTCAAGCTCTATCTAAGTTAAAATTATGAACTACAACTTTTCAGTGCATCGGGCAAAGGATATTTGGACAAAATGAAGGCGTTAGTGGAAAACAGCTTACCAGACGCAAATATATCCAGTTTTGCCCTATTTACAATAATTTTAGGAAAAACAGTAAAGCGTTTTATCAAACTTCGACAAGGGAATCAAACCCAAAAAATTTTAGGCCGGATCTATTCTAAATTTAGTGCAGCGAAATTTTTAACTCTAAATGAGACTGGCATCCACCACTTGATAGAACTTTTCCTTTCACTTGCTCTCAGTGCAGATTTAGAGGAGATAGTAATTTATATGCATATATTTTTTGTTAATTTGACATAAACATTTCCTGATTTTTATAGGCACATAAGTTAAAAGATAAATTGTTATCCATACCCCTCGAGAAGTTGTCAGCGAACAGACAAATATCATTGGCAAAAGGTCACACTGCTATGCTAATCTTATTCTCAGAGCAATCTTTAGATATTTCTGAATATGTCACGAAACTTTTAGAACAATTAAGCAGTATAAAATGTGACTTAAGTGTTTCGAAAATTATTGCGGACGGATTTTCCGAAATTTTCAAACTTTCAACTACTTTTGATCGCGGAGAATATTTGCTTATTGGTAAGTAATTTTTACTCGATTAATATTCCAGAACGATAGCTTTCTTTTTCAGATACCTGGCTGCCAAATTTTCTGAGTTCGTGTACACCAGTTGAGCATGATCGGACATTAGAAGGGCTTCATACAGTTTTCATGCGAATTTTTGAAAATACATCTACGATGTCCACTGTTGTTGATCATGGCGGCCCAAAAGTTGTTAAAGCCCTTACAACACACATTTTGCCTTATGTGAAACAAAATTTTTCAAATAACTTCTCTAATTGGATACCATTGTTAGCCTCTGATTTCTGTCTAGTGGCACCGAACGGAGAACAATTTCAAAAACTCCTCAGATTTTTCTTGGACGTCAACACTGTGCACAAACAGTAAGTAGTATAGAAGTATATAAGTACATATATTTTGATTAACTTGTCTTTTAGAGCAGTGCCAAAATTTCTACTCTCAATTCTATCTTCACCAAAAGCCGATTCTGTCGATCCTACGACTATTATTCAAGTTTGGTTAAAGAGCCTTGTCTTACTTTCAGCTAACAACGAGGTATTTTTAAGTTTTAATTTATATTTATATGTTTATGGTGTTACCAAGAAACTGTTATAAGAAACTGGTGCATAAACCTGTCTTTCTTATAAAATATATTGTAATTTTCCATGAAGTTCCACAAGGCATCGATCTCGATCAACAGCATTTTATACTTACATATAAGCAAGAAATGAGTCGAAAATTGTTGCAACTTTTGTGTAGCATCTTGCACTAAATCTAGTATAGTATTAGTATACAATTCCTTGATCTTTACAGGACGTGGTGAGTTTATCTAGGGCAGTATGTACTTTACCTGATTTCCGCGAAGTTTGCAATATTCCCGTTGATGAATTACTTTCCGCAAAGGAACCACTTTGTGTATTCGTGTCGGGAGTAGGGAAAAATTACGAGACATGCCAAGTAAGTAAAATTTTCTTAATATGCTTCTATGCCAACCACATTTTTTTCTAGGATTTTAGGAAAAGGTGCAAAATTAGTGACAAATTTAATGCATATCTCACATCTTTTGATAAGTGGTTAGCCGATAAAAATGAAAAGACTGAAGTGTCCTTTAGATTTTACAGTTTTATAGCTATCGTAATTTTCAATTGCGCCCGTATAGTGTACGTAAAAGTAAGTATAACTCGGTGCCTTAAAGAAAAAGATGTTGCAATTAAAACACGTTTTATTTAATTACAGTCTAAAATCTCATGTTTCTTCCATATTGCAATGACGAGATTTATACTCCCAAGTGATATTCTAGTGGGTAAAGCACCAGACCCGAAATTCACTCAGATTATCCACAAGATTTGGCCAGTAGTAGTTCAGGGAATTGGAACATTGAATTTTAAGAGCGATCCATATATTACAAAAACGCTGACGGATTTAGTAATTAAGTGGAGTCCTCACTTCAAAGTAGTAAGTAGCTTCTTGAGATATTTCTAAAATAAATAAAACGGTTTTAAATAAAATTTAACTTTCAGTCGAACAATCCAAAAATTGTTTCTCGTCCATTTATAAATTTTTTCACCAGCGAAAATGAAGCACTTGCTTTATTCATTTTTGATAAACTTACTTCAGTGTTTCTAACTATGCAGCGAAGGCAGGCGGATCCCAATGCCTGTTTAATTGTTACAATTTTCCAAGAAGTTGTCGACGCTATCATCAACGAGCCAGATAAATTGAAGACTTTTGTAAAAGCAACTTGTCTCACTACTTTGGAACATGTAATGATGGTCGATGAGCTTGTTCCTAGCCGTACAATGCTTTTAGAACTCTTCAAGAAAATTTTAAATTCCCCGGCCTTTAGTAGGAAAAGCGAGATAAGGTAATAAAATTTTAAAAAATTTATAAAAATATGTTATGGCAAAATGTTATAGGGATCTCATAATCGAACACTTGAAAGTTATCACCGTCAAACATTTGTCGTACTTTACTTTCTTTTACTTCGAACTTCTTACTCAAATAGCCAACATATGTCCACAGCTTGTAGAAGATATAATGGATTTTCTACAGCAAGAAATAAAAGTTGTCGAGGAGAAAAGGGGCGGTGGGGAAGATAACCGGCTAAGGTAAATAGTACTTGTTTAATTTTCAACTAAGATGCTAACATAAGTTATACAGGAACTGTATGGAGAAATTAAGAGGAGCAATACTCGCTGCTAAAAATAGATTTTGAGCAGAATTTTAAGTAATGTGATCTTTTAATTTTTTGGGAAAGCCTGCCTTAAAATATAGGGCTAATCTAGCTCTGCAATTTTAACCTTTAAAATGTTTTTCTAAAACAAATAATAATGGTAAGAACGGCTGTTACATGCCATGAATCACCTTACTACCTTGCTACGATACAAACAAAGCCACAAACAGGATTGTTGCGTTGTAGGGAATTTCTCTAAATCCTTCGGGAACTCTGTGACGGATGGACTTTAAATCATCATAATCATAATAAACATCTATGCTGTTTCTTTAAAATCCGTTTCGTAGTTTTTATGTGCTGCGTGTACAACAGGACCGACAGACAAACAATTTTTGAATGCTATTTTTGGCTTCTATTGGTGTCAAATAGCCTCTAAAAAATATTTTTTCTTACTTATCTTTATTGTGCAAAATTGACCCCGGCTACAGGTTTCTTATTTGTACCGGTGTAATTTATTTGTGTAGTAAAGAAATATTTTCAATTTATTTTAGATTTTCGTTTTAAATTCCCCACAGGTTTATACAAGTGTACTATTTCGTGCTTCTTAGATAAAGAGTTTTGAAAATGTTCTCCTTTCTAAAATATAATTAAAACGTTTTAATAATTATAATAATAAAATGTATAAGAGTTTTAAAAAAATGTAATAATGCAGTTCATAATAGTCCGTAGTCCTATTATTAAAACTATAAAAATTTCTAGTTTTCAAATATTAAAAATTAGCAAACGTTTAAATTTTATTTATTTTAGGCATTACTAATTTTACTGTAAATAAAGTTATTCGCCACACATAAATCTTTTAAATGAACTGTTTACTTTAATGAAACACCATTTGTTTTATTAGTACGATTAGCATAAGCAGATTGTCCCAAAGGTAGTTATTAAAAGAATGTGCTTCCCGATGGTTGTAAGAAATGAATGCACAGTACATTTTCGAAATTAAAAAGATGCATTCCTTAACCACCACTGGTTGCCTGCACCGGGCTATACCATCTTCGGGAATGGTGACAATTACACCAGCTGAGAATGCCTGTTAAATTATTGACAAAAAATATTCACCTCGGCCGTTCGCAGCTTAGATATTTGATTGATGTCAGCTGATTGCTGGCAATATTTGTACTCTTCATACTTACCCTTAAATGCATATAAGAAAATTCTTTCTCTTTCGAACCAGCAGCACTTATGGAAGCAAGAGCTTTGGGATACTTGAAAGCTCTACCGAACAACCGTATAGAACTTTCAACGATTTGCATCCTTGTCATTTTGTGCTATCGCTGTTTCATATTATTCATACTTCGCTTCATTTTCGTATCACTCTTTGACTCTCAGTAACGCTAGTTCATCTCTTCACTACAAGTAGTTGACATTTGACGGAGAGTTGAAAGGCTGGCTCGTGTGCTTGTTGACTTTTCGAGTTGGTGTTTGAAGTTTTGCAAGTGTTTCGTTTTGGGTTCCGGACTTACCTTGATCCGGATTTTACTGATAAGTAGACAAGGGGTGCACTTAGTCATCGGACTTTTGGCCAGCTGAGACCTGTTGTCGACGGCGGCATGTGGGCGTAAACAAAGCAGCTGTGCGAAAGTCCTTCCGTGATCTTCGTGCTCCATTTGTGTGCATCGTGGCGAATGTGGCGCTATTTAAGCAGATCAAATTTTTAAAAAGTTATGTGTTCTGTGCTTTGCCGCGCTTGATGAAATTTATATCGCGCCACCGGAAGATGAGTGCAAGTTTCCAGTATACCGCCCCCGCCGTTCCCATCGGTGTTCGGGCTGTCCAGGCTATTGCCGACAAGTGCTGCCAACGGGTCAGGTTCAGGCGGGAACTGATGTAGATAATTCCCTTGCCACCCTGTTAAATTGATAATACCAATTCTGCGCATAATTCCAGATACAAATTCTCAGTGCTGGCGTTGACGTATGTGGCATACACGTGCTACCACATGACCCGCAAGCCCATCTCGGTGGTGAAGGCTGTCCTCCACAAGAACTGTTCAGCTCTAGATCCGCCGACTCCGATTGTGGCCAACGACAGTAATTGGTGCGATTACGCACCCTTCGGTATGTCTTCATCCTCAACGTATTTTAAGATGCCTCACTCGAAAACGTGAGATAAGCTCTTCATAAAAAGCAGCCGTGCACGGATGAATTCACGTGTATAATGCCCTGCTTTCTCGCGGTCATTGATGCCTCCTTATCTTCATGTCTCAATTGGCCATACTCTGTCAAAACAATTGCAACATCAAAACGATTGTAATTAAATAACTGCGATAGCGCATCTCTTCCCCACCGCGTATGCCGTTGTGGGCTATTTTTGTCCATTTCCTAATCACGAAAGTGGTGCCCACATGAGTCAGATTAGGCTTTGTTCAAGATATCCGTGTTTGCTTTGCATTTTTTAAAAATGTTTACTCTTTGATACACAGTTTTTATGTAAATATAAATAATTTAAATCAGATTTACTCAAGGACGTTTTGTGTGTGTTCATTCCTCTGCAGATTTTGAGTACATTAAGCAGACTTTAACTTTCTTCAAGACTTACATATTGTCTCCACCATTTTTTGATTGAGGATCATTTTTCTAAAATACAAGTCGAGTTTAACCTAACCGGTTCATTCTAAAACTGGGATTACGATTCGAATTCATAAAATGTCATTTTGTATACTATAAGATATAGTTATCTGTCCATAAGGCATTTAGAATGCATATCCTGGTAATTTCTAGGAACTTTTTTTTTTTTGCTATACCGAAAATTGTAACAAAATTTTACAAAAAGCGTTGTCCTGCTTCTTACAGACTTAAAATAGTTTCGACACCTTTTGCTCAGTATTAGTATTTTATTTTTCCTGGAATAAAAGCATTAAAAACGAAAAGTTAAACCATTCTAGTCAATCAAACTAGCACGTTAAAGAAGTGGTTAAATTTCTATACCACCAATATCAGTTTTAAAATATTTCTTACTTTAATTTAAATTGATTTCAGCAACTAGTCTTTTATCCCGACTGAAATTTACAGAATTAATAAAAAGTTAATTTCTTAAAGTTTTACATTCTTGTACTAACTAAAAATTCCTAATTCTGTAGCAAACAACCGCCACTAAAGTGGCACCAAAAGAGACACCGCCGCGACACAGGTAGAAATTCTTTTATTTATCGCGTTTCTCACCAAACAAATAACATGTTATTTCAAAAATTATTTCCTGTTTTCGCAAGGCGATAAAAAGTTTAGATAAAAACGATGTTTAAAAAAAGAAAATAAATTTATTATATAATTTTGTGGATCCAGTTATTACAGTGCATTACATTAATAATATTCAAGAGTCACTATCTACCAAAATCTAAAACTAACAGAACTTTTCATAATTGACGCTAGTAATGCGATCTTATCATCATTTTTACTATAGCGAGTTATCAAAATTCAAAAGTTGTTTATACCCCTGCTGATAGTAATCAGTATTAGCTAGTAGTTCTGATAAAAACTTTAATAAAACCTTAGAATAACATACTCGTTGATTTTTCGAAATCTTAATCATTCCAGTCTTGACGCTTGAACTTTAAAAACTATTATTTATATTATATTATATTTATTTACTTAAATTTTTTATTCGTTTATCGTGCAGTTGTAGAAAATTGCAAAATAAATAAACGAATCAGTTACAGTGAAACGATTGTTCATATCTTAAAGTATTTATTGCAATCACTTCAAAGTTCATATTTGCTTTTTACTATAAAATGTTTAAAAAAAGGAAAATAACTTGAAAATATGCTTAATTTGTTTATCGCAGTATCAATTACGTCTTTCGTCAAACTGCTTACACAAATTATTTTTTGCAAATATTTCCTATTACTTTATTGGAGAATTATTTGTAATACTACTAGAATTTTTAATTAGATCACGATTTCCGTAACTCCCGGATTTGAAAACAGATTCTTGCAAAAACTTTGGAAAACAGAAATAATCAAAAGAGTCTTAAATTTCGATATTATTTATAATTTAAAAATCCATTCTTTTTCAGAAAAAAACTTTCTTGTCGACAAATCCATTCCGTAAATGTTAAAAATTTTTCAAATTTAAATCGGAGGCCAAACAATTTTAGTTTCGTTGTATGGGTTTGATAGGGGGAAGATTTATTGAAAAGAATTATATTTTAAGCTCAAAATTGAGTTTAGCGAGTTAATTTTTAACTTTGCGTATAGAGAATAAAATCATTTATAAAATTTATGCATTAGAAGAAAATATATATTTCTTATAATTTTTATTTACATCCTTTGTATTTTTTGTTTTTATCTTATTTAGATGGACCAGATGCTGGCGCGCTTTTTGGCACACTTGATTCTGCATTCCTATTCTCCTATGCAGCCGCAATGTTTCTCTCAGGATTCGTAGCCGAAAGAGTTTCAATACGCTATTTTCTAGCGAGTGGCATGATAATGACCGGAATTTTCACGTACCTGTTCGGGATAGGGAAGACGGCAAACATTCACAACATTTGGTACTTTCTGTTTGTCCAAGCATTTGCTGGTATTTTCCAAACAACCGGATGGCCGGGTGTTGTGACTGTTGTTGGAAGATGGTTTGGAAAATCGAAACGTGGGCTCATATTCGGAATATGGAATAGCCACACGTCGATCGGGAACATTTTGGGCACCATGATCGCTGCTCAGTACGTTGAGAAAGACTGGTCGCTATCATTTATTGTTCCTGCAATAATTATAGGAGTAGTGGGATTTGGCATGTTTTTGTTTTTAGTAGATTCGCCTGAATTAGTCGGATACCAGAATACAAGTAGTTTACTAGAACGAAAACCATCCGATTTGTCCGATGAGGAAGCAGCGAATTTACCACGAAACCAGGTTAGCTATTTTCTCGTTTCTACTAATCTTGAAATCGGTTTTAATGATCTAAAATAACTTTTCTTTATTAGAGCGAGGAAGCTGTAATTTCCAACATAGGAAGTATTAACTCAGTAAGTTCATGTCATTTTTTATTAATTTTATTAATATCACAATTCTTATTTAAGGTAAATGTTATTCTAATACTAACTCTAGTGCTTCAGTGTCTTCATAGTGCGCAATTTTGTACCAAAAAATCTTAACGAGTGATTTTTAGTGAAATATACTCTTTTAAGTTTTCCATAATATTTATTTTTATTACTTCAAGGGTATGGATAGAATAAGAGGACACTTTATATTCCTTCCTAATATTGGCCTACAAAATACTATAGATTTTGAATAAGATTTTTCCTATAGAGTACGAATATAAAAAGGACACTATGCGTTCCATCCTGAATATCTCTTAAAAAAGTACACGTTTTTTATGTCCGATACATTAAAAGTAAAAAATATTTTAAACATATAGAGCAAGAAATTAAGTGTTAAGATTTCGATTAGTGTGATTTATTTTAAATAAAAAGCTAAGAATTAATGTCCCAATTTTCGATAATTGGAAAATAGAGGATTTGGGAAGCTTATTTCTCGATTTTTAGTTTTCAATTAATTGAACGTAGCTTGTGAAAATAGAAACACTTTGAAATATTTTTAACATACATGAAAAATTTGTGCTATTACGTATTTAATAGTATTATAAACACATCAACTACACTAATATATTTATAATTTACTATTTACATAATATTTCAGTTATAACAACCGAAAACTAAAATTATATCTCTTTCAGGACGTGTCTTATCGTCCCAATGAAAGGACACCAATGCTGAGAAGCTCATCAAGCTTATATTCAAGTTCTCAAGAAATTCCAATAAAAATATGCAGCGCTTTGTATATTCCAGGAGTCATAGAATTTTCACTATGCTTATTCTTTTCAAAATTGGTTAGTTATACATTCCTGTTCTGGCTGCCTCTTTACATCGAATCATCCTGTGAGTACTTATAAAATAAATGAATATGGAATATAATTAGTAACTCTTCTTTTAGCCAAACTTGGGGCGTCAGTAAGCGCTAACCTCTCAACGGTATTTGACTTTGGTGGGATCGTGGGAGCTATTGCAGCAGGAGTTCTGTCGGACTACACATCAATGTCAGCTGTGATATGTACTTCCATGTTTTTCTTTGCTGCTCCTACGGTAGAAATGATTCAATTCATGAAAATATTCTAAGTAAGAATTTTTAATTTTACAGCTGTTAATATATCAAGAGTACGGGGCGATGAATTTGCCTATAAATATTGCTCTACTCTTTGTTACTGGAATTCTTGTGAACGGCCCTTATGCATTAATCACTACTTCGGTTAGTGCTGAATTAGGTAAGTATTATCCCCATTATATCTTACGAAAATTACAGGTATTTTTTTTTAGGCCAGCACAGTTCTTTAGAAGGCAACTCGAAAGCTCTTGCCACCGTTACGGCAATTATCGATGGAACAGGTTCTATAGGTAAATTTCGTTTTATTTATTTTCAACCAATAGATTCGTCACACTCGTAAATTTTACTGAAAATCAATACATCTTATACACTGGATAATTATAAGAGCTTTTTTTAATCTCAGGTGCAGCCATTGGTCCTCTATTAGCTGGTGTCATATCAAGTACTGGATGGGAAAATGTCTTCTATATGCTGATAGTGTCCGATATTCTAGCCATGCTTTTACTTTCAAAGCTTGTCATGAAAGAATTTAGTAAATTACGGCGAAATCCAAGAGTAGAATAAATTTCAATTAATTTATATCAATTTGCTGTGTATTCTAAAGACAAAAGTGGAGAACTATTTTGTATTTTGTGATTCTTATCTTATTACAATAGTATATATTTATTATACTATCATGGTCAAAGATCTAGTAAAATTGGATATTCTCGCTGAAGAGGATAATATGTAGCATATTTATTGTAGCTTTTGTACAGTTTACATTAAATCATTTTGGTATCATTAGATCTTAATTGTAATTCTGTGTAAAGCATTTTTAATTTGGGACATGAAACATATTAATAAATTGTAATGGATGATACATAACGTTTGATTTCCATCAAAGGTTACTCTAAATAAGAGGTGTTGTAAATATTTACTAAGGATCAATGCCGCCATAGTGGCGACACCGATGTATGTATGACACCGATCGCAAAGGGTTAATCAATCCTTGTCGATACTAAAAGCACAACAACAACGTGGTGGACGAGTGTTGATTTTTTTATGTTTTATGCCCACATTGAAAATTGATTGCTATCAGGAGAGAATTTTCAAAGATTTTAAATAAAAGATTTCGATTTCACATTGTCATAATATAAGTTCTTGTAAAACCAGTAGACCGTTTATCCAAAAATTGAAAAAAATTTTTTTTAAAAAAATCTGGCGTTTTTTTCTACCCCTATTTGTTGTTTTTTATATTTTTTACTTTATTTGTAAATCCTACCACCTTCCAAGTTCAGTATAACTCCATGAGACGTAGTCGCGACCCATATGCAGAGATCTAAAATATGGAGCAACCTTCAAACGAAGAAATCTCTTTTTTCGTTATTAAATATATACTTTTTAAAATGTAAAAAGTACAGTATGCATTTTGTGGAGAACTAAATTTTTGGGTTTAGGTCAGTTTTTCGAATAATTTTAAATTCTAATATAAATCCTACCTGCTTGGACCAAGATAAGAAATATACAGAAATACTTTTAGGACAGGCTAACGGGCGAAGAAAGGCACATAAGTGTTTTATATCTTATAATATAAGATTCTAGAAACAAACTTAAAATTTACTATCACTTCATATGACATCCAAAAACCTTTATTTTGCATTATTTCCTCTCTCAACTTCCTGATATTTCTTGGAATGTTATAAGAAACTAATTTCATCAAGGTTTTGTTATTGTTTGTTCGATACAAAAATGTATGCATTAATTGTACTGTAATATTAAAAGAATTGCATCATTTTAATTTCTTATTTTATCTTTCTGGATTTTCATTTTAACTTTTTTTTTTAATGGAGTAATGCTGTTTCTCCAGACCTGCACGATTAAAATTGGTCAAACCACACACCGTAGTTTTGAACATTTCATAAAATAAAGTTGACAAAATCTTGCTAAAATTTATTAACAGTATAATCAAATTACCAGAGACGGTATTTTTTCTCCAAATACATTCGTAGTGAAAAGGTTTCATATACATATATAGATATATAAAAACAAACAAAAGTTTCATATTTTAAATAATTTTTAGATAACCAACATTAAAAGTTCAGAAAATGTGTTTAGGGTAAAAAATTAGACTAGCCAAAGAGAAGCAGAATTACTACATTAATTACAATAAAAATTGACCCCTACCCCCTTAAATAGGGTCTGAAAATAAATCCAATCATTCTATAAAATTGTCTCATAATTGAGAAATTATTTTACTCCAACCGACATAGATAAGATACAGTAAACATAACAGTACTTGGATTTGAAACTAATACTGCTAGAGTAATCTTCCACAGTTTAGAACCAAAAGCCATCCATGTAAAGTTTCTAGATTTGATTGTTCTCTTTGTTGAATTCATATTTGAACTTTTCTGTAGGAGATCTGACCGAATGCAGCAAATCTAGCAATAAACAGATCGAAGATAACTAAAACTAACTGGAAACGCACTGGGCCCTTATTGTTATTTCGGATGCAGATTCGAACGCGGTCAGTGTGGCGTTATCGGCGGGTGAGGTATCTTTTTAATACAAAGTGCGTCAGGAGGTAAACAATAAGTCGTAAGACAGTGGAACTGAAATGGAAGTCAAGAAACCGATGCCTAGTAGGAGCTCCAACGTTCCTTACATCCTGAACGGAGAGTTCTACGAAATAATCTCACAGGAAGGTGAGAGCGTTACAGTCAGGTGTTGCTATTGCGAGTCGCGAAACATTTACAAGGGTAGCATTAGATCCACCGGGAATTTTCACATGCATATTAAGGTAAAATTCAAGTGTTTTTGTAACCTACCCTGCCTAAAGTTGTTTCTTTCCTACAGAGAAAGCATCCGTTCCTATTACCTCGCGTGCAAAAAGCGAAGCTCAGGTCTTATTTCAGTCGCAAATCTCAATATCAGAAAAGTGGAGTTGACGCAAAAACAATCCAACAAATTAAACCCACGGATATGGTAAGTAACACTATTGTATAATTTGACAAATTCGATTTCTTCTCCAATAGTTGCATTGAAAATTGAAAGAAATATTAGATAAAAATTAATATTACAGAAAAGTGTTGCAATGGCAAAACTATTATTTACTCGATTTTAAATTTATCCTTAGTTTATCGGCTTTTTGGAGCCTCAATCTAACTTTTTTATGAATTTCGCTATTATACTAACTATCTAAGTAAATAAAATACCGATTTCATAAGTGTTTTTCAAAGTTTTTTTTTCACTTTTAACATTTTTGTATTAATTTCACTTAAATTTAATACCAAAACGTAATTTCTTAACTGATCAATTTGTTCTTTATAGATCTCATACAACCAGGAAAATTGTGAGCAACGGACCCAGAAAGAACTCTCCACAGAAAATACATCGATTAGTGTAGGAAATCAGAAAATAGCTGCTCCTGCTTTAAGGAAACAGGAAGCCACAACAACTATTGGGAACGATCTCCCTGAGGATCTTCGCACAGTTCCTGCAGAAGAAAGGAACTCAAATGTAAGTGTGACCCAAAGTGGAAACATTTTACACAAACTGGAGGAAGTTTTGGTTCGTACTGAGGGTGCCATGCGAGGAATAGAAAAAGAGCTGCGACTAAGAAATCAAATTGAAACGAATAGACTATTTCTGGAACTTGCAAAATTTAAATACCTTCACCCTCATTTCACTTTTAACTAGTGTATTTGCCGAAGAGCTCAGAAGTCGTTTGTTGCTAAGCTTTTATTATATTAGTTCTTATTTTTGTTATTGCTGGAATATTCGATAAGGAAGAACAGTTGCTATATATATATTTTTTTACAGGACTTATTTTGATTATAGGAAAGAGGGAAATGACTATTTTGAAAAATGTGTATATAATACCAAATAAAAATATTGAATTTTTTAAAACATCGTTTTATTAAAGTAAAAACAAGAGAACTTTGCCAAGAATTTCATTTCTTTAGTTTTAAAAACATATTGCATTTGTAAAACAAATCTGGAAGATGGGTCAATAAGGATAATGTAAAAAATTGATGAATTTGAATATAACAACATAAGAAAATTAAATAAAATTGTTCCGTATTTAAATTTTTAATTGATTAATTTACATCTTTAGAGAATTAGAGTAAAAATGTTAAAATTTATTGTATCACATGTTTCCAGTACTTAATTTTAAAGATGATTTTAAAATAGAATAACTTAAAGGACCTAAAATTTAAATGTTGACCAAAAAGCAAATTAAATTTTATAATGTTAACAATACTAAATTATAGTTAATATAGTTAATTTGTTTTTATAATAAAAATTTCTATTATATTATAAATTCACATTCGTCACGAAAGCGGCAAGATTTTTACTTCGTAAATGTTTAAAATTCTTAAAATATTAAAAGTTCTGCGTTTTAAATACTTTTAAAATTTGGGGAAGCAAAATAAAAACGGGAAATCCTTTACTGATTTATTGATGAGATGTTTATTTTTATGTTCAACTTAGGTGTGATTCAATGTGATTTTTTAATTAATATGACTGGAAATGTAAAAACGATGTCTTAAAAGCGCTCTGATGGTAAAAACAGTACTTGTTTTAATTACACTTCTACATATGCTTTTTAAGGTAAGGGTAAGGTGAGCCCTTTTATATTATGTTACTCTTTTCCTTTAAAAGTAATATTCAATTAGCGTGATTTATTATTATCGTGTTCATTTCGTACAGAATGCTTTAAAATCCTTCCTCGACTCTGGAACAACTTAACGCTCGACCCGCCATCTGTGATAACCGCCATTGCGTCGTACGCTGCTACCTTCAGTATTAAAAGTTATAATTGACAATTGCGCGCCATTCGTCCGTCAAAAAATGAGATGAGAATTCAAAAATATTCCGGTATTGAGACTCGCTGGCTTTCTTGATTCAGAACTGGTGGTTTTATGATGAACAGCCTTGTCTCCTTCTTCGATAGACAGTATGGCATTTGTAAGTACAAGCTTGTATCCTTTTAGCTTAAGATTATCTAGAGTAATCCTACTCCCACTGCGGCTATTTCTCAATTATTTCCTTTTGGGGCTTCAATAACCTAGCTAGGCGCTTTTTCGTTTAATAGTTATTTTCTCCTATTCCTGCTGAAATAAGCATTTTTCGGGTGGGCTGCATGGTAAAGGTATTCTAAGGATCCACATTCCGACAGGTGTTTAATTACCTTTCTTCCTTTTTCTTCCAGCCAATAACTTAACGTATGATTTTGCGCTATCCCGGCTATGTGTCCCTAAGGAGGACAGTTGGAAGGGTATCACACCCTCGCTTATCGGTTCCGACTATAATCCCGAACCGCCAATTTTCGCCGCCAAATTTGCGAATTGCGCCAATTACAAACACATTCTTGCGATTGCCAACGAGGATGGAAAGGTGAATGATTCCTCGACCGCAATCGTTTTGCAACTTTAATATTTCGAATATTTAATAGATTGCCCTTCAAGATGCCAACGTTAGTAATCCAGATCCAGAAGAAAAGGCGCTAGAAGGCCAGCAATGTCACTATAATGCCGTCTTTGATCTTGAGTGGGCTCCAGGCCAAATGAAATTTGTCTCCGCGTCTGGTGACCACACTGCGCGGTTGTGGGATGTTACAGAATCTAGTATGGAACTGTGCCGAATTTTCAATGGACATTCCCGATCGGTGAAGACAGCCGCATTCCGTAAAACAGACTCGGCAGTATTTGCAACTGGTGGTCGTGATGGTGCCATTCTTATATGGGATACAAGAGCTTCGCTAAACGTTGATCTAACACCAAGGGCGGATAACTGTATTTACAGTGGCCACGCAGGAGGTCCTGGTACTCCGGTGTCGCAAAGGAAGAAGACCAAAACTCCAAAGTGTGGCACAACTTTCGCGTCGAGCAGTATTACTGGATTAGTGTTCCAAGACGATATGACTCTGGTGTCTTGCGGCTCAGGGGATGGTGTCATTAAGGTGTGGGACCTGCGACGAAATTACACGTCATACAAAAAGGAACCGCTTCCAAAGTTTAGCCTGCCTTACGCTGGATCGTCAACACTGAAAGGATTCACAAATTTATTGGTGGACGAAGGCGGTGTGAAACTATATGCGAATTGTATGGACAACACGATTTATTGTTACAATCTCTCATCGTATTCCACAGAACCGCTGGAAAGGTACGTGGGCTACCGCAACAGTACATTCTACATAAAATCTTGCCTTAGTCCGGATGGGAATTATCTTATAAGTGGCAGCAGTGACGAGAAAGCTTATATTTGGAATGTGAAGAATCCTCAGCCCCTAGTAACTTTGCAGGGACACACAGTGGAAGTGACCTGCGTTGCATGGAGTGGGGCTGGTTATATGCCCATAGTTACTTGTAGTGACGATGCCCAGCATAAAATCTGGCGAGTGGGGCCAGAAAAAATAGAGCAAAATGACAAAATCAATTATAGGGGGCACGCAGAGTATTGCAAAGAGTATAACAATTTCGTAAAGAAGAATCCTTTGAAGTTGATCGAGTACACGCCTAGATCATTGCGACGAATTATGGAAAAAAACGAAAAGACGCCAAGTTCTTTCGATAAGGTATCACTAAAAAGGAGTTTTTCTGAAGTAAGCCGGGGCGAAGAAAGTGGTCCTAGTGACCATAAAAGGCCGCATTTAGAAACCCGTGGCCGACGACTGTTCAGCCCATCAACATCTTCACTTATCATGCAACACTCCGTTGACCGGGAGTTGAAAACATTGGCGCCCGTGTTTGAAGAGACTGATAATCAAATAAGTACGATAGTAAATCATCCTGAGGATAGCAATCAGGAGAATTCCCTAAAGGATCAAGAAACCTGCATCATTCCCTGCAGTCCTAGTAGTAGTATTAAGTCAGCTTCCCCGCTCACAGAAAGAATGGGTTTTAACTTGAATCTGGCTCCATCTGCTTCGAATACACAAAAACCATCAACGTCAGCATCAGTACTATTTTCGCCTACCTCAAATCTGCCTAACTATGTAGTAGATGGAGAAGCACCCCACTTGCACATTATGTCGCCGAAGAGGAAGTTTCGAGATAAGGTTGATTGGTTGACGAAGATCAGAAAACAAAAGCTCTTATCGAGCAGAGGAGGTATTGGTGAAAAACTATCGTCAACTCAAAATGTGGGTAGCGACAGTATACTAAATCAGGACACATGTTTGTCTCCCCGCCTTCAAAGCCTCAAGGGTTCTGAAAGTAGCCCCAAAGCACCTAAACGACGAATATCCCATTCCGGTCAACAAGCAGATGGGGCCACTCCACCCAAAGTGCCGACTCCAAATAGACGAAACAGTGAAACGTCCATCCTTAGATTCTTTACAATTGCGACGCAGTCGCAGCCATCTAATAGTAGTTGTCAAGGTGGCGATATACCGACCTCACATCTTCCTGCTACGACTGCCTCTTGTAGAAAGTAGGGAAATTTTATTTAAGTAGAAAATAACTAAGCCCTATCACTGTGTAGATGGAGCATTAAATCGTGACGAGCACTGTTTTAAATTTTAGCATTATTGAATTCTCCAGAGATGACGCTTACACTTGTTTATGTTTTGTAATTTAATGACTAGGATTTTAGATTAGAAAATGGAAGTCTTTTTAGATAAATAAAGGAAAGTATTTGTTAAAAACCTAGTTCTTTTCTAAGGCATAGTAGTTCAATGACTCGCATCAATCCCTCCCAAATTATTCTATTTTTTTTTTCATTGTCTAGAAGAGAGTTTACGCTAAAATAAATTTAAAATGTTTAAATCGCCTCGTATCCTCGTATTCTCGTATTCATCCACCTTTCGATTCGGTAAAATCTTTCCTGCCCACAATGACGATTAATTGAAAAAAGTTTAAAAGTAGAAACGTATAATTTACTTAATTTTTTCACTTGCAGTTCTAGTTTTAAAAATCCTATGTCCAACGCAAACTAGTAAAACAATATGACAACAATGTAGCAGAATACTCGACACATTTGTGCTGGGATAGGTATTCCAACAATACTCGATAACTCCAAGGATGGCAATCCGCAAACCGTTGCTGAAATCCGTTGAAAAAAGCAAATACGGCAGCGAATGGAAGTACCACACGTAAAACTGGTAGTGTAAACTCCTTGCACACAAAATTCCAATGAAATTACAGAGGAATATTGGGAGCAATGCTAATTGTACAGCCTTATCGAAGAAAATGGAATACTTTTCTGGCGGCTTGTCCTCTTTCTCGTTTTTCACCTCCGATTTTATCGGCTTTGATAGTCCACTCGTCTTTTGCATGCTTTTCTCAAAAGCTTTTAAGAACTGCTCCTGTTCGTTCGTTAGAACCTCAGGGTCCTCGTTTGCCTTCTTCGTCTTCGCGGCTTTCTTAGCTTTCTCTGCTTTCAAGCGAGCATTCTCGCGGTCGATCTGTGGCTGTAGCTGTTTCTCTAGTGTCCGCAAGCGACAATAACTTTGGAAGAATTTATAGGCCGGTGATGCGAAAATGAAAAGAAGAGCCAAATGGATAAACAGTAAGCTTAGGTGGAAGACTCTGTTTTCAAATAGGGCCTTGTCTAAAAATCTATAATTAACAGTCCATTTGTGCTCGAATATACGACCTAAATCGAAACTGCCTTTGATGTATTCAATCGGGTAGGTGAGCAGGAAGGGGCTGCCCAAAACGAACTGAACCAAAGCGCAGATGGACAACTGCTTGAAGGTGCCTTTGTAACCCAAGTTGGTAATGTAGAATAAAAGTATAGCTGGGGCGTAGAGTAGAATATTCATCTTCACTGATACACCTAGACTGAAGAATATGCTGCCGAGGATCCAGCGCTGATCCAGAAAGAAGTTGAGAGACGCATAGGCGAACAGTACAGCAATAGGATCGTTAAACAACCTAAGAACATATATTGAATGAATCCGGTACGACGTGAAGGTGGTTAGCACAAGGACGTAAGGTGGCACCTTCCTGCTTTTTGTGTAGAGCCTCAGCACCAGATATATCTGGAGGAGGTATATGAAAATGAAAACGTACTGCGCCAGACGAATGTTCTGCCCCTTGCTGGTGATAAAATAAAGGGCAGAATATATGTACACGAATCCTGCGGGGTACACCAAAGGCCCAGTGTCACCTGAAAGGGCAAATTCAGATTACCCGTAAAATAAGCAATTTTGTTCGTCACTGTCCCCGAAATACTTCCAGGGAGTCTAGTGGTGTTCGTTATTTATAACCGCGAAATTTGAGTGACAGGCGCTCAAATTATTTATATCGGGAACTTTGAGAAGAATATCTACCTCTGAGCAGGGCATAGTTTGTGGTTCCATTTAGAAACCCTTCGCATTCTTGCATATACGCGATCCAGTCTATTTCCGTGTAAGGCACTCTTTCAACGATTATGACATTTAACACAAGCTCTGCTAAAACAATCGCTACGGACACTATCGGTAGCCGGGCCGGATCAAATACCAAGGACTTG
Organism: Proctacanthus coquilletti; assembly: GCA_001932985.1. Taxonomy (NCBI): domain Eukaryota; kingdom Metazoa; phylum Arthropoda; class Insecta; order Diptera; family Asilidae; genus Proctacanthus; species Proctacanthus coquilletti. Next base: position 336,116 of record MNCL01000135.1, read on the forward strand.
AGGAACTCATAATTAACATATTTGTTGTAAAATCTAAGAAATATACTCTGCGTTCCCCTTTTGAGATTACCGCTCTGCGCCTTCGTTGGTGCCATGACGGCAGTCGTAACCAGCCACAAAGTGTCATTCGAATAAACAGGACTTTAGAGGTAGTAACTTTGTAAATGATTGGATACTTTCACAGGATCTGGGTAAAATTTGTTGATTTTTAACGAATTATCCGTTGTGGCCTGTATAAAATTAAAACACGTAATTTAAGTTTATAGAGGTCAAATATACTTTTGTATAAGAACTACTTTATAAATTTTAATATTAAATCTACCTGTGTAACTTGAGACTAAAGCATGATTAGAAATTATTTTCTCGCAAAGGGTAATCAAGGTAATTAAAAATAATAATATTAAAAAGATTAAACATTCTCAGTCACGAAAAATTCCACTAGTCTGTATAATATTTTGGTTGGGCACTTGTTAACCTGTTAGCAGAGTGTTTCTAGGTTTCTCGTAAAACTAGGCTATCATGATCATAGTTTGTATTAATTTCTATCAATTTCTTAAAACATCCACAGATTTTTCGAATTTTTGTGGATATGTTAGGTTACAATTATGATTTTTAAAACTTCAGAATTTATATAGCAAAAATAGGCTAAATTTTGTATTACAATAAATAATTTAGCATAGAGTGAAAAATCCGCTCTTAACTATTTTTTGTGATGTTTAGATATGCACATAAGAAAAGTTTTTTTTTAAGAATTTCTATTATTGTTTCCATATTAGTTAAGAACGGTTTCAGATTTATTTTTTAGTACGTAGAAGAATTGTATGGAAATTATACATTTACAATCGTTAGAGAAAATAATATTTTTGTTGTATGAAATATTTTCATTTCTACTTCTTATAACAATAACGTGCTTTATCTAAAATGAATGCAAAAACAAATATGAATATAAAACCATGACGCCTCTCGCTCTCTTTCCTTAGAAATTTTAGTTTGTATTGCAATATAGTTTAAAAAATACTATATTTTTATAAATGTTTCTTTCCAAGTATTGTAGCAAAGAAATTTTTTATTTCAAAAATGTTATTTTTATATAAAGTAGCATCCTTTTATTTATATTAGTACAAATGCTAAAAAATTAAAAGTTACGTACAGGTACTACTTTGATAATAGTAGAGTTTTTATTTAAAATACAATTAGGTTTGGTCTCGTTAAATTTGCAAGTAGAATTTTTGTAATTTGGAACTGTGGTTTTGAATCAGAAAATATAGGAGCCCCATTTTGGCCATATTTCATTAAAAATTCCTCAAGTTAACCCTAGTATATTTAATTTAGATTTATTTTTCATATAAATAAGCATTAATCTTTTTCACATGTCGATCTATATAATGACCAAAATGAAAACAAACTGACCACTGATAGTGAATCCATTCCTAACAAAGTATAATTCAGAAAAAATCTTAAGCGAAAGATTCCAGATACTTTTCTTATTTTGTAATTATTTTTAAATATTTTAATGTAATTAGTATATCCTCATTTCACACAGTATTTTAAAGGTGTATAATTTCGGAGAAGTATTTAAAATCAGTGTAATTACGGAATAGTTACTAGTAAAGATTTTTGAGAACATTTCGTGTAAAGCTTATTTTGTTTCTATCAGAAAACAGAGAAAATTATTATATAAACATGTCAACAGTGAGTAAAGAATAGTTATTTTTAAAAATCATAAATATTTTTATTTTTGTTAAAACGAAATGGTTCGCTTTTAAATTTAAAATTATGAAATTATTTATTATTTAATTGTTTCGTTCCTTCTTGCTTTTCTAATTTTTGCTTAATTTGCTGTTAATTTTTTTGCAGAATCCTCAGCACGTGAGTACAACTCACATATGGATATTGTCTTCGTTCTATTTCTTAAAGAATTTGTGTGCTGTGTGCTCCCAGAAGTCGATACCCTCAGTCAATGAAAGTTATTGAAACTGACGAACTTGATAATTTTTTTGCTTATTGATGGAAATTAGGCAATTTTTGATGTTTCGTGAAATTGTTGCTAATTTGGAATAATATTTGGTAACAGTAATGGCAGGAGCTGCTGATATTACGTTGAAACAAATGCGCAGAAATGCAAACAAAATGTTCGAACGTTGTTTACACCGACAAGAGTTTCACTACATTTTGCTCGTTTCTTTTACTTTTTTTAATTTTTTATTTTTTTAACAAACAGGAATGGATGTTCGGCGCAATAGGTGAACGCCCCACTGCCATCTCTTCATGGATTTTTTGAGGAGTAAACAGCATTTTTGTAACATACTGTACATGCCTTATAAATAATAGGGTACTCAGTTCAACCGATCGTCAATCGAAATTAAGAAGAAAAAAAATGTTTAACTTGAGTGAAAATTCTCCTCGATTTCACACACCTTTATCGTCTGGTTCTCTAAAAGATGAACGGGGACTTTTGGGGGATCTTTTCTCTCTTCGGGATACCGCGATTGCGAATGGAGACGTGATCATCATACGCCCACAAAATGCGAGAATTTTCCTCCTCGTCGCTTTCTTCTTTCTTACATGTGGAATCTTAAGCTCTCGAGACTCAAGAAGGGGCATATGCAGAAGACACAGATCTTCTTTGTGAGTTTTTTCTGACGTTGATAATCTCGAGAACTTAATAAGATCGGCAAGTTGCAATCGCAAACTTTGTATTGAGGAGGCTTCCTGTTTTGGCCGACCGTCTTAAGAGGAACTTTTGTGCCCGCGTACTCTAAAAGGAGGTCGCCGAAGACGACACGACGTCTTTGTCTTCGTCGTCGACTTGTTGCTTAGCGGGCCCAAATGATAAACAATTCGATGCCGGCTGGCTATGATAGTAGCTTTTCTTCTGAAGCTTACTTGACGGCTTCGCGAGTTTGCTACTTCGCTGGTTGGTGAGCTCGCGGTCTCCGCGCGAGTGTGGGGCCTCAGCCCCATACAGCGGAGCACCACGTTGGTGTGAGAGCGTCTGCGTCTCTGAAAAATAAAAATTGTTTTCGTTTTCCCATATGGTAAAACTTGGTGGGCTTTTTACTGTAGGCAAAAGCAACCAGTGTGGGACATTAACGAGCGGTGAGGAGCAGTGCAGAGGCCGCGGGGCCGCGAGTTAGTTGACTTAATTCGATGACTTCGACTTTCCTAGTTGTTCTTTAGTTGACTCTAGGCTAGTCTGGTAGTTTCACAGCCTCAGTTAGCTCAGAAGCAACAGCGCTAGCTATTTCTTCCTTTGTGCTGAGAGTTCGCTTTAATAACCGCGAATTTTCGGTAAACTTCTACCTTACATTTTTTAACGTAAAGCCCGCGAGTTTTTCCAGTAGTTTGATTTTTTTTAAAAAGTCTTAATAAGAACGATTTTTCGTGCCGTTAACGCCTTAGAGTGTGATTATTAATTTTAATTGAATTATTATGGAAATTTTACCATTTGTAAAGTGCCTAAATTCACGAGATTGAGCAAGAGATTTGAATCTTTATTACAACAAAAGTGTTACAATGGTGCGCTAAGGGTACGGTTTTTTTATCCGAGGAAATTTTACTCGTTAACAGAAAGCCTATTTGTTTTATGTACATTTTTTTCTTTTGGAGGAAAGTAAGGAAACTGATTTTGCCAGTAAGCACAACTTTTGCTTTTTGTATCTTGCTTTTCATCCTCTTACAGATTAATTTTTACCTAAGATCTGCCTTTTCATCTTCGAACTACTTTTAAAACCCAAAGACTTCGAAGACCAAAACTAAGGTTCGATCGTTGCAGAGTACCGGTACAATAACCGTCTTGTCTTGTCTTATGGGCATGCTGGAGTCTCTTAATTTTTTACCCGGGAAATTTTATACGACGGCTCTTCGTCTTTCATGCATTCTTTTTATTTGATTATACCCATTTTTTTTTGCCTCCTCTCCTTTAATCTGGGACGAAGTCTGGCCGCGTATGTATCGGCCGTGCACGTTCGTCGACCATTAAACCGCAACTGCAGTTTCTGATGCGATTATTTTCACCGGAGACTTGTTTTCCTCCCGAAGCCTGTGGCTCTTGTGCACCGCGTCATTTATTCAATTTAATTCGCCCAGCATCGCTTTCTTCTCTAATCGGGAGCTCCTCGGAGCCGTGTTTCTGTTGCCATGCACGGCTCAGGTGAAGGTGTAGGGCATGCAGCGCGAAGTCTAAGAAAAAAATGAAAAAATTAAGAAGAAATAAAGAAAAATAAGAAGAGACAAAGCGCCGCTGTATATGCACGGGGTGACTGAACTCTGAAATGTAGGTTTATTATTTACATAATATGACTAGCGGGTCAGATGGGCGAATTTGCGGATCATCTGGCCTGTTTTTTTCTTTTAAACCCATGCTGCCAACTTCACTGCCGATTTGTCACTATTAAGTTGATTTTATTTGCTCACCTTACTTTTGGTTATTTTCGGATGATATTAAAATGCAAAGCATTACTTAAACCGATTTAAGCTGGTCGTGTGCCAAAATTACTAATCTACGCCTATCAAAATATGAAGAATTATTATACTTTTTATGCAGTTTTTTTTCTATTACAATAAAGAGATTTGTTCAGATTTTTTTTCTAAATTGCCTGGTGAAAATGTTTTAACTTTTATGTACATATATTAAACCAAATGTAAAATAAAATCGATTGAATTTTAAAACACGTTTTGTAAAAATAAATTTTATTAAAGTTCGCAATTTCTTCTCTAAGTTGTTTAAAACAAAACCTATTTGATATGTTACTCAGGGCATTCGGCTTGAGGATGGGTAGTTTGTTTAAATAATGATAAAATACACTTGCTTCTATATGTATAAAAACTTCTATAATTACTATAAATAAAATCTAATTTTGGATAAGTTCAGAACACTTATATTTTGCTGTATCTTTAATTTTATATAATAATTTTATATTTTATTTGTATTGTTTAAAAAAAATTTAAATACCTTCATTTATAGATTTTTGTAATTTCAAAAATTTTAACACATCTTTGTTCAGTAATATTTTAAATATAATATCATTGAACCCTAGTCCACCCGAATTTTCAAAAATTTGTGGAAATTAAAAATATTATTAAAATAACAATATTTCAATCACGGCAATAGGTTAAAAATATTGCGTTCTCTCACCCCTTAAAAATTTCCTATTTATTATCCCACAATAAAATTTGATTCAACTTTGAAAACTTCCAAATTTTTTAGTGAATAAGAAAAAGTGGTTAGTGTTTCACTTTTTTTGTCGAATTGAGTAAATAGTCTTTTTAATGTAATTTTACTTAACAATTGCAAAAAACCTTTTCTTTATAAAAAGAATAAACATTTGATAATAGAATTTTGAGTTCTCATTAAACGTAACGCCACGACTTTTATAATTTTGTTAATTTGATGAATTCAATTTCTAATTATGAAAAAACTCAAATTTAATCAATATTTTTTTGTCTTTTTGTCCAGAAAAACAATTTCCCTATTTTTTTATTAACATTTAAAAAAGTTCAAAATGCATTTAATATGAAAAAATTACACACTTTTTAACGCTGAAGAAAAAAATTTATAAAAAATTTGTGAAGGAGTTAAAATTAAAATTTACCACCAAAATGTAGATTTATTTTTTATTAAATAGTTTCTAAGAAATATTTACAACAAAAATTGAATATAAATTTTTTTATAGCTATGACGAATTTCAAGCCTATTACTCAACAAAGGTGCACAGAAGCTGTTTATACTTTAAGTGGTACTTTTAATTAAAGAAAATTAAAATTTAAAACATTACAAAATTAAATTTTCAACTTAACATTACATTTCCAATTTCTGATGCAATTTTCATTTAATTCGTTTAGGTGAGTCGCGATTTCGTAATTTTGTATGGATTTTCATTTTCTTTTCCACAGTTCTCACCAAAAATGCTTGCCCTTTGGATTCGATATTCTTTGGTCGTATGTTAAAAATTCAAAATTATTTTAAACGAGAATTGTGTGGTATTAATTTCATCACATTTCGCTAAAAAATTGTAACATAACTCATCTTTGCTCTGAAATTTTCAAAAATTCTATATAAACCATTTTTGCAATTATAACTACAATTACAGCTATTCAAGAAGTTAGTGATCGAGGCGTTTTTCGACAGATTTATTTATTTTCCTAGACAATCTCTAAATTTTTGATTTTCTAGTTTAGTTTAAAAATAAATATGAGTACAACAGCACAAGATAAAAAATACTTATCTTCTTAGAGTTAATCACTTCGGTATGGGAATGGCTCATTTGATCATTTTCTCGAAATGACTCAACTCGTACTTGTGTATCGCGCAAGGAGAAAGGGTGAATCATCAAGGATAAAATATTTCCTTATTGTGTGAGCTGAATAATATCGAAAACAATGTACATCCAAAAGCTTTCTTCAGAGCGATTCTATTGTTCCCTGTAGTCAAATAATTTAATAATGTTGACCTGCAAGTGGTATGCAGCTATAAGGCCAGCTAATTAATTAATTCGGAATATTGTGTTATAGCAAACTAGGGGAGGACAGTTTTCCGTTCAATATAAAGCAAAAAATATTTGTGATGTCAACTATTGACTGACATCAGGAAAGTAAGGTCTCCTTTGTCGGCAATCTAATTAGATGCGATAATATGTGAGGTAATAGGAGTACCCAAAAAAGCAAAGACTTTTGTCGTTTTTTGACTTCATGCAAAGTAATTGATATTAGGATTAGGTCTTTCCTTGCTTCCCCCACAAGCGGTCTGTCTCGAACTTCGTTTCCAAAGAAAATTTTGGATGGTAATTAAAACAAAGAAAAAATTGTTTGAATGAATTTATAACTTTAATAAGGTTTTCATTAGTATAATTGATAATTTTTAATTGATGTTTATTAATAGCCACATAATTTAACATTTAAAATGCGCTTCAAAAAGTGAAGTTTTTGTTAATATAGCCAATAACGTTATATTGTTTTTATTATTATTTCTAACAGACCTTGAAAAACACATTTGATTAAATTCAGTTCATTTTTTTGAATATTTTTTATTGTCACTTTAAATATTTAACGAAGGTATACTTTATACACTTTGTTTAAGTAAATTACAATAAAAGGCAGATAATGTAACATAGAAAAATTATTGTTGCACTTACCTTGAATTTTGTTGAGAAAATGAAGAATAATTTAAAATTTTTTTCTACTAAATTGAAAACTGATTTACTATTTATTCTGAATAGTCTGTTTTTAGATTCTCTTTTGGGTTAAACGATAAATGCGACACGCACGAGGTGACTCATAAATGCCTTTCAGTCCAACAATCTTCACAAAGTTTAAATTACATAAAATATTACTGAAAATAACCAAAAACAAGTCTAAATGAGTGTTTTGTGAATTTAAATGTAAAAAATACTCAACTACATCGAAGTTTTTGCACATTACCACAACTGTTTTGGATTTCTTGCTTATTACCAATTTCTTAGAGGTCACAACTTTCGATTACTCATACAAATCGCGTGTCTTTTATTAACCGATATATTATACTATTTTATTGGTTTTACATGTATTGCAATAAATTCCTTTATTATCTTATTGTCATGATAAATTAAAACTTTTGATATAAGAAGTATTTTTAGCTAGCTTTTGGTTATCAGTAGCATTAATTGAGCGATTTGTAAGATGAATAATAAAAATTTCAAACTAGTTTTTAAAAAATTCTGTTTTGGTCAGTTTATCGTTTTATTTAAACTACTAGATTCTATATTTGTGCAGAAAGATTTATTTTCCTATATTAAGCATTACTATATAGTGAAAATCGTAGATAGCAAATTAACATAAAATCATTATTAAATATGTCATATTTTTGTATAGCATTACAATTGAAATCTCTAGTACCATTTTGGATGATAAATTGCCAAAAACCAATGATTTCGATTTGAATTACTATTTTGTTTCAATTGTTCAAGCTGGTAAATTTCTATTAGATGTGATTAAGAGTAAATCTTCATCATTAAACATAAATAGTGTATTTTACGATACTTCAATGATTTTGATGTTATCCCATTGTTTAGTTTCTTTAGTTCTTTGACGATGGAAAAATACATTTATTACTTTGGATACAATCCAACGAAATTCATAATAAGCCTTACTAGATAAAATGTTGCTAATATAAGTAGATCTTAGAAATCTTCGAATAGCATTGTTCCATCAATTGTTCTAGCTCAAAATTAATTGCAATGATTGTGTATATTGTACATGTATTTATACAAAAATTGTGGAATTTCCTCAGACTGGTTCATGTCTCGTTTTGCTCATTTTGCTACATTTTGCTACAATTTTGCTGTTTTATTTGCACATTGTCACAAAGATGAAAGCATCAATTGATCCCTCTCCTTATATTATAAAAATTCTATATAATATACGAAATTTTGAATGTGGTTATAGTAGTTCGTATTTTTTAGCAATTTTATTTACTCTTTACCGCTAGATGAGCTGAAATTGTCTCTCAAATAGTATCCTCGTAGACTTATATTTGTAGCTAAGCTGTTCACTACCTGTGAATACATTTACTTTCCATTCGAACAGTTGGGGTCCTAAATTTAAACAACTGTTTCAATTTGACATGTATTCACATATCAAGAAATGTAAAAAATTTAACAAAAAATAATTTAGTTAGTACTTTTGTTTAAGCAATACCAGGTAAACAAAATTTTGACTAAGGTAAATTTTCATGATCTGTGTTATACTTATAAATATTAAATTGTGAATTAGGATACAGAAAATTAAAGGTGTAAATCAATTCTTACAGTTCCTAGGTTTTCCGTACAGTTTTATATATAAAAAATTGTATTTATCTATTATAAAGGGTAAGTATATATTATATCTTTTTTAACAAACTTTTATAGACTTTACAGTAGAAAACGAATATTTCGCTCTGAGATTACTATATTACAATAATTTTAATAATAACTTATCGTTGAGTATACGTAAACAAAAGACCATATTTAAAAATAGTTGAAAATATATGAATTTCAAAATGTGCCCCAATCGTTTTAGTTCTAATACCGAGTAGGTTGAAGTTCTTACATCAGTGGCTAGAATTTAACCATTCGAGAACAAAGATTTTGCGCTATTTAAGCTTGATTTGAACACCTTGTTGGCATAGCTGGGAGTAATATACGTACATCTGCCATTACGTTTACAATTATTTGATAACGCGTTATTCATGTTAAAAGAATTTCTATGACCTTGAGTGATGAAAATTCATTAAGTAGTGATAGTAGTAGAGTATATTTTTTATCAATGCTTTTAAAATAAGATACTATAATTTTATTTAAAAACTAAAATGCATGTTTGTAAATACAAAATGAGGTTTGTATAATGAGAGAGGGTGTGGCGTTTCTATAATCGATCAGTGGAACATATTTGCGGAACATATAATGAGTAACGCACCTGGCTATTACACAGAAGTTACAGGTTCAATTCCCTCTTAATAGGGCTTGGAAAACTAGAAAATTTATGAAAACTCTCTATCTAACCAAAACTTTCAAAAGAATTGCTCTAAGATTATAATGCTATTAATAGCTCCTTCTCTAATTGATTTACCTACTTACCTTAGATAAATCATGACCTAAGATACTTACTTAATTTGATTAAGGCAGCTCTTAATCAAACTATCAGCCTTAAAATCAACACTATATTTTAGGTAAAATCACTACATTTTCGACATTAATCCCAGACTAGTGTAATTTTACACGAATAAAACACCTTTAGTTTTATTCTCAATAAATCAAATTTATATAACATACTTATACATGTTATACTATAAGCTCTTTTATTTTTTAAACACACCTTTTACATGTATGTATCATTTATAATTTATTTCACGACATACTCTGTTTATTTCAGAATCTGGTTTTTACAGGGAAATCACAATAGTCTACCTAACTATAAATAGAAATAAGAAGAAAAATAAGATATATTAAAATTGTTTTCATCTGTTAATAATAGAGGTGATACTTCAGGTTAAATTAATAATACAAAACAGAATAATTCAAAACAAGTTTTTATTAATTTTATCTTTCTTTTTTATTTTCTAATAAATCTGTACAGCAGCAAAGTTGCATGAGATAATGACGACCTCCTTCCGATTACACTTGCACAACTCAATGATTGTAACTCTTTGTGAACAACACATTTTGCATAAATTAACAAATTAAAACAGTTATTTTTACCGCGATTAGTAATGCTACATTTAATCACAGATCCACGATATGAGGAAGCGTGCGATGAAAAAACAAAATTCAAATTAGAAATAAATTAATTCGGTAAAACAGCGAATTTGATTATCACACGTTGAACACTGAATTTTGACCGGTAATTAATGTGTTTATCTGCATTGTGCAAATATCTCCAGTACTGATCGGGTCCATATATTATTTATTATCTTCTGTGGGCAAAGCAAAATTAGTAGAATCCCTGAGTTGAACGAAATGTTTAGCACCTCATGATGAATTGATTGATATAGTTAGCCGGAAATAGCCGAAGGACCTCTTTTGTAGTTTTGATACACCAGTATTAATTTAGTTCGTGTACTCTGGTCATTAACAATTTAAAGTACGCATTGTTATTTTCAACTGCCTGGATGATACTAAATATTTTAATGCCTGGCATGTGACCATTACGCCGACCGGCTCTCCAAGGTTCTCCATTGTTTCTCGATTTAAACTGAATTTATAAAAAGATTGTCTATTTTTCTTTCACGACTTCTTTAATAACACGGAATAATTTAAAAGAATAGTGTAAAATGTTACATTACGTTTTTTATTTATTTATTTATTTTTTTTTAAACAATAAATTAGCTATTCGCAGTCTCAACAGTGTTTATTAAAGTCTATATCAGTGAAAGAGTCTTTATATACGAATTAGAAACTGTAGTAGTTAAATCTATTTTTGAATACACTAATATTTTCAAAAATATTTTGGTAGAAATAAAGAATCATATCATTATGCATACTAGCCCATTATATCCATTAGGTCACTATATTTGCTATAATTGTATACTAAGAAAAGCCGGTCTTTAAACATCTTTAGGTCTATGAACCTTATTAAAAATACTTGGAAGTCTATACTAAACTCCATATTATCTTGAAACATGTTTCAATAACATATGCAAAATTAATAGTTTTAAGAAAAGATATATATGTATGTAAATTATTTAGAAAATATAGCACTAGCCGCAAACAAAAACATTTTTAGATACTTTGACTCATTCAACATTAAAATGTAACTCTGCATCAATGAATACGATTCTATATTTAAATAATTTTAATATAAGTTTACCAGTAATCGTGCTATTAGTACGTTGGACGGGATTTGGGTAGGAGAAAAGTGTACAATTGTATATTATTAAAATAGATTTATTTATTTAACTAATAGTTGAAATCAATGAAATAAAAACTAGGCAAGGGCAATTAATTCGCACAAAAGTTCCATTAATTTTCTCAATACACTTGTTTATGGTATGACTACATATAAATACATACATATTCATGTTTTTTTATAGATTTATTCCATTATCATTTTCGTTTATTCGTTGTATAAATCAGAATTTAGAGGTTATCCTACTGTAAAATTTGCAAAAGATCAATTTTTAATGTTTTAATTTTAAAAAAATAATTTAGAAATGTAGAATTTATTTGCAAAAAGTAGATATCATAAAACACCTCAAGGCCGTGATAGGGATTAGTTAAAGCATATTTTTGTGGAAACAAAGTATCTCTCTAAAGACTGTATAAAATAACTTTAACTCTAATCGATAAATGAACTTGAAAGTTTGAAACAGGAATTTTCGCTTGACATGGGTTTTTTCCCTGATTCTTTTTCTATTTATAAAATATTAATACTACTACCGCAATACTCGTGGGAAAAATACGTAAATGCAGTTATAAAATCAGATTAATTTCATGGGTTGAATTGTGTAGAAATGTGATATTTTTTTAAACCAAATTACTTTAAAAAAAGAAAGTATTTTGAAATATAAAATGTGGACCGCCCAAAACGTATTGGTATTTTTATGTATGAAAATAATATTGCTCAATTAAATTTAAACTATGTAATAAAACAATTCATCAATTAACAAAATAACACCTTTGTCGTTATCAGTTCATTGTGAGCTTGATCGGTTCCATACTTTTCCACACCACGCGAATGCACATGGAAAATGGACTTCCACGCGACTTGGCTTAATAACTATAATAATCAATAATTAATATTTTTTATCTTCTGAAATATTCACTAAATAAATTAAATTTGTGTAATAGTTTGTATAATTTGTTTAAAAGAATGATTTCATCTTTATCTTTCAATATTCTTTCATAAAATATTTACACTTTGGTCACATAAATGTCTGACGCAACTCCTCTTCTTATTTTTCCATTAATTAAGTCATAACAATTTCTTAAAAGATTAACTAACACTCATACAGAAATTCAAATAGCTTACTCGAAGGTATTTCACCTTTCTGAAACATACAAGCGGAAGTATTGTTTCCATGCAGTAAACAGCGATAAACACAAAATGTTGCACAAACAATTGCACCATTCCCATTGCCCATCGATTAGGGGATAGGTGTATATGCAGACACCACAGTCCAATGAGCCCCTAATGAACCCATGTATGCCCACAGACACCTTAGGCTTCAAATACTAGTTATCTGCAGGTGATAAGGAACTTTCAAAAAAAAAAAAATTATTCTCTTTAATCTGACTGACGTATGAAAAATCGAGCAAGTAATAGTTACTTTTGAGCACGCCACCTTTGCGTGCAGTTCTTTCGCAGCCGATAGCCTTTCAGCACAGAATTGTGCAGTATTAACGCAACTAAGTAACAAAATACCTGTTCGAACAATGCACCACATCAATCGTTACGGCAAATTAATTTTATTTAATGGTATGTTTTATGCAGAAGACTATAATCATATTTATTAAAAAAAAAAAAAACTTAATTAACATGATTCTCTGCATTATTTCAATTTCTTTAAAATATTTGCTTACTTCTAGGGAATATTTCTGAATGCAGAAGGTTATGGATTTCCAAAAGAATTAGTGAATGCGAAAACACCATACAACAAATATATCTACATACAAAGCCTTTGACTATATAAAAAATGGGGTCAGTAACATCGTGCCACTTAGGTTGCAAATCTTAAGAACATTGGCTGTAAAATGGATTTTATCAAAAAGCAAACTGTATGCATTTTTATAACAAAGTAAGATTGTATACCCCAATATGGTCCGAAGGCAAATTCAATACGAGTGACACAAAAACAATTCAGCAGCCGTTCGGCAAACAATAGAACGATAAGAAAGATTCATTCGTTATCAGTAAAGTCGTTGTTATTAGTTTTCTACATGTTCGGCACATTTATCACAGGGTAATTGAATTTTGGATAGAAGGCGAATGTGATTACAACAGGCATTTAAGTGATAAATCCGCGAATGGCGACAATATGTTCAGTTTGAATAGATGATGACGGCTGTACATCAGTATCTCTAGTCTTTTATGAATTTTCATATTTAATATGACCGATGATGTTAGAACTCGTTATCAGAAGGTGAAACATTATAATAGTATTAAGATGGAAGCAAAAGAGTGGGTATTGATAAGGAAATATCAATAAACGAAAGTGTTGTATCTAAAACATTATTTTTAGTGAAATAGCAGATAGATGTAATAATAGTCATCTGTTTAAAAGTTACTCGTCCGGTGATAAGATGCCAATTCATTAGCGAGACCCGATAGATCACAAGAGGACTTTAAGCACTTTAAGAATGCTTCAATGAAAAATACAAGTGTTTTAGTTATATACTAGACACTACTAACTTTAAACGTAATTTAAAAGTAAAAGTGAGAACACTAAATAATCACTTATTTTTTCACTAGATTAAATAGTTTAAATCTTTTTTTTTTTTTTAGAAATATTTCTTATCATGATTTTCCATAAAATAAAAATTAATTAGGATCCATTTAAATCTATACAATCACCACTAATAACTGTTGATAACATGAAGTACAATTTTCGATTCGAGTCGATTTTGAAATTCTATATTTGAAAGTCTATTATGAATTTAAAGTCTTATCGTTAGCAGTTTTCCTCAATTTCAACATTGTCGTTAGAGTTGATTACGAAATTTGAGCGAAAAAATAATTGTATTAATCGATCTGAAATTATAGCTTAACGTTCTTTAAATCACGCAAATTCTTTCAGTCTGAAAACTAATATAATGTTTTATTTTCTGGTTCGAAAATAAAGTTAAAATGTTATTGCGTTTAAGTTTTTTAAAAGTTTTTATAGTATGATTTTAAAATCGTTCGTCTTCGTTTTATTGGTTTTTTATGTTGTACTCAATTAATCAAAAATGTATGAATTTTATTTACTGAGTGCAAACTGATTAAATCTCTGGACTTCTTCTTAAAATAGAAATATTTTTAATGATCCTTCAATTTAACTGCAGTGCCTCAATTTTAGGTTGACATCGATCGTAAATCTATGATTATTTTTTTCTCCAAAAGAGATGTAAATACATAAAAAAAAAATTTAGTCTGTTTTGGTAAAAAAACTAGTGTTTTATATTTTAGGGTTTTGTGGGAATAATACAAAAATATGCAAAAAAATCCTATTTATAACGAAAAGCATTGTCGTATGCTGTACATACTCGAAAGATAGTCGAAAAAAATAAATTAGTAATAAATTTATTTACACTTTGATGACCTCAATTTTGTTCAATTGAGGTCAATAAATAAGAAAATCTCGAAATTTTAAATATGATTTTTTATTGACATATTAAACTAAAATAATGAACTTTGTGCACACACGTATTTCTTCCGATAAGTTTTTTTTTTTTTAATAATTTTACTGATTTCACGCAAATCGTGTTAATTTTATTGGAGGAATTAAAATAATCTTAATTGGTTATCTCAATCAACGACGCAAAGGCTTGGTCAGACCAATTTAGAAAAGCAAAAATTAAATGGAAATATCTGCAATTTGATGTGTCTTCCTGAAAAAAACTAGTACAAACCAGTTATCGTTTCTAACCGAAGTAATGATTACCGAATTATTTTGATAGTGGTGAAATCAGGGCTGCAAATCATACGCTAGTGGCCTAAGAGATTGGAGATAACTAAATTTCTCATTCGGTGAAACTCCTGAAACGTTTTATTAAACATTTTATAATCAAGCCGAAGTATCGATGTAATTCCAGGAGCTTTCTGAATACGCCTATTAAATATAATGCAAGGAAAAAAAATATACCTTTACGTTATTATTAAACAAAACAGCGCAATTTGAAACACGTTTTTACTTGTTCTCTTTGTTCAATTACAGGTAAGGGCATCAATTGTGAAAAACAAGTTACTAATTAAACGTCTGAGTGTATTTAAAAGTACGTGGCGAAAAACAAATGCTTGTTAAGAGGCGAATGAACTGGGAATTAAAAGCATTTCTGAAAAACAAAAGCAAAGCCAAAGATATCAAGCGAAAACAATTGAGAGAACTGGTTAACACCAGAGCTGCATTAGACAATAAAAACAACATTTGTTTAAGTTATAAAATTAAGAAAAACAAAAAGATATACAACAAGACGCACTGCTTAAGATTCATCGTCATCCGCAACAGCTCAGATGTTTTCGGTAGTTGAGTGTCTTTCGGAAATGGGACAACTTTATCAAGACGTAAGTAGAAGTCTTTTTGATTGGCCGATATCGCTTGAATGCAAAAAAAAAAAAACGAAGAGCCGCTAACTATTATACAGCATAACTAGTATACACTGGCCTTGCACGTGTCAACCTTGCTTGATTCATTTGAAGTTTCGGGGTCGCATAGAGTGTAATGATATCGGACGAGAATTGCATAAAGTTAACATAAATTACGCAAATAGGAGAGACTGTTTTCAATTTTGACCATTTGCCGGAAATATAAACCGAACTAATACAGTGATAGCGCCCACGCTGACTTTAGCAAATTAGCGAATGTAATAAAAACATCAAAAAAAAAAAAATATATACATATATATTTAGGATTTTTGGCACGTGCAAACTATTTTTACAAAATCGTAAAGTCTTCTATTATTGTTGTTTTTTTCTTCTTTATTAAAAAAAAATACCCCAATTTTCTATGGGTCACTATAATTTCTTAATGGTACAGTAAATGGCGAATACTTGCTGATGTAGTGGCGATTTGTTAAAAGTGCCGCACGTGGCAAGTCGAAAAAAATAACCACTTGAATCAGAATTTTTTTCTTCGTAAAAAAAATACACGTAGAATGTGAAGCAGTTGCTTCTCATTGAGGTCATGGACACTAATGTTAATAATATTAGAAACACGAGGGTGATTTTATAAAGTGTTGTAGTAAATGTTGATGGTAATTTCTGTTGCTTGTGCGATTTTTGTTTTTTTGTTTTTTTATCTAAGTTGATGTCAATGATTTTTCAGCATAGCCTTGAAGATTTAAAAAGCAAGAGTAAAGAAATATTCGCGAAAAGTGACAAATCGCTTTAAATTTGTTACTTCGTGAACAGAAATTGTTGTTTTCTAATTAACAAGGAGTGTGCGGTATAACAAGCTCATGTCCTGCACGTGGATGTGAATTTATCACAAAAGTAAGAGAGTTATGCGAGTGGGTGATTTTATGACCGCAAGTCGGAAGCTTAAGGGTTATAAAATTTTTGAAAATTGTATACAACAGAAATATCTCGGCTCGACGCTTAAAATGAACGCCCACAATAAAAATGTTAAATTAATTATATTAGAACGGCATTAGGTGAGTCGGAGTTTTTACGAATTAATTAAAAGATTGCTAGTTATTACAATTATTTAACTAATTCGTAATTCCTAAAAAGAACAAGAAAAATTGTACTTAACGAAGATTTTTCTAAAATTAACTATCTTTGTTGTTGCTCACAATGCTTACATATTCATATTTCTACAAATTTGAAACTGAAATCTCAAAAACAATAAAATATATTAGCTACTTTTTTGTAGCCATTCCAGACATTTATGGCTCACAACATTTTGCGTGGGAAAAACCTTAAAAATTTACATCAAAGAAAACGACTTCAACAACTTTTTTTAAATTGAAATTTGGATTTCAAATTTTGTTCTTTATTTATTATGAAATCATATTAATGTCAGAGAAGTAAATCATTAGCTAACTCTTTAACTTTGAAATCTAACGTTCCGTCTTGAAAATGCTAAAATTACCTAATACAAAAAATAAAATTCATGAACAAATTTATACTTTTAACTTCGTCAAAGCAGTAGGTTTTTGAAATTTTATTTATGGACATGAAGATAAATGTCTTCCAAATTTGTAATCAAATTAATTTTCAAAATTTCAATATTTAGTTTCTTAATAAACCCTAAAAGTGCTGCATATTAATTTTTTTAACAAATTTTAAAATATATGTTTTTTTAATGCGAAAATCTAGAAGCATAAGCACATAAAATGTCATTAAATTAAATTGCAATTATTTGATAGTAGAAATTCATAAGATAAACTGTTCCCACACCTTTGAATACATTCCAATCTGCTTGTACAATCGTCAATTGCTCTGACAACATAATAACATCAAAATATTATATCTACAATAATTTTCTGTGTTGGAAGCACCATTAATACCTGTTATGTTCCTAAGCATAGATAGACAGAGACCTCCATCGATTTTTGAACTGAATAATATTACTATCTACACTAATGGTTTAATGGAATATGAACGTATATGAATATTTGAATTACAAATTAAAAAGATTGTCTTTTTCATGCTGATTGATCGAATTATACTTCCTCAGATAGCAAATTTATTAAAAGGCAAATACTATAAATAAGTAGCCGTATAACTTCCTTTAAAATACTTAAACTACTGTGCACTTTAAAATCAATAACAGGCTTCGTCGTCAAAACAAGGTATTCAAAATTAGCATATTCAGTACAAATAGCACACAAATTATAGTGACAGCATGGTTGAGCTACTGAATATTCATTTGTTTGGAAAGCTTAGATTTTGCTTATTTATTATTATTATTTTTTTTTCTTTTTGCCATAATCATAAAATTCTCCCCTGATAATCGCATCTGAGCAATTTACAATTGATACTTTTGATTACATGCGCATAAAAAAATAGGTGCTAGTAATAAAAGAAAAAATGTTAGGTCACGCTTCGTGCTCTTTTACAATTATTTGTTTTGGCGACGCATTTGTAAACGTTTCCCTATTTGAGCGCACTTCATTTGATATTATCGTCACGTTAAATGACACCGAGCATTTTATTCTAAATGTAATAATATAGCTCTGATTTCCTTCACATTGTCAGTTTCATTACACACTCTGTTTACAAACAAACAAAGTAAGGTGTTCGATGAACGGAGGCGTTTGCAATGTTATCAAACTTTGAGGGACGGCTGAGAAACAATTGAGTTTTAGTATGAATATGTTTGTGCTATTTTTGAGAAGCCACTTTTAGACAACGCTGATTCTTTTGACTATCTTTACAATTCTATATTTCGTTCTTGCCAATAATAAATAGTAGATTAAATATAGAAGCAGTTTTATTTTCATTCTTAGAAAAATTTCTTAAAAAATAGGTTGGCTTGAGCTATATTAAAATAAAATACGAATTTTCTCAGAAAAAAAGCTAGCTCAGGCCAGATATTGAAAAATAATGTGTTAATTTTCTGAGAAAAAAAAGCTAGCTCAGTTCGGATACTCAAGTAGAGTGCGAATTTTTTCATAAGAAACACTTCATTAAATATAATATAAAGTCTTAACTGAGCTCATTAGTTTCCTATTGAAAGTCAATTAGTGCTTCAATGAAAGCGAAAGAGTTTCTGGCTAATCACCGGGAGCTTCTACTCTGTTACCAATTACGCAAAAGATAAAAAATAAACTCGAATATTTCGTTTCTTAATCTCAGTGTAGAAGCATTCTAAAATGAGCAAATAGCAGTTATCTAGACATTAGAGGATTTAGTTTGAGAAACACAAAAAACTACTTCCCGTAAAAAACTTGGCATTCTTTAATGGTTTTCGAATTTAATAAGACATTTGACTCATTCTTTAAAAAGAATATTCAGATATCTTTTATTTTGTTTTGTAATATTTTGTGACTTCATGTTATTTAATGACTTTTTAACCATTTCAATTTTTTAGGTGTGTCTATATTGATTTAATTTTTAACGAGTTGTCGTACTGTAGTTGGTCAAAAAAACAGTGAGAGCAGCAAAATGTTTCATTCTATAAAAATTATGAGATGTCATTTGTAATTTCGTTTTTCTAAATAAACTACGTAATATTGACTCATTGTATTAGGAAGAAATTATTTTTATTATTTAAATTCGCGAAATCCTCAAAAAAACCGTTAATTAGACGTAACTACTTTTACCTTCAACACATAGTTTAAGTCTCAACTTATATACCTATACAAGTGAGTAAATAGGATTTTGATAATAAAAAACCCTGAAATGAAATGAATTGCAGAAGATTAAAATAAATATAAAATTAATTTTGATTGTATTATCTAGATTTTGAGGAGAGTTTGAAGGAGAAAGTCTTAGTTTATAAATACGATAAGCAACGACGGACTGAATCTATTTATAAATTGAAAAATGTAAGAAAATGATTAAAATGGGGAATAGAAAACGTGTATACAAATTTTGAAAATAAAATTAAAAATAACTTTAAAAATAATTATTTGATTAGCCAGTAGACAATAAAGATAAATAGAAAAAATATGTTATCTGCCGCTTAAAAGTTATTTTAAGCCAATTTTTTAAATTTTCAGTTGACAGTAACAATGTAGTAAAAAAATGTCACAATTTATTTAACAGGTTTCGAAAAAAGATAGTGGAATTTCATTTAAATGATTCATTTATGTGCGATTTATTTAAACCCATCTTCTGAAAAATCTATCGAATGACAAACGTGTTGCCGAAGCACGAAAGTGCGGAAACAGCGACTGGACAAATGAGGTGTCAACGTTTGCAAGAGATGACACCATGATATATTTCAACTCCTAATGTGATCTAAGGCGTTTTTGTGTAATTTGTCACGTTTCGAGCAACTAAAACAACAAATAAATAAATTTCCGAGTTATTATTTATTTATTTATTTTCTTCTGCTTTATAAAAAATAGTGAAAAGAAAAATACACGCCGGGTGGAGCTTTTTTCATTGAATCGATAGAAAAAAGGAAAATGATACATCGGGAGGGCAATCGGAAATCGGCCTTCTGCTGTTCAAATGATTAACCGATGAAATCGCACTATTTACAAAGTACTTGTGAAATATCTGGGCTCAATGTTATAGAAGCACTCGTAGTAGATGTAAACAAGCAGCTCGTCAAACAAACTACTTACAAATGTCTTCGGTCTAGACAGTGCGGCAATAAAAAATGTTTTTCCAGGCATTGAACATTCCTGACTTGACTAACAAATTGAATTATCAGACAACACTATAAATAGCCAGGCTTTCGAGTTTACTTCAGCTGATTTATACTCTTATTTCAAAATTATCACATTGCTGCTGGCGAACTATAATGATAATGTGTTTTAAAAAGTTATCTCGCAAATGGTTTAGCTAGTTCGCTTATGTAAAGGAACTTGAAAGCGAACCAACCCCAAAGTCAGTCTCAAGTGTTGTTGTACAGAAAAATAATTAAAAGGTAGGATAGAACTAATTGGCTTATGAAGGCGGTAGATTTCAAAGAGTCTTTGGTGTTTTTAAGAGGTTGAATTTTCAAAAAAAAAAGAAGAATATTTAAAGCAATTATTGTTTACGGTTTAAAATGATCAAACTTGAATATTTCATGGTCGGAAAATGAATAATTTAATTTACAAGAAAAAAGAAACAAGGCAAATTGACACGGCTTTGTAATTTTTTAAATGCCAGTTGTTATTTGAAAGAATATTATGAATGTGACGAATTTAATTTTAATATTACCCATTCTTTCGATGTTAATAAATTTGGATAAAGAAATGTTTGCTCATTTGTTTATCTGTTTTACTTTCTTTTTAAATATTAATAACATGATAGGGTAGTGTAATTGTTTTAAAAACAAGTTAATATGTTCACGATCTTAGGTGATTCGATTAAATCAACAAAATCACTTTAAATGTTTTATTAGCGGGTTAATAACTGACGTGGATTAAATTCTACCTGATGAACTATTTTTCAGAGCTACCAAGTTATAAATTCTTCTTTTTGATATAGTATTTGGGTTATCTTAAACTTTTATTACATAACAGCCCCTTAAAAAATGTTTTATAAATAAACGAGAATGTTTTCATTAAATATAAGATTGTAAGTGTATTCTAATTTTAATTTCATATTTTTTATTCAAACTTAGAAAACTAAAACTGGAAATCTAAACTACGATTTTTTTTTTTAAATTTTATAACATTTTTTTTCCTTAAAATAAAATTTCAAAATAGATACGAATTCGACATTATTAGAGGTGTATAATTTTAATTAAATTCCTTTCAAAAATCGAAATCAAGTTTCTTTTTCTTTCAAAAAATTATTCGAACATGATCTAGGTTGCTAGGTCATTTCACCTAGAACACGTGTATGAATATTTAAGGCGAAATCCGAAATCCATTGGGGTTAATATTCAAAGCACAACAGAATCGACAAACATGTCTATCTCTTGTATTTTATTGTGGTGTCTGTACAGAAGTCAACCGTCCGAAAATTATGGCATATGATAATCTACTTGAGATGAGTAAATCCCAAATGAATAAACCTTGCAGACAGTAGCAGCCTTCAGCCCCCAAAGCCCCAAAAAAAAAAATTTATATATTTTGCACAAATGTGTGCACAAACAAAAAGGTGATGAAATAGTTATCGAAATTTCGTGATGATATTTTCCAATGGGGTTGTATGTTATCATATCGCGACAGTTTCCTCTCTTTGTAGATCGCCTAATAAAATCCAAGCTAATTT
This sequence comes from Proctacanthus coquilletti, assembly GCA_001932985.1. Classification (NCBI taxonomy): domain Eukaryota; kingdom Metazoa; phylum Arthropoda; class Insecta; order Diptera; family Asilidae; genus Proctacanthus; species Proctacanthus coquilletti. The sequence goes on from MNCL01000135.1 coordinate 358,088, forward strand.
CGCATTGTTGCGATAAACAAACATCGAGGCCAATTAGTTATTATTCTATAAGTTTAGTTTTCTGTTGCGATTCTCCAGACTGAAACTTTGCATCCGTCAGGCGGTGTAATCGCGGCCGCAGGTCGCAATCTCGTTCTCGTCAGCCTCGAAGGTACTATAAATTGTGCATTATCAACATCGCAAATGTAAAACATTTCATGCTCTTTGTTTATCTATTTTTGCTAGCAACAGCCATTACTCTTTGGGCAAGCTAAATCATCTTATCAAATTGAGCTAAATTTTCAAAGATGTCGAAAGCAAGGCTTTAAATTGACCGAGGCTAAACTGCGTTGTTGTATTCTATTTTTATTTAGTAAATTTCAGGCGAGTCAATGAACTTACTCTTGCAAAATTCTTTGTTTAACCTAGTCGATGAGACAATTTCGGCTTAGTACTTTTTTATGGCCAAATAATATTTATTTACATCCATGCGTGTTTTGGGGTCATGCTAAATCACGATAGCTGTTTCATATTAACGTTTGAAATGATACTCATAAATTACTGACTGTAATGGTAATGCACCATCAATGAATATCAATTGCATGCTTTCTTTAACCAAAGATATATTTTTTAAATAGAAATTTAAGACTAGGAACTTTTTGTAGATCAGGTAATGATTGTATTCATTATTTGTAGAAATTAATTTAATTACTTAATAGGTACATACATGTATTTAGATATAATTCAGGTAGAAACTCTCAGTGGGTGAGGCTGAACTGAACTTGACTGATTATATTTATTTCTAAGTTAAAAGCAATAGACTAGGTTTCTAGGTATGACACTTTTTAGAAAAATTCTTGAACAACTTGACGAAGTTAACGTTAAAAATTTTTTAAACAAAGGGTAAAAGTAGCACAAAAATAAAATGTTGGCTAGAATAGCATTCATTCTTACAAAATTGAACTGAATGAATGTTTTTGTTTATTATTATTATTCAGTTTGGTAATTTATACAATATTTGGAATTCATTCCATTTACCACTACATGACTGATTTTTAATTTTTTAATAGTCTAACTTAGTTTACGACAGCTTTACTGCAAAATGACCTACCAGATTTATTACCATATCGTTTTCGCGTATAACGAATGCTGTGACAAAGAATTAAAATCATAATTTTGTATTAATTTTCTATGAAATTAACTTAATTGCAATGCTCTGAAAAAAGCTATTTTTAAAAAATAGAAATGTTAGTAATTGTTGATCAAATTAAAATTTCTTGTCAATAAAAAAATTTTTTGATAAAGGCAATTATTGATGCAATTAACTCTTAACTGGTCAAAAGTGGCTCTCTCTTTCCAAAATACTTCCAAAGTTGTGATAATATAAAAATTTTGGCATGGAATATAATTTTTATCAATTTGTAGGAGAAATCAGTTCCATAGTGAAAAGCTGGTTTATAATTTCTGATAGAAAGTTGCCACTCGAAAATATTTTAATCAAGGAGAATGTGTACAAAAAATAAAAATAGTGGTATTGTGATTAAAAATACTATACAAATATTATTTTGTTTACAAAAATCCTCCGTAAACAACTTTTCAAAAACAACTAAACTGTGGCGCATAATCAATACCCTTGTCAACAAGATGAATCAAAAGATATTCGAATGACAACAGAACTTTCCAAAAATAAAAATTTCACTAAATTAGCAGTTTCCTATCTGGTTCTATCACTAGCAAGTGTAAACCATATAAGAGGAATAATCTCCAATTTCTGTTTATACCAAAAATATCAGATAACAATTGCAGGAGACAAAAAAATTGAAATGAAATACAATCCGAATATGAATTTATGAAACAGAGCTTTCTGTTTATCCAGCAGAGGAAAAATGACGGAGTCTCCTTAGCCAGCTCCCCATTATAGGTGCTAATTCTGCAACTGGTTGGTGACGCAGCTTCAGGAACATAATTGTGGTCGTTGTAAGCTAAACGAAACCTTGGGGGAGAATTTTACGCCTTTACACATCGTAAAATAAATAGCATATAGGCTAATTGTTAGTGCGAAGTAGCACTTAAATAATATTTGTGGTGCATTAAGCTCACTTTTATGTTGGGAAGTTAGTGTGCAGTACGCAGGCGATAGTATACTAGAATGCATAACCTTTACGCAGGACGGCCAATTTATGTATGCTCTAGTTTTATTAAACGGACATAAAATATTCATACGACTGCTACTTGGCTACTGCGGGACTAAGAAATACTTGAAAAACACACTTTTGCTATTTATAATTTATGTCGGCAAAATAAACTTTCTATTAAAATGCATAGCTAAGAAAATTTCCTTACTAATTGCTGAAGGACGGAGTAAATTTAAGGGGATTGTTTGTGATTCGGATTAATATTTCTGAGATGATTCAGAGTGAGGAACGTGCCAAAAATGCAAAACAATTATAAGTGAAACATGCAATAAAAATCGGGAAGGACAAAGCCTTTCTTTTGATTTTATGGTTATGCAGGACGTAAACTAAATAAGCAAAATACTTTCTGTGACGCAAAAATAGAACGATAGGAAGTCAGTGCCAGATTTTCTTCCTAATAGTGCGCATTGACTTGGAAGTCGTTACAAAAGGATAAAATAAGCTATGGTGGTATGCTGCAAATCCTTCTCGTCTAGCGATGAGACTAATTTGCATAATGTCTCCTTTCATACTAGTCTCATCCAAATTATAGACTTTGTATAGCATAATAATAACTAGTATAAAGTACTAATTAGTAGTAATCTCAATCACTCTAAAAAGCTATTGGAATATATTTTATCTTGTCTAAAAATAGCATCCCTATCAAACACGTGGTTGCATTTCTCTCTTAGTGTAACTAAATTGAATAGAAAAATTATAAATATTTTCTAAATATATATCAAGCCTATTTTGAGTTCCGGATAGTGGAGGCTATCATCAGCTATTCATCTATGTTTTCGTTCCAAAATTATGCAAAATGATATAAGTTGAACCATCATTTTTTATCAAAATCGGGCAAAGTCCGAGAATTACGTAATTCAAGCCTTAATAAAAAGAAGACATAGGTGAGGTTTTCCAGATTTGTATTTGTTTTTAGTCTTTTGCTTATATTGATTGTTTTCCACGCGTAATTTTACAGCCGATGCTCGTAATGCTTAATTAAGTTGAACTTGTATTTATATATTTATACTGTACACTGTTTGTAGTTAATTTTGAAATTAAAAAATATCCAAACCACAATCTATGATTAATATTTTTCCTCTATTCTCAATTTTTAGCACATGAAAAATAAGAAGATTTAAGGTCGTGAAATTAAACATTTTATTTCAAATTATTGTGACTTATATCTTTCCTTATTTCTACAAGTGTGAGCATTAATAATATGTTATAATTTCTAAAACATATGAAATGTAGTTTTAATAAAATTAGCAAAAAACCGTCAACACTTTTTTGGTATACGAAAAAGCAACAAATAAGTTTAAACAATTTTTTCCTGTAGATAAGTTTTTTCTGGTATTTTTAAAAAATCTTTAAAAATTAAAGCAAAGTAAAATAATAATAGACTCCAAATTAATCTTCCACTATTGCCAGAACATACAAGAACTTCACACTGAAAGATGTTTAATTAAATAATATAGGCTATTTTGTTTTATTAACTGAAGCTTCTTTTAACTCGATAATTATGTAAGCGCTTTATTGCAATTAAGGGCTTTAAAGGATAATTTGAAAATAAAAATAAAATTTAAATAGCACAAGTACAAAAAAATTGTTTCGTAAAATTTGCATCAGAAACTAAATACACTAATTTACAATATTTCCCTATTCGACACTGACTTGGGACACGTTTATCACTATTGGCATTAAGTGTGCCAGACATCAAATTAAAATAAATGAGACTATATTTGGTATTTTGCTTTTAAAACAAGGCATGCTTGGCTTAAAAGACATGTACGGAACCTTCCAAATTTACCCTATAATATTAAATCATCATTACATGTAAATTGTTCACATTCTTCAATGTAAAACAAATGAGCGTGAAATAGACAAAACAAAAAACTAAGTACGTGTGCCATCAAACAGTTATGCGGTCATGATTAAAATTGCCGGCAGTGTTACTAGGCATTAGACATGGACTATATCAAAAATCAAGCACACATGCTTCGATTAAATTTTACCGAAAAATATGAAAAACACTTGAAACAGATTCAATCAAAGGCGAACAGAGAATCTCCAGAGTCGCAGAGAAGTGGTGATCCTGGCGGCCCGATATTAAAACCCATGTGGAGGTCGCGAAAGTAAACAAGAGTCGTACGTTGCGTTGCGTTCCGACGACTGATTTCCCCCCGGGGTAATTTATAATTTTCTGTAAACAAACTCGATTTCTCACATAGTTGTGGCCTTTTAGCTTTTTTTTGTTAATTCGGTTTGGTTTTGTTTTTTGGTCTTAAATCAGCGAGTCGGACGGCTGGGTGGCTTAAATCTTACGTCGGGAGCGCGAAGACGAGCGAGCGTAGCTTTCGGACAATATATCACCTCGTGACCGCGAGCTTCACCGATGAGACGGTGGATGGCGGGTCTTCTCGCGGACCCGGTGGGCGTATTGTTTCTACAATATCCGAACACTTCGTATTTTGTTTACTCGGTTGAGATCGTCGAACAACGTGTCCGAACCCGCGTATCTCAAATCCGTCACACCGTCGTGGAGAGCGCGCGGGGGACTTTGAAACTTTCCACACAAACTTGTGTCGGAATTCTTAAAATTTTTAATAACATAATAAATAAAAGCTGACCCATAATTTCAGCGAAGGTTATTGCTTGGGGACACAGTTGCGCAGTGGGGCTGGAGCTTAGCTCTTTAGTACTTCCTGATTCGCAGTTAGCACATACTAGGAACGGTAGCGTTTCGGCTATAGGTGGACTTTTCATTAATTACTAAATAAGCGTCGCAAATTACGCAATAGTGCGAACCCGCCAATGGGTCCTTTAAAGGATGATACTTCGTGGGGACACGACTGAATTATGGGAGGCACGACTGGTTGAAACGGCCTGGCACTTTACCAAGGCACCTCAGATAAACAAGACCATATTTTTTGAGTTAACACACTTTGCGAAATAATCACTTCGGTCTGTTGGATATAATAAAACGATAACATCTCCGACGATTTTTTGTGAAGAATTATTCTTTCTGTTGGACGAGCTGAACTTGTGCGATTGTCATTACTTTTAGTGATGTTTTAGTTTGTTTTTTTATTTTTGCGTTACTGCCTGGGTTGGGTATGGGAATTTTATTCATACCACGTGTTGCGGCTCGATTGCGCACCAATTGTTTATTGTTTCAGTAGTTGGCATAAGCTTTTATAGCAGTCGCTAGAATATGGATTTTTTGACACAAATTTTTAGCTCTTTACTTGCGGATCCAATGGCACGATCCGGTCAGTAATCGTTAGGAATTGTTATTCAGGCCACGCCGATTTTGTGATTATCTCTCAACGATGACACGATATAAAATCTCGATACGAAAAATTATCATTCTAGTATTGTTTTAGAATTAAAGTATAGCTAAATTAAATTTTACTTTAATGTTAAGACCATATACAGAGACCAGCTCTTTCTAAATTCAAATTACATTTTAAGAATATCGATTTTGCCGATATCTGCAATGTGTAAAAAGAAATTTCACAAATCCCATGAACAGAAAGATCATCATAAACGTTTTTAAAGTTGGAAAAATATTTTGAGCACTATGTTTAATCGTAATTTTAATAGAAAGGTACTTTTTCTTTCTTTTTCTTTCATTTTCAATGTTTTTATCATTTACTTAACTTCTTTCTACTTGTCTACGGTCCTAAAAACTACTCGTAAGGATCGTTTTCAAACTTTTAATATTCTAGTCTTTTTCAAAAGGTCTGTAAAGGTATACACAAAACAAATTTCTTAAGATTTTTCAATTGTGCATTTGCAAAAGTGTTATTTAAACGCATTCAGTATTTCTTGGAATTTAAATTTCTTGGACTTGATAGACCAAAAATTGTATAATAAATTTTATTAATTTTAATATTATTTCCAAAATCTATTATTTGCGTTTGTAGTTTTCATTTTATATTTAAACCGTTTATGCTTTTGAGCATAATATTCCTTCTAGAAAATATAAAATGTATATTGAATTTAATATGAATATTACTTTATTTTTATTTAATACAATTTTTAAAATTTAACAAATTAAACATATTCCTTTTTACCTATGCGTGGAAAGAATTTGGCTTATTATAAACATTTTAATGAGAAATAACATTGCTCTTAACATTTTATACTTTTAAACTCTGCATTGATTTTCATTTGATCTATCTCTTTGAAGATTTTATTACTTTCATTTTCAAATTAATTTCCATGTAAAATTGGAAGACATTTTATTTCTTCAGAAATGTTTGTATGAAGAAAGGTTAAACAGTGCAGCGTGTGATAACCCCCGCGAGTAATCTGGAAAATCAATTTGAAAAATTCCACTCTAAAATTTCTTCACTTCATAAATTTAAAAATTTTAATTTTAACTAAATTGTATACTTTTGAAGAAAAACCTATAAACGGAATTTTCTTTTTAATAATTAAAAAAAAAAAAATTGGAAAATTAACCCGATAAAACAAAATCTCAAGAACTGATTATTATTTTAAAATTCATTCTACAATTTTACAAAATTTAGACATGGAACTTTAAAAAGCCTTAAAGACCTTGATTTTGAATATAATTTATAATTAAGAGTATGATTTTTTGAATCATATTTCAAATAAGAAAACTATATTTTGTTTACTCCTTATCAGAGATTTCTAATTAATGGGCGGGAAATTATTCTCAGTTTCTCGGAAAATTTTATAAATTTATTTGGACTTTATGATGATGATTTGCAATTTTAATTATCAGAGTATATAAGCTTAAGTTAAAAATGGAAATTAAATACCTTAGTAAAAGTATATAAAATTGTAAATGATCAAGTACATAATTTTGTTTTTTTTCGTTTCTTTATTAAAACAATTAGATATTTTCAGTTAATTCAATTTTGTGAAGCTTTGCATTGATAACTGTGTTATGATTTTTTAATCGGAGATTTTCTCGATCTTGTAATTCAATTCTCACCAACATTTAGTTATGTTAAGCGATTAACAAAATGGTAAATTCTTTTATTTTGTAAACAAGTAATGAGCATAGAAAAATTATTTCTCAGATTAGCAAAATAGCTAGCCCATAAATTTCCCTTAACGATGTACAAGCTTACAAACGAAAAAGCTAAAAATCCCACCAAACCAGCCGCTAATGTTGCAACAGCTTTACAAAATTAGGTCACACTACTTCAAGTGGCCAGAGATTGAGATTATGTGAGAAAATCTGGCTTTTGATCGTTTCATGGCATGATCGCTTTTTTGTAGTTAGTGCCTCACGTAGAGGGCGCCGTTCTTAAAAATGATTATCACCTTTTGAAATCTGCCCAAGGGCTCTATCTGGAGGTATAAATTCTTGATGAAGGTCAGCTGTTTAATAATAATAGTAATATCAGAACCCAGCCTGTGTATTTGAAGGCACCCACATTGATCCAAACTGGTTTAACTGGATGAATTATTCTCCACTTGACTACTTGAGCTCGGTCTACCGGCAAAGTAGCCGTTCGCCACACTGCCAGCAACTTGCCAAGCCTAGACGAGATGATTTGGGACGAACAAAAGCGATTATTGTTCGAATTGACCATTGACACCTTATAAATATAATTACATAACGCATATAACCCTAGTTGATATTCAATTAAGCTGTGTAGTTCGAGCGCGCTCAGCTCGCTCGGTTCGAATGCCACAGCTTGGAGCTGATCTTACATAATGAGCTACGCTGAATTGTTTTATTGTGCCCACCGGCGGTTACGAAAGCAAAGTGCGCTAATAATAAATGATATAAATTATGATTGCAATCGGCCGGTGGATACGCTACTTGGATACCGTGGAAAATTTACAATAAAAAATGAATTTGAATTGAACACGTAGCATGCTAACTATGCCTGATTATTTACTCGAGCTCCCTACACATTCTTGAGATGACTACGTTCTTGTAGTATCTCATCTATAACGATTATTTAAAAATCAGAATTAATTCGATGCCTCTATTTTAGCAGTTGCATATGTGCATAGGTGTGCATATTTAAATAGATAAGATAGCAAGTACCTATGTTGTTATGTTCTGGTTATTTGAATCTCAAATTTCCTTGTAAATATAGCAAACATTTTGTCTATAAGTAACAAATCCAATATTACTAAATATTTTAGAATTAGTCTAATAATTTGTACGTTATAAGGGAAGATCCATACAGACATAGTCTATTAAAATCATAAGCTATCCATTCTAACTTCCCCAAATTCAAATAAAAGCAGATATCTAGGAGCTACGTATAGGTATTCCTACATAAAAACCGATTTTTAAAAAAATACATTTGTACTCAATAGTATAGCATTTAAATCATATTTTTGCAAAACTGAAGAAGTTCTATTATATTAATACATGATAATGTTTGTTCACATTAGACATAGTGTAGAATGTGTGGATTGCCCAAATTAAAGAAATTTATAATGGCTCTTGAATTATGAAAAATATATGCCATATGTGCTCGTCGTAAATAAAATTAGTCATAACATTTTGTTTGTTTTCTTGGTCGTAATTTTATTCCATTGTGGCATGTGAGAAATATTTTTAACTTTATAATAAAATACAGGTGTTTAAATCGTCCTCGTCACGGGCTGACAACTTGATCAAAGTGACTAAAATATTGATTTTTTCAAACTAAAAATATACATTAAAAATAAAAGCAATATAGTCTAGACAAAGAATTAAAGGCGACAATCCTTTAGTGTTACGTGATGATTAGAAAAATGTACAGGCTGATATATTTCCAACATGGCTCTCGTTAATTAGGTAATAAATAAAGAAGTAGGTTGCTATTCACATGAAATTCATTCTGATAAAATCTGAGAAATCAACGTACAGAAGTAGATTTTGCGTTCCTTTGTTGCTTTTATTAAATTTTAAAAGAATTTTATAAAAAAAAAAAAATAATTATTAGAGGAACGCAAATAGTTTCAGATTTCTACATAACAATATATATTTTAATTTTCCTTCCCAACATATATAGCCCCTTAATCTGTAAGTATTCCAAGTAATTTAAATAGATTCTGTGAGGCATATGAACGAGCCGGGAAAGATTTCTTGTGAAAATAGAACCGAGCATGTTCTCCGATAACATTAACAAAGCGTAGGCAAATTTGCTGCATCTTTTGTATAATTGTTTTAATCAGCAAGACCGTAAATAATGGTGGTGACCTATTAAAATGAGATGTTGGAGCTTACACCATTTCCTCATATGAAAACTGTTTATAAAAGATAGCGATAAGCCCACTCGTGAAAATAATTTCAGTTCAAATTGTTGATAACAGCGCGAAGCACACACGAGAGTCGCCTATGTCGTAAAGATAAATGAGGCTAGGCAAGGTTGATTACCTTTTTGAGATTGTTTTCGGGCTTTTAATATAACTTGTTTTCGCTTGTCTTTATTAATTTCTGTTACTATTTTGTTTCCATTCCAGCATTGCTATAGGGAATACATAATGGGGGACATAGAACTTGACCACGTTTCCCAAGTTATCGGATACCACCCTCGATATCTGGAACACTTCTTGAGAACTCAAAATTTTATAATGCGTGGCGATGGGCCTTTGCCGTATGACTACAGATATTACTTGGCCATTATGGTAAGTAAGAGTTTTTCGTAAAATTTTAATTTTAATTTGCCTTCCCATTTAATAACAGTACAATTATTATATTTTACGACACTTTTATATTTTAAAACACTTTTTTATACTTTGTTCTTTATTGTTTCATTAAAATATCTTTAATGCTAATAAGTCAAGAGTTGTGCATTTTATAGTGATTAAATTCATGGAATGCGCGTAAATTTTTAAAGAAAAACTTAAGATTTAATGGGGCACCTTATAGGAATTAAGCGAGATTAATTAGGCGTGTACATATTACAAGTATTTAAAATTTGTTTACCCTTACTTAAGCTGCCAATAAACATATAAAATAACTTGACATAGCTAAAATGGGTGTAAGAAGATTCACTTATAATTGCGAAGTTTACAATGCATGGGGTTTTAATAAAACATGTATTCAGATAGTAATTGTGAAAAAAAAACATTATTATTTAGGTAAATTAAATTTCAATTATTACAGAAAAGGTCGTGTACATTTTCTATGTAATTTAGAAAAAATACTTTCAAAAATAAGCATGAGCTTGAAGTATAATAAAATACTTTGGAAATGCTACTTTTACGTATATTTAAATCACTATATATATATGTAAATCGAATTTTGAAAACAAAGGAGCCGACCGCGCTTAATGGTAGCAATAAAAATGCTTTTTATTGCCACCTAAATCATATTTTTGATCAAGCTTTATTTTAAGTAATATTAATCTATATATAAATGTAGCTAAATTTACCAAGGCCTCTGGAATGGTGAATAAATGGAGTTAACATTGCTTCATTGAGGCCCCCGTTCCCGCATTGAAAGACTACTAAAATCCTTTATATAAATTATATAATACATCTCCAGAAATAAAAAAATAAAAATATATCCCCCCAATGCTTTTACTTAAAAAATACCTGTAAATGATTTTTCCATGCTTGAACATTTTCCGATAAAGAAGGGCTAAATGAAAAACTTCACTTTCTGTTCTTAAATTATATAATGTTTTTATTTAAAAGCAATATAAATACAATCCTTGTATTTTGTTTCCCATTGCCATTGACGTTACGTAAAAGTTCAATTTGTTTGCCAACACCAAATCTGTTTTGATATCACATACATGGATTCGAACTTATCTAAACGACTTCCAAGGAAAAACCAGATTTAAAAATACTTCTATAAATTATCTGTGGTCTGATGAGTAGTTTACAGTTTATGCTCGAGTAGTCAAGATAAAAAAATACACAAACTAAATAGAAAAAATACAAAAAGAAAAATAGACAATATTTACAATTCTCGGGGCAAACAGCAATGTATGTAACCTAATTTTTCGCAATCTTCCCGTGATGCAGTCTCTTTTTGAGATAAATTCGTGTTAACAGCAGTTTTCAACCGGCCAGAAACAACAAGTTATCAAAACATTCAGGAATGCAGCAAGAAAGCAGGTGTTTGAACTTCTCTAAGGAGAATTCACAAATAAAAGCGTAAAAGCAACCTTCACAGGCAATTCGCTGTACGTCGCTGATGATGAGCAATTTGGCATACTATCAAAATTTATTATTAGTACACATTCAGTCTAAAAATATTTGACCACTGCGTAGGAAAGCGGCGGAATAAATGTAGGTGTTACCAATAAGAAGCATAAATAGAAGGATAATTTCTCAGTTGAAGAAAGCTATCGAACACCGTAAGCCCGGCTTTTAAGAAAAAGAACATCTGGATGGGCATAGAGTATATCTATTTTGGCACACTTTCACCATCTGCCATGGCCTGGTCCAATAGGATGCTCATGATGACGATGATGCTTTTTGGGACGTATGTACAACAAAGTATCACTTACTTTATTCTTCATTTGCGACAAATGCCCGGTTGGGGCATCTTGAGCATCTTATGAAGAATTAGTGTTCATTTTCGTTTTAGAACAACAGGGCAATGAGGAAGCGACCTAGGGGAATTGTACTTTTATATGTCGATCACGTGGAGCTGTTAGCTAGCAATTAACTAAAATAGATTCCTAAGTCGCGTGGAACAAACAGTAGTGGTCGTCCGACAAATAAACTTGCAAATATTTAAATTTGTCACTCATGCCTTGCTTTTTAAATTAGCAAATGCTTGTTTTCCCTGGCATTCTCCTCATTTTTACTGACAGATTTGTGGGATAAACTAATTGTTTTGACAAATATACCACTGGCTGTACTTGCCGTTGGCTATAGTAGCATTAAAATTTTTATAAATTAGTTTCACTTTATCTTAGAACACCTAAGGCTTTATTAGCTTGAACGAGTTACGCACTTTTCGCTTTTATTTTTTATAATTTAAGAAGATCGTCGTTTGATGCTTCTACGATTCAATTACGTCCTCTTATAGAACAAACAAGTTCGAAGAGAATTTCATAGGCCATAAAATCTTGAGTGCCAAACCATAGTTGTTTTACGATGTTATTATGTAGCATAACATGATTATAATTGTTTTAAAAGCCAATTACCCGCGATGCTAAACTCCTATATTTCGAAGTAAAAATAGACGTCCTTGCAACCAAGCTAACTTTAATAGTAAACATAAAATGGTTCTAATATCCTAATACTATAAGTCTAATTGTAAATACGTTACAACCTCAAATCCTGGACGGTCTTCAGGGTGCATATAAGAAGTAGTTTAATTAAATAGCTAATCATTCTATCAAGCCTGCATCTTTGATGTTTGTTATATAATTTAATGATGATGAGGTTGATTAGCCAGTTAATTATGTTTTTTCCCTAAGAATTTCGTCTCGTAAACTCAATTACGTTCAGATATAATAAAATAATTTCAACGGGGAAATTAGCTTGCAAGTAGATTGCCAAATAATCTCTGATATAGTCTTCCTATTTAATCAATAGAAGGGGATTTTACTGAACAATTGCATCATTGATTCATTTTTGCGGTAATCTCTGGTTTTAATTAACAACAAATTTATCCAACTGTTTTCAGTTCTTACCTGATAATATGGCCAATTAATTCATAAGGAAGCGACTGCATTAACTGATAAGATTATTAACACCTCAAGTAATCTTTTAAATAAAATTAAGAAATATATGTTTTTTAAATTTGTTTTCTCTGTATCCGATTTCTCATTTACAAAACAATATTAAGTAAAATTTGCCAAAATATTGGCTTATAAACTTAGCAAAGGAACATATTCTTCACAATTTCGAGAATTTGATATGTTTAGGTATTTTTTCTATTTTTTTATATTTTTAAAATATACAAAAACAATTTTGTAAGACCATTAATTTTTTTCTTATTTCTGTACTTAATATTCATATTCTTAATTTTATATTGCTTGCTCACAATGTCATAAATGCTATTAATTCAATTCAATTTAAGATGGAAAAAATTTCATGATCCACATTACTCCATTAGGTCACATTCAAATATTAAATACACTTTTTAATTGAATTAGATTGATTTATTGTTTGTTAACCATAAAAATTTTTATCGTAGCCATGTTAAGATTGGGTTTTTACCAAATTAAAATTAGTGATTAATTAATGTTTGGTCATAAAAAAAACGAATTTTAATTAGAAATAGCTTTAATAGGTACTGAAATATGACGAAATGTGCGTGGGTTAAAATGGTGAAAACAATTTTTTATTAATTTTATTCTACTACCGGTATATTGGGTTTTAGTTGAACGATTTTTTACTCATGGAATATAAAATAAGAATAGCGTAACCATTGCTTAAAATAGAGTAGTTTGTTAAACGACATGAACAAAATATTCAATGGTGAAATATTTAGGAAAAATAAAAGTTTGATTCATTTATAAATACACCTACACCATGTACTTCTTTTGACCTAATATTATTTCTTACAGGCAGCAGCCCGACATCAGTGCGCTTATTTAGTGAAGATGTACGAAAAAGAATTTCTTCTTTTGGGAGGTGATCCAACATGGTTAAACGGATTGGATTTTATTCCTTCCAAACTTCGTGCCATATACGATATCAATAAATTACTGGCTCATAGACCATGGTTACTTCGTAAAGAACATATCGAGGTAAATTTTATTTTATCCATAATTTATGTTATTTAGTCATACTTAAAAAAATCAAATTCTAGTCTTTGACAAAGGGAAGAAGTAGTTGGTCACTAGCTGAAGTTGTCCATGCTATTGTCTTATTGTCACACTTTCATTCGTTGTCTTCTTTTGTGTTCTCTTGCGGTCTTACCCAACGACTTGATACATCCTCTAGTCCAATAAAGTCAAAAACATCACCACAGAAGACTGTCCTTAGTACGAGGAACAACAACGTAGTGGCTAGTAACATAAATGCAACGAACAATCCCGTCATTGAAAATAACAACAGAGGAACCATTGTTGGTAAGTTTTTCTTTTTACTCAAAGAAGTTTACTTGATTTTATTGAATTTAGATAAAATTTTAGGCTCCATTCAGAAACAACAAGTCAGTGTAGACGCTTTAATGGAACGAATGAAAGTCCTTTCGGAGCGACAGGATGAATGCAGTGAAGCTGAACTGAGTAGTCGCTTCAAAAATGTTGAACTGCAGGTAAATTTAAATAATTTACCATAATGCAAAGATCGAAATGTGTAAAAAAGAAAAAAATATGAGCGAATTCATAAATTGTTTAGAATTATGATTGGAGGGATTTTAATTGGGTATTATGGTAATTAAAAATTAAATATACAAAAAATTAAAAGAAAAAATATATCATAAATTCATCAATTCTATATCCGTAGGATTTTTTAATCCAATTTATTTGAATTATTCAACTTACCTTAGCTTAAAATCAAAGTTCCATCCAAATTTGGATATTGTCAGGCTCTCTTCATAACCTAGTCAGTAATTTGCTTCAATGTTAGGTCACTATATTGAACATATTAAATTGCTCAATTCTGACCTGGTTAGTAAACAACAATAAATCTTTTCTATAGACTGCTGAATTGCCTGCTGCTCCAATAGAACAATCAGCTGAAGTGCCACCAGTAATCAGCCAATACATTGATGACCCAACCTTCGTCTATCAAGACTTTGCTAAGCGTGGCACAGAAAATATCCCGAACACATTTAGAATTCAGGATTATTCATGGGATGATCATGGGTATTCTCTGGTTAATGGGTAAGTATTATTTATTTTGTTTTTTGAAACAAATAAGTATAATTGACACAAAATGTTATTCTTAGTCTCTACAACGATGTTGGGTACTTACTGGACGATAAATTCCGTGTGGCCTTTAATTTGACCTATTTCACGATGGGTGGTCGAGAAAATGTGGATACTTCGAAGTTTCGTCGTGCTATTTGGAATTACATCCAATGCATCTATGGCATACGGCATGACGACTACGACTATGGAGAAGTAAACCAGGTTGGTCTTTTCATTCAATTCTAATGTACTTTGTTTTAACAAAAATTCTAAACTAGTTGCTTGATCGCCCTTTGAAAATGTTCATAAAAACAGTGTGCTGTTTCCCTGAGAGAATCACTAAAAATGACTACGACAGCATTCTTTGCGAACTCCAGGATAGTGAGAAAGTAAGACAAAAATGGCAATTTACGCGAAGTATTTCTATAAAATTATATATTCTTTAGGTTCACGTAAACGTGATGATTATGGAAGCCAGAAATCAGGCGGAGCTGTTGTACGCACTCCGCGAAGTGATGCGCTACATGACATGATCTCAGCGATAAAAGCTTTATAATTTTGTTTTGTTATTTGTTGTTGTAACTCTTGAACCATTTCTACGATTATTTTTTATGTTATTCATTACATTGTAAAGAAAAACACTTGTTTAGGATATACCCATATTATGCGCTTGATGCGCTTGTTGATAGAAAAAAAAGTGATAATGGAGGAATCCCAAAAAGGTTTCGGATAAAAGTTATATTATCAACATATCTGAGCTGTTCGACGGACCTCTCCAGCGATTCATCGGCAGTCTGGAAATGAAACATGCTTTTGATTCTGTCATCACAGAAATTCTGTTGATTTGAACGGAGTCAGTGAAATTTATTATAAATCAAGATGATTCTTAATACCGACTGATGACTGATAAATTTTATAGTTTTAGGCCACTTACTTCTTTTATATTATATATTCTCAGTCGTAGGAAAACTAACAAAATAGTGTACTACTTATAAGCTATTAAATATTTTTTTGTTGTTCACCAACGTGATGTTTCAGCTATTTGTACCAATTTTATCACTTTGAACGCATATTGTCTTTGTATAGTCACTGCCCTAATAAATATTATGAAAAATCTGTTGTATCAGTAAATAATAAAAGTTGTGTTTGAACATATAAAATTTTTTTAATAATGATAATAAAGGCGGGAATTGTTGACTGAGAGAAAAGTAAGTATCATAGAATTTATTTCCGTAGTTAACATGATGAATCCCTACTTCTTACAATAATTTTTTTTGAAATTACACACATAATATCGTGAAGTTCGCAAAATGTAGCTTTATTATTGTTGAGAAAAATGTTTATAAATAATACCCCACACAAAATATAAACAAATAAATAATCGTTTTAGATCATACAAAATTAAGTCTCTCAAAACTCATGTCAAAGTACTTTTTACGCGTTTCGAATATTAGAATACCTGTATGCCGACCAATAACTTGGACCTCTATGCTAAATCTCAGCTCGATACTATAATGGACAGATAAACGAGGTAGTAGTACTATGGGAAAACCCAAACCCATTTGATGTGATCAAGCATAGCGAATGAAAAATTTTGTTAAAGTCAGGGGTTCTGTAAAATATATATTTGTAACATAATTGGATAAATTCTGCGAGTTTCTGTTTTACCAATCTATAATAAATTAAAAATATGACAAATAAAAAAGTTACTGCACAAAAGACTAATCTTCCAATAAAAGTAAGTAAATACCTTGTCAAAAAAGTCAGATAAAGACAGAAAACACTATAATCAAAAATTAATTATTTATTGCACTTATCATTTTACGATTATGGTTATTTATTTATATGTACACAACACCGTTTCCAAATTTTCGAGTTAAACTGTCCTTTTTATCCTTTAGCAGGTGTGAATCGAACCGATTTCCTAACAGTAATGTAATGAGCAATATTTATAAATGAATATTAAACTCCTTATGAACTTAATTTACTAAAATATTTCCTTCTATAAGCGTTATTGCTCTTAAGAGTTCAACGATTTGCTATAAAATGTTAACTTCTTAATTTTATGATTTTTGTTCCAGCATGCGTGCACAAGTTGCATGTTCTCTTTGTAGAAAAACTGAGCGAATTAAATTTTTATACATTCACTTAACTAGAATTTTTTATACTTAGTAAAGTTAAAATTATGTTCCTAGCAATATTAAATTTTATTTTAATTTAGGCGGTGTACTTAAAGCTCTACAAGCGATCAGTAAAAGCAGTAAAAGAGAAAAATATGTTTTTATACAATTTGAAAAGGCACTTTCTAAGAACACGCTGTGAATTTTTAAGTTGCGATATGTTAAAATAGCTCTTTTGAACAACGGAGTCTTTTAATGCAATAAATGTGATTGCGTCTATATGCAAGGTATGTGTAATGCACTTGATTTTCTTTTTTACAGTGTATGCATTTATATTTTTGCTTAATACTATATATAAATATTTCTAATGGATAATTATTCTGCATATTAACAATGAATAGGAAAATGAAGCTACAGGGTTATACGAAAGTAAATATAAATACAAAATTAATTAAATTATGTAAAACTTCATTTACCTGTAAAAAACAAAACTATAGCGCGACACTCTGTGCTTTTCTTTTGTTACAACGATTTATTAATAGCAAATTAATGTGATAATTCAAATTTCTTTTTTCAAAAATTAGTATAGCATTTAAGAAATATCAACTAAAAAATATCAATATAGACATAACTATAATACATTTTATAAAAATATTATTCCAATCAGAAAATCATATGCAAAATTATTTTATAGCTTTGCTCCAATATTCGCGCCACTCGGAAAACATAACATAGTGTTTAAAGTTCATATAAAATCTGCTTATTGCGCCGAAGTTTTTACGTTATATAAATACCGAATTATGTGGCAGGCTTCATACGTAAATAAGGAAACAAAAAAGAAGTTTGTCCTCGATTACTTTATTAAATTATCAATGTTTATAGCCGACTGAAATTTATAACAATATCGCTTCATAAAGCCTGACAAAAGACAAAGCATTAAATGTGAATGTAAACAAAATGTCGATAAAAGTGAAAACAAGGCGATTAATAAAAGAAAGTTAAGACCGCTGGACAAACAGTAAACTAGTCAGTCATCAATTGCACTGATAAGATAGCATTGAATTACGTAAAAGTGCATTATTTCGGTTTTGTTTACTTTCAGCTATTTTTAATCTTGAGCTTTTATTTATTTTCATTGACACGAAAAGCACCTATGGGTACGACGCTTTCAGGACAGAATGGATTTAAACACAAAAATAAAAATCTGTGTGGAATAAGAAAAATAAAACAAACAAAAACCTGTGTTATTTACAAAATTTAATAATATTAATAATATGGCTTCTGTTCAAATATATAAATATTATCTCGAATGGGATAGTGATAACTGTGTAGATTTTTCATGTTTCAACCAAATAAGATATTTCAGTCATTGCTCACATTTCATTTTCTGTATTTGTTTATTTAATCTTAGCAACAAACAGAATAGCTACCAAAAATAACGAATTATTTTCACTTATTGAAACGAATTTAATTGGTCCAGAAATTTTTTTTCTCTAACATTATAATGCTGCCCATGGGCGCAAATAGTCAAATAGTACAAATTGTGTAAATATATATTGCTCTATAATTTGATATGATAAAGTTTTAACAAATTTCCTTCACAGATTAGCGATTAGTGTAAAAAATCACTTCATTATAACTTAATCGATATGTTGAACCGAAGTGGACTTACTTAGAGTCCTAATAGCACACTACAAAATCATTTCTCAACAATAAACCGAAATCGCTATTCAATTTTGCGATCGTTCCCACTCGTAAACAATTATACCTTCGCTAAACAAAATAATTATACAATTTGGTCGAGTGCCAGACAACCGTCTCAATTGCTCTACCATTGCTAAACATGATCTGTACAGCTGATATAAATACTAAACCTTTTAACCGATATTAAGTAATTGTAAAATGTTAACAATAGTCCACTAAGGAGGTATAAATAAAACATTAAACTAAAACTCTGAGTAATATAAGTACAAACGAGAAGAGATTACCACAGAGGAGGAATTCGGTGAAAAGCACCAGAAAAAAATTGTGCCCGATAGGGCGAAGAATGGATTAAACTAAATTTAGATTAATATGAACATAAAAAGTAGAAATAAAATTACGACACAAGGACCACTAGAAAACAATATTTTCCAATACGATGAAAATAATGCATAGTGGGCGTGGGGGGGACTGATGAGCTGATGAACTAATTGACAACATTTGCGAAGACTTCTAAGGTTTTGTTTTTAGGCTTGTGGAACCGCTTTCTTCGGCGAAGAGGTGAGTATCTTCTCTTTGGCCTTCTCCTGATCCTCTTGGAAGAATATCTTTGTGATCACAATATCTCCAGTACTTAGTGTCTGGGAAGATGCTTCAGCCTTCTTCACTGCTTTTATAGCATCAGTTGAAACCCGTACGTTCACCGAATCACTATGGCAGTTGCAATTGCAATTCTTTAGACTAAGAACAATGAAAAATGAACAATTAATGAAATCAGTAACTGACCCATAATTTAAAAAAGAAATATACAAAAAAAAACCTTTTACTTACTTTTTAGCTTTCTCACGAACAATTTGAAGATTTTCTGTAGTTGCTACAGCAGCACCAAACTGATCTGATACTGGATTTGAAGTGATTATCTGCAAATAATTTATTCATGATCAATTTACAAAATAAGTGCTGTAAAACTTTACTTGATCGCTGGGAAGAAGTGTAGCTGCAGAAAGTATGGCTTCGAGTTTATCAATTTTTGCCATGCGATCCATAGACGTGTCCGATAATATTTCATCCATTAGCTGCATCGATTCTGTTAAACTAGGCGGTTCCGAATTACGAGGAGAGAAAGTTCCTCCACCAGTAAGTGAATTATCCGATGGCACGCTATCGAGGCTGGGATAATTATCTTGTTCCACGTTTTCTTGCTCTTCTTCAGAATCGCTATGATCCCTGTCGTCCCAGATAATATTATAAAAAATTTTTCAATGAGCGTTAATTACACGATTACGATTTTACTACGATGATAAATCATTTAATTTATAATAATGAATATTTTCTGTTTCTTACTCTAATAATTCCATTTGAAATAATTTATATAAATTACAGAATATAACCAGAATTGAATCAAAGTAAATTTCTTCATCAATAAGCAATCTTGAAAAGCTTGTTAATATCTTCACTATTCTCGATTTAACTTTTTTATTTTAAAATAAGTCAAACAAATAATATTCGAACATTTTTGAATATATATATATATTTTACCTATCTTGAGCATTGCCACCTTCCATCTTTTCGAGTTTCTTAGCTACTTTATAAAATCCTTTAAGACGTTCTTTTTCTTCTTCTGTCAAATCCATGTATCTGAAAATATTTAATTCTTCATAAATTAGAAATCATTTATTTATAATTAATAGCACAGAACTCACCTCAACAGTCTAATTTCTCTGTTACTTAAAACTATATTTTTGTTAGTTTGAGAAAGCTTCAACTTTAAGTCAGCCACTTCAGTACTAATTTTTCTCTGTTTCTTGCGTATTTTCACTTCATTTGGTCGAATAAGCATTAAGATTTGCTCTGTACATAATTCAGAGAAAAGCTGCTTGAATTCTGGCTTAATAGCCCTAGAAACATACAAGTAATAGTCATGATTTCCTATAAAAAAAAAAAGAATTAATTCAAATTACTTAGCCATATTCGCGTAGAGTTGCTCATTGATCAGAACAAGCACATCGCCTGCGGCATACAGCAACATATCACGAGTAAGGGGTCGTTTCGCCCAGTACTTCTGATCCCTGCGGTAGAGGTTTTTCAATTGATCCTTCATTGGATTAATGGAAGCGTTGTATATTTCGCATAATGAATTTAGTGACACGTATTTAGCTTTATACACCTGTTTTCCACTCTCTTGGAACTGAAGAACAGCATGAGCAGCCTGGGAATTATATTATTTGACTTCAAATTTCTTATTAATCATGACAGGAACTTTCTTAAATGAAATGAAACGAGTTTCATAATTACTTTTTCCTGAAAATCTACAAAACTCATTTTAATCTTATTATTTATCGGAATTTACACAATTTTGTATTCTAGCTTATTAAATTCTAGATTTATAATAAAATAAACGATAAACATAAAATACTACTTGCACTCGAATGATTAGTAAAAATAGATGCAACACGGCATTGTAAAATATACTGCGCAAAAACACAGCAAACAAGCACACAAATCTTAGAATATTATTAGCAGTATTTAATATCTTATCAAAATATAAATGAAAATAAATTTCGTAAATTTTCTTCATTATATCAAAAATAATATTCAGAATTATTTTCATTTTTTGTCTAGAATAAATTACGGGTTTAAGTTTTTTCGCTGTAATCAAAAATTATGTTCAAAGCTGAGTTTTCTCGTCAACAAACATATCATCAAGATATTTTCAAACCGTAATACGAATTGTTGATGACTTTTCTAACTTGTGATCAAAAATATCGAAAAAATATTCTTTTGGCGGAATAAGATTTGTTATATACTTTTTGTAATCAAAAATAACAAACACCGACTTTAGTTTTCTAGATTGAAAATTTGAATAATTTACGTGTCTATATTTTATATTCCAGTGTATATCTACAAAGAAATTTTATATATTTCCGTCAAATGACATTCTGTTTTTAAAACGATAGGACTTTTTGATCAACTAATTTTTAACATAAGAAATAGCTGTTTTTAGAAGATAATTACCTGTGTATCAAAAACATTCCTTAAGAGTATCCCGAACTGATTATACAAATTCACCGAATCATTGCGACAATCGTGAATAACTTTAATAACATTTTCATTTTCTAGTAGTGTTTTGAGACCGCCATCAGTTACTAATTCGGGGCAGGTGAGAATATCGAAAATGAAAGCTTCCCCCCGTGTAGTTCCAATCTCGATTAAAGTCAGCTGCCCTTTAATACCTAAGTTTATTCCCTCACAATCGAGGGATATCACAACTTGTTCATTTTGGGCAAATTTCAAAATAGCATCAGTGACGAAAACGCTCTCTTTAATTGTCGAAATCACCCGAGTATTTTGAAATATCTTTATCTTCCACGTATCACCTACAAAATAACTTGTTTGTGGCGGGGGAGGATTTGCATTTTGTTGTCCTAGCGTTTTCCCATCACCTGCTCCAGTTTGAGCCATCGACTGTTTGTCTTTTTCCAAGTTTTCAGCCAAGGTCTTGATCACTAGGCTGTTGATTCGCTGCTTAAGGGTTTGATTTTTATTGCTTAGCGCGTTTATTCGTTCAACTCCCGGCGTAGTTACGGTATTGTTCACCTGAGGTGACTTTGGTTCAGGTGATATGTTAGCGTAATATGATCCGATTGAAGGACTTGGGCAATTACGATCGCATAAATTCTCGAGCTTGAAATCACTATCGGGAGGAATATAGCTATCGAAGCCGCTGTTCGGCTCACTCTTATTATTGTTGTTATTATTGCTAAGATTTGTGTTCACATTCGAAACAGGTTCGTTCAGCTTGAAATCACCAACCGAAGGAGTGGGCGTAATACTATTGTTGTTGCTGTTGTTATTCGAGTTGGTTACTGAATTGATCTTCATGGTTGGAGACACAGTACGGGCTTGATTGTTGTTATTATTGCTATTAGCGCTGTTATTATTGATCGCATTATATTGATCGCGCGATTTTGCCTGCGCCTGCTGAATGTGAGAATCAGAAAGTTTCGGCTTCTGTAGTAGAGTGACTAGATTCGATTGTATATGAAAACAATCTGAGAAAATTCTCAAGAATGTTGTTAAATCATTTGGTGTTTTAAACATTTTAAACCATTGGTCCTGAGGAAATTTCGACGTTACAAGATGGAATAATTGGTCAACCAAAATTGGTCCTGTAAAACAAAAAGTTCTTCATAAGTTAATAGTTCAAAATTTAAATTGAGACCTCCAGAAAGCATGTTACTAATTAAAAACAGAAAAAATCTTCGATGTGGAAAGTATTACTCTTGATAAAACATTTATCTTGTAATAATTAAATTTGAAAAAATGATTATTCTTCAAAATGTAATATATGATGATGATAATCTTTTATCTAATACCTTCGAAAAATTATTTTCCTTACCTTTGACTTCAATGCACTGAGCAAAGAAATCCAACAATTGTTGAGTTGCTTTTGTGTCGATTGATGCCTGTGGCAGATGCAATCTTTCACTAGCTGGCAGTTCTTCCATGTCTTCACAACCAATCAAAATTACATGATCGTCTACAACCTGAAAGGTGTCTGGATGTTTCATGAGAAACTCCGTGAATTCTTTAATATGTTGCCCTAAATAACAAAATTCAAATTTCAATAACTACCGAGCACAAAATTAAAATGAACTTACCTGAGATATGTCTTACTTGAGGAGACGCTTGGCTTCTGTGCCCAAGCAAACTTCTAATTGGCACTTCTGTGCCAATGCCGTACTGTAGCATTTTATTTTTAAAGTAATCTTTTGCTTCCTGAATATAGTCACGCTTTCCACCGCCATACATTCCATTCGGATCGTCTGAATTTGTTGCTGTATACGAGTTAACGTGAACATAATCGCCGTTTATAAGAAACAGCGCTGGATATTGTGCAAGGAACTTTTTTAATCCTGGAATTAAATGAAGGAAACATTGAGTAGGTAAAATGAATAATTCCAATGAACCGAATAAAATTTCTTTACTATCACCCACATGCAGTATAATAATTTAAACGGTAATGCGACTGTGTTCTTAAGCAAGTGATCGTATCTCAATAGATTTCTTAATGTCGATAACGATAACATATACGAATATTTCAACGGTTTCTAAAAAATCAAACGACATTTGCAACCAACTAAATTAGCTATGATTATATGAAATAAGGTACAAGTTAGCTGTATTTAAAGAGCTCTAGCTGGTTGCTATTGACGTCATCTTCAGAATTTTCAATAACTGAGAGAACAATTCAATGGCATTGCTGATGTAATCTTTTAATGCGCAGGACATAAACAGAAAATCTTAAGCACTGGTCAACTAGAACTCCTTAGCCGGCTTTCTTTTAAAAATGCAATTGCGCTAACCGAAATTGTAGTTCGAAGCCGATTGCTTCATGCGCACGGTTGTTCCTGAGAGGAATATTTAATAATATATACTCATATTACTTAATATGAAAGCGTTAACAAATGATTTTGAACATGTTTTAAATAAATTTAAATCGAAGTTGACGAAAGCACATTGCTGTAAAAAATTTTTGAAATGATTTGGATGTATGCAGTACAGAATATTGATTTCAGAGAAAACAAACGCACAGAATTGTAATAATTTTTTTTTATTTATTTAATAAAACTAACATTGATAGAACTTGCAGATTGTGCGTGTAAAGTTATTTTTTCAGTTGTTTATAAATTTTCTCAGACTTTCTCTCTACAGTTTTTATGCTTTCTTTTTAAATTTAAGTTGATTTTTTTACAAATTGTTGTTTAAAAAAACCAGTTGGACACTGTAATCTTAATTATTATATTTTGGTAACACTTGAAAAAAGCTTTTTTAATTATCTTAGATTATTAAATTTCTCACAGAACTGTTCTTTTTACAAGATTTAGTAATTTTAATATGTATTTACTGTATTTTCTTTTATGGCCTTGATAAACCATAAAAAAAAGTATCTTCAAAACTCCGCTAGGTTAGTCTTCTTTAATTTTTATGTTTCAAAATGTTTGACTTAGAGCCGGATGGTTTGGCAAATAGAGTTAATTTTGAATTCTGAAAGCTAGTATAATAAAATACAATATCATTAATTTGAACAATAATTCATGTAAAATATACTGAAGAACAACAAAAACGAAATAAGGCTCATTTTCTTTTCACTTATTCATTCCTAAACCACATGGTTTGTTGCGTAGGGCGCTAGAAAAAATTGGAAATGCTTTGGTGCCTTGATAAACAAACAGACAGCAGTGCCAAAAATAGTTCGGCCCATAGACAGCCCCCGGCTTTTCTTTTGTCGCCGCCTTTCAACTCAGGAAAGTTCAAAATCACGAAATCAATAGCAAAAGCCTTTTTACCTATAGACCAAGGTTGCGGTGCAAATTAAGTTTGTGAACCGACCGCCACTGCTTCTGATTTCCGCGATGAGCACAATTTGCACGCACCAGTAAAATCAGCTCAAAATTCACGTGCACGCAAATTGATAATTGAACAGCCGCCCGCATGCCAATTGTGAAGGTCGAAATTCCAGAGCCGCAGATTGAGCCCCATTGTGTCTTTCTTGTAACACTGTAGCAGCAAGAAATGGTTGAGAAGACACAGTTGTGGGCTAGACTTAGATTTTAGAAGGAGAAGGCGAAATGCGGGTGTTCGCTTACGCGTCGAACGCGGCACGCATTGTAAACTGGGTCTACCGATGATAAATTAAGGGTAATAGTGTGACGAATCAATTGGGATTACAATGCGTATCAAAAAGGCGAAATATCGCTTGCCTTCGTCATTCTGCGACTGGTTAGCAAGGCAGATTCATAAAAGATAACATGACGAGTATTCCTTTTCTATTTTCGGAGGAATTGATTTTTTTTGCACAACATACGATCCGGAATCGTGTGGGTTAAAAGCCGATTTCTGGGAACTATATAATGATTTTCTGGAAATTTTGACCCATCTTTCTTCTGACTTTTAACTCATTTATCAATCCTAGTAAGCTTTAAAATTATTACTGCTACTGTGCTTCAAACCATTCTAAAATATATGATACTGTTTATTCGTTTTACTGAATACTTTTTCTCAGTGATAAGAAAAAAGTAAGTAATTCAACCAAAAGCACTTCATTCAGCATTCTCCAAAATTATTAAATTCTTCCTCAATTCGACGTACCGCTAACTATTGAATAGAAAATTATGCGTTATCCTTTTATATTTCCCGAGAACCAATAGACTGTTTCAAATGCCACACCATAGAGCATACAGAGCTGGGAGTAATTGAGTCCCTAAGGGACAAACGATTACAAAAGTAGCGAAACTACTAAGGCCTATTATAGGTAGCCATTTGATCTCACGGAACTAAGTAAATACATAGAATGAAGTCAGCGGCTGCCAAGTAAGGCTTCTTAAGTTGAAATTCAAGTTTATTGTATGCAAAAAACGACGACTATCAGTTTAAAAATTTAAAATATTGAACTTTTCTTTTTTTTTTAGATTTGCCAAACACGTCTATACAAGCAACGAAATATACGCGAAATATGTCAGAAAATATTGCATTTGCTTTAAATATGAATGAATATAAAATTCATTATTTTCATATTTTGTTAACAATATTAGAAAATAAAAAGCTACTATTATAATATATATGAAAAAAATTGTTAGGATCGTATATGACTGACTCGGGGAGAGGGCAACGAAGTGTAACCATTAAAATTCATTTTTGCATCGTACATATTAGTCTTCTTACATCTAACATACACAGTATAATAATCTAAACGAATTTCATAAACATCAGTAGATAGATCTATAGATTCGTAGAGAAACCGTGATAAAAAAGACAAAACAATTGTATCATATTTTCAATAAAAAAAATCAAAGTATATTGCCCTGCATTGTTGGATTCAGTATAACGCTTCTTATCAAACCTAATAAAAGATAGATCACCGTAATAGACGCCTGCAGGTAATAAAATTCTTGATAATTAAAATTCTGATCACACCTAGTTCCTCCTCAGCATTCATCCAAAATGTTTGAATTATTCGCTTTCACTTAATTTTATTTAGGGAACTTGCCTTTCTTTTTTAGGATCACTTAACGTGAAATTACACCGAGGTCTACAGGTAGTAAGCAATGCGATTTTTTCACCAGTAATGTTTCGAACGTTTTGTTTTTCAAGTTATTTTAGCAACTAATTATTAAAATAAAATAGGTAATGCTTAGCGTGTCTTCTTTTGTATGTAGTTTCCATACTACTTCCATTCAACTGAGCACACTTTGAAATTCCGATATCAAGTAACTGGATGATTTGGATAACAATAAAAGCAAGAATTCCGTGAGTGGAAGCAATTACAGGAGCTCTTGGTGGAGCAGCATATTCTTTGCTATCTGAACACGAATTGCACTAGGTGCTTTCAATTTCGCCAGAACTTGAAAGACCAATTTTCAAGTTATTTCTATCAAAACTAATAATCTCGAGTGTATTAGCACGTTTTTATTAAGGAAGTTATTTTAATTTAGAACTTACCATTGTGATTGTAGATTTTTGTTAAACATCATATGACGTGGTTTATTTCAGTCAAAAAATTCCAAAATAACCAAGTACAAAGGTAGCAAATAATAAAATTACTGCTTCCTCTACACCTTGACCAATCTTTTCGGTAAATTTTTTTTAGTTGTCTTCCTCTGATCTATGTAACTATTATAGCTAATACCTTTAAAAGCTAGCATGCAACTAGAGTTTAATGACTTCAATCAAAGAAACAAAAAAAGTGTATCTGGGTTTTATTTGACATCGTTGACTGGAAATTTTAGGACCTTTAAACAAATTTTTTTTCGATATTCATTTACTAAAAAAAAGGATATGAAAAAATTATAAGAGGTGTTACTGTGCAATGATAGTATTTTTGAAAATTATGTTGTTGTAGTTGTCATACGAATTGTTACCATTTTTATATATTTTTTATTGACTTATCTATTCTGGGATTACATGAAAACTTTCAAATTTATTTCAATCGCATTTATGCCATATAACTAGTAACCTAGAAGTAAACTAGGGTAGGTATCATCTTGATGCATCATCCGAAGGCGAAGAAATAATTAAAAATCGGTTGACTGTATAATGGTTCGTTATCTTTTATGTCCTAAGTAATATGGTGGAAGTTGAAGCAGGGCATTTGGTTGCATTAGAAATTTGGGAAGTGTTATCAGTAACCTAGAGAATTAATAAATAGGGTGGTAAAAAACTTTATTACTTTGTGTTGTGAAGTATAGCTAAATACATCTCCTAAAAAAGCCGTGAGTTCTGTTGGAGTGCTCGAGCTGAAGCTAATGTGAGAAAAAAATCCAATTCGAACAAGTTTAAAAGAACAATTTTTTATTTGCATGATATGAAAATTAAACACGATCTCTTTGTTGCACAAATCTGGCTCACTAGCTCGAGTAACTTTATTTTAATTAAGCGTAGGTAGCTCATCAAGGCTAACTAATTTAAATCTGAAATCTCAATATTTTTAATTTGAGAAGATGGATACAATATTAATGCATCATACGAGATTTTTGAAATTTCGTTGATTACAACTATAATCATAAAATCGATCACGGCATTCTATAAATATCAAAATTCTTTATACAATTCTTAAGTTTATTCACCTTATCTTAAAGCTAAAAAAGCTACTAATTTTTTACTTTAAACTCACAGGAAAGAAACGTGATAAATTTATATTGTATTAAATAAAAATAAATCGAGATTTATCCAATATGTTTTCTAAACATTTATTTTGAGAAAATCAACTTTTTTTTTCTATCATACATATATTTTTTAAGTAGAAAGTAAACATGAAGGGAATAAAATCAATCAATCATCAATTTTAGAATTTTCATAATTTTGTTTTTGGTTTTTGTTTGTTTTTTACTTTCATTTAATCCACTTACAAGTTTACAAGAGGGAGACATCCTTCGCATCTTTAAAAAATAAACGTAGTTTAGAATTATCAATCTATTACCTTTTATTGAAGAGACATGTTAGTGAATTTTATTAAAATATAGATTTCACCTAAGCCTCAAAAATACTTCGAGGATTTTTTTTTATATTTAATATGTAAAATTTAGAAGAATTTCGCTAATTTTCAGCAATATAACCTAGTACTTTTTTTCAGAAACACTGAACACAGTCTATTTCCCAAAAAATGTTTAGATATAGCAATATAAATTACGTTTTTCAGAAATTAAAAGCAAAACGAACATTGAGTACACAAACAAATTATGCAGTAAAACAAAGTGCGAAAAACCAATAAATACATTTATTTAAATAATATTTAAATTATTCGCAGTTCTCGAGTCTGTAGGGCACATTTTTATTATTGCTTCAACTAGACAATATTCATGAGATATTAGGATGAATTTAGAATGAATTTTGAGCCTCGTTGAACTGTTTCATTTATGCAAGATACAAATTACCTACCTTGATAAATAACCAAATCTAACTTAGAATTATTTAAAAGACTCCATCCATAACAATTTGAATTGTTCTAAGTTATTTCCTCCACTTCTAGAAATAGCGAAACGTGGAAAAGCTTAGTGGCCTTTAGTCGAGAGACGACAACCCGCCGAAATGCAACATCAGAAAAATATCTCTTGACTACAAATTTGCGGTTTTCAAAGATCATTGACTTTGCTTTCTTCACGCTATTTTTTCAAATGAGACTGAGGCTAGCCCACTTTGCACAACGTCTTCGAATCTGTGAGAGTTAGACTTTCTTTAAAATGCATTGGCAGACTTATTTGTTTTCATTATTTGATGGTTCTAGTAATTATGATTTTTGGCGCCTTTAGGTTCAAGCGCCATGCTGCAAGGCTATAGAATGGGAAAAAACTGATGGGTGAGAAAACGGGAGGTTTTGTAATTCTGCACTTCAAGTAGTAATCGGTTTTCGGAGGATATTATAAAATCCGCGTATTGTACACCACAATGGAGCACCAAAAACGACGTACAGTGAACCGAAGCGCAGTCTGCCAATAGTGGTTTATTTTAGTAATAAGCAGTACTTCTAGCCTCTTCTCATATTTTATGCAACCGAAACTGGAGAAATATCGAGCGAATAAGTGAAAGAAGCCCCGAACCACCAGCAACCAGGTGAGCAGAGATCTCTTTAAATTCATTTGCATTGGAATTTTTTGCTTCGGGTGAGAATCGCTCGCACAGGCAGAGTCAAAGAAGCATAACTAAAAAATTGTGTTACGGTTCCCGGGTCCGAACCATTGAGTAAATTTCGGAACAGTTCTTACCTGACTGGCTCCCGCCAGCGATTTGCCTCATCTCTTTCGTGAAGCCTTTGGCACCGAATTGACAAGACAGATCATGCACGGTTCGGGGCTCGCCCTTGTCCAGCAGGCGCTCCAGAAAAAACAGCAGGGTCATATTCCTTGCCATTTCGTACTCCATCGACTCCATTCTCGTTATTTAACAATTAACAAAAATCAATTTTAATATAGAATCAGAAAAAAAAACCCGTTCTTCGAGAGCACACCGCAACACTGGAGGAGGAGTTAGTACAAAAACTTAAGACGAGCTTGCCGACCTGCGGACACAACAGCACAAAAAAAACAAAATTCTGATTATTCCGTCACGATGTGTTCCCACAGCTTTTACTCAACTTTCCCAGCAGAATTTCGCTAAATATGCCGAATTAATTAAGGAATTTGCACCAAATTAAGCGAAACGTCACTTTCGGATCAGCTGGTCGAGTGAGGGTGACACACACGTCGGATTAGAATCTCGAGGCACTTTTTGACTTTCTGGAATTTAGCGGTACACACACGATACGTATCCTCGCGCGGGGATCTAAAAGGTCGGCTCCTTTTGTAGCAGGGAAAATGATACGAAACGAAAAACTGATAAGTTTTAAACAAAAAGAACGTCTTTTGGCTCGAGAAACCCTTTCTTCCCTCCGTAGGTGTCAGATCAGCAGAAAGCTCACTACACACGTACCGCCATGATGGAATCCGAAATCCGAAACCGCAATAGACACAAAGTGATGTGGAGTTGTGGTCCCAAAATGTGGGACACATTTTCCTACCTTTTCTTGGTTTATAGGGCGAAATTTTGCACAATTTTTTATTATAACAAAACTATTCACTGAATTTAGAAATTTTAATAATTTTTTTTGGAAGTTCAAATATTTTATTCCATTCTTTTTAGCGTTGGAAAGTTAAATTATAAAAAAACAATTTACCAGAGCGATTTAAAATTTAGTCATGGTCACTTATTTTGAAATGAATGATAAAATTAGCCAGGATACCAAACTATTTCCAGTCTAGTATTATTACTAGTCGTTTATATGTTAATATTAGGCAATAATCAAATTATACTATTTATCGTAATATACAGAAATAGCTGATACTTTAAATTAAGTCAGGAGGTGTCTATCGAAAGACTACTGTTTTTAGACTCGTTCTGGAAGTTTGGAAAATGCATAGCCTAAGTTTGTCTCAGTTTGAATAATTCATTAATCGTAATTTTTTAGATTTGTTTAGGGCAGTAATGTATGTATGTACATACAACAATTAGGGCGTCAATCCAAAAAGTTTGCTTTTAGCTTTTTGCGCATTACTGAATCAAGGAATGTATCACTTTAACGATTGAATTACCCTTATTTATGTGGAAAGGACTGTACATGAATGCGCATACAAATCAAATTTGGCTCTTTTTAAAGAATTTTAATAAAGTTTCCTTTTACTTTAGCTATGTTTTACAGGTTTTAGAGATATGGATGCAACACCCTATTTTTCTATATACACGATGCCTTTTTATGCACGGTTTTTCTATTTACCGTGTAAAAACAGAATAGGGTGTATATAGAAATTGGAAAAGTAGAAATAAATATAACTTAAGGCTAAAAGATTCATCTGGATTAGTTTGGTTGTTTCTAAGGATTGATCTAATAATTCAGGCTTTATCAAAATCTGTTCAGAAGGTATTTTACAATGTGTGAGTGGACATACGAGACAAGCAGCCAAACAAGAAAACTGTCAATAATTTACTTAAAAACTGTTAAAAGACCTGCGCAAGATATGGAAAAAAACGTGTTGAAAAAATTGGCTTTTGAGTAGTTCAGGAACTACTAGAAAAATCTCACTGAAGCGAACAATTAGAAAAATTTCAAAGTACTTAAAAAATTCAAAGCCAATTTTTTGAAACACCTTTTCGAAGTCTTCTGTGAAGTGCCGCCTTTTGAAGAGATTTATTAAAATCGATGATTCTGGTAAAAATGTAGACATCGAATTGCTCATTTTTATTTTGTGATGAACGAAGTTGAAAACTAAGTACAAGTAAAATAAATTTTATAAAATCATTCATCCCTTTTGTGTGATTTTAGTGGAGTATTGTTTATAAATGTTTGTGTTTGAAAAAATAATTAGAAGGGCTTTACTAAAAATATTAAACTTTCTTCGTTCTTTTATTTCCTTTTAAAACAATCGCATTTTTGTTTATATAGTCTGAAAATAAACTGAAATCACGTAACGCTTGCTATCACACATTTATTCAAAATAAAAGATATATATTTCCCTTTCTTCGTACAAACAAAACTGCGTTAAGAGGAAGCCTAATATTTCACTTTAGTCCATTTCTCGCTAACAGCCCAGAGCCACTTTGCTAATTCATCATTCTTAGCTGCCTCAGCAACATCTCTCGACTGGCAATCGCTGAAATATAAACCCGACACCTGTTCTAAATCGGGATCTAAGGCTGCATAGATCGTTGTTTGCGCCCCTGATTTTGGATCCTTCAAAAATGGCCACACCAGAGGTTTCACGATTATCCTATTGAAACAAACCTTGAAACGTACCCTTGTATGCTTATAATGTTCGTATACTTAGAGAAAAAATTTGTAAAGATTCCCATGTGTCGCATCAGTTCAGTATCCACCACACCTGGATGAACAGCGTTAACAGTCACACCCGTTCCTACAGCATATGGTTACTAATAATGAAATTTAGGCAATTATGGGTTCAATTCTAACCTTGGAGTTTTTTCGCAAGTTCCCTGGTGAAGAGTACATTCGCCAGTTTGCTCTGGTTGTAGGCTTTGCCTTCATCATAACAATTGTCGCTATTCAAATCGGTCAGATTTATTTCTCCTCTTGTGTGCGCCAAACTTGAAATTACTACTATTCTGCTGGGAGCGGATTTCTGTAAAGATACCTCTCTTAACAAGATGATTTGAATGACTAATAATTGTGCACCTTGAGCAAATCCAGCAAGAGTCCGGTCAAGAGAAAGTGTCCCATATGATTAACACCCAATTGCATTTCAATTCCATCCTTCGTCAGCGACCGTGGACAGCGCATTACACCAGCGTTATTAATGAGAATATCCAAGCGGTGCTGCTCACACATAAAACTGATTGAATTTTCTAGGACATTTGCTACAATCTGAAGAAGTCTTCTTACGTGTCAACAAAGTTCCGGATCGACTCGAAAGAGGCGAGGTCACACGGCCTACAGTATATGTGCCTATTCTTGGTTTCAAGTACAATCTCTTTTCGAGCCTCCTCGCATTTTTCCATGTCCCTGCAGGCCATGTAAACACAGGCTCCTCTTCTCGCTAGCTCTCTAACCGTTTCCTTCCCGATTCCCGTATTGGATCCAGTGACTATGCATATTTTATTGTCAGCTCTTACGGGATTTGTATACTGCGTTCCTTGCATCTTATCTCTGCGAAATAAATGAGAGTTTTTAATAAATCTTATTTTCCTCATTATTATTCCTCACTTCACAAGGCAGGCTACACCAATAAGACTACCCGTAACACTGGCTACTATAACGGGTTTACTTTTTAAAAAGGCAAACGTCCCCATCTTACTTAAGTCAGAATATCTAATATAAGACCTAGCAACAGAAATCAATCATCGGAAAAATCGGACGAAGAAAACCGGCAAACAAAATCCCACTTGACATTTATATTGGACACTTTGACAGCGAGCCGGCTAACGGCTCAATAGTTCGAATCATTCTAGAAAACTACGTTCGTTGCATTTCGAAAAGACGGAAATTTAAATTTTAAAGTGTATATTGAATAAAACTTATTAAATTAAATTCATATTGTTTTTCGTGTAATAATAAAATAATAGAGAAAAATACTAATGAAAATTATATATGCGATATTCAAAAGGTCCAAAAATGATATGAGTGCGTTTATCTGTTACGAATTAACTGAAAAAATACCTGAAGTATTTTTACAAGAAAATTGACTTTCAGTTGAGTAAGATGTTAATAATAATAAAATTAATTTGATTTCAACAATTCGTGTATTAAGAAAATATGGTTCCTTTTAAAACAATAATATTATTTTAAAATGGTGATTAGTAAATTTTAGAGTTCCAGCCTTTGAGAAATGTCACAGTTAAAAACTCAATTAACGAATTTTTAATATTTTTCTGGTTCCTGCAAGAACCATGTATCCACCAATTTGCAAATCCTAGACTAAGCATCTAAACCATTATTTGTAGCGAGTTTGTTTTAAGTTAAGAAATGTTGGTTCATAAGTTAGTAATTTTCTACTAAAGATAGGTTTAGAGAAAGGAGAAATTTATATTTTAGCGATTTTTTTGTAAGTAGGACACATGTTACGGATTCAGTTCAATTTTTATTAAAATAATTTATTTCATTAAACTATGATCACTTGTGATAGTTTTTATTATTCACGAGTCTATTTTAAAATTTTTACAAAATATAAAATACTTTGAGTATTTCAATAAAATGTTTACGATAAATTATGTATTACTATTAACTAATGTTTATTTCAAAATGTTGAACATAATAAGATTTTCTTAAGTTACAAAGCAATAAGTAAGATTAGCAATAGATCAGCCTGTCATAAATTTTTAGATTTTTACATTTTTATTTAGCTTTTTAGATAAACAATAATATCACAAAAGATTGTTCCTCTGCTCTATTAACTACACATACTTTTCTATTTGAATTGAATTATCTTTCTTGTATAAGTATGTTTATAAAATGTACAGTAAAAATATCGACTTTTTTTAACTCTTGAAATATTATTGTAATAAGTAAGATAATTAAATAGAAGATATTTATTTATAAATGTAAACACGTGACTTAGATGCAAATACTAAAAATGTTAGTATATTTATATTTTAGAATAGAAACAATGAACTTACAACGATAATGTTTTTTTTGGTCAAAATATTTTCATAAACCACATTTAATTAAATTAAAAGTTTTAAATACAGACATTTTTATAATTAAAGAAAGAAAACATTAATTGTTACTAATGATCAATTTAATAACTGCCATTTCGGTATAACCCTAATTAAATTAGGAAAACAATTACACATTTAAAATCGAAATGGAAATGTTTTAATAAAATGCAAATATTTCATAAATATAAAACCCAAAAACAAAGAGTCAAGACTTTTGAAGATAACTTTGGAAATTCGGACCATAAATAAACTTAATCATCATAAACTTCGTATCATATCACATCCTGCTTCTAAATCTTGTATTCCAGACTTTAGATAAAAACTAATGTATATTCTTTTCGAAAGCGGTTTTACAACTATAAAAAATAAATAATAACTTTTACATTATAATTACATATTCTTAAAAAACCAAAGCAGAAAAATAGAATTGTTTCTTCCAACAACACAATTGGAATTACAAAATTTATTTTATCACCATCGAAACTAGCGCTTAATCGCCGATATTTCTATTGAACGTGACTAGTTAACATTTTTTTTTAAGTGTTTTTCTGCACTGTGTAAACAACTAAATGCAAAAACTGGTAAAATACTCCAAAAAAAGGAACGACAAACCAGTACAAAAAAAATTGCGATTTAAAGCAGGTAAATTTTATGACAAACTCAATTCCCACGTGGATGTTTTCAGCTGCTGGCAAAAATTTTACGTAATTTCTACCGCGGTGCCGAAAACATGAAACCAAAGTCAACTTTGGATGAAACTCTTCAATTTGCATATTACTACTTTTCGGTTTTTCGGTTGTCTTTTACGTAAGAAGTTCTAAATCTTCTTGGGGAACAAACAGGTAGCTATGGATGCAAGGTAATGACATACTCGGGCACTAAATCCCGCGATTCAGACACGGCTTAATAGGCCACAAACCGGAACTCGATCTCAAAAGCCTTTTTTTTTTTTGCACGGTTACTTTTCTGCACATTTTATTCGGGTTGCGAAAGATCACTCGAGAAATTTTCTGACCCAGATCAAAGATTTTAAAGGCATTCTCGAGATAAATTCGCTGGTTATGCGATTCATTATGTAAATAAAATTTGCGAGTCTGTAACACCCGAAATTGAACTAAACAGAAACATGAGAACACTGTTAAATCACACATGATTCAGCTAATTGAAATTTAGAAACAGTGAAAACAAATACACTATAGTGTACTTCCCACCAAATGTGAGACTATAATTTTAAAAGGTGGTCATTAATTTCTATTTTGAATCGGAATGTGTTCCCTTAAAAATAAATAAACGGACAATTTTAATATAAATTTATATTATGCCAAAAAAACCGCATGATTTCTTATGTTTGTAGCATGGAATAAATTTCTGATTTTATTTATGCAAAACGTTTGTGAGTTAAATTTTATTTATGTAAAATGTTTGCACGTGAACCTGACATTTATAAAATGAGCGTAGCATTCTATTTTTCACATTTTAACCAATGAATGCCTCAGTAGATATCAATATTAGCTTCAGTGGATTCAAGATGTTATTTTATTTAACAAATATTTTAATTCAAATATATTGTAATTAAAAAATAAAAAGAAAAGCATACGAAATAAAATCTTATAGAGAAAAATACAGACTACAATCATGTTATTGAACAATCTTTTGTGTGTGAGTGTGATATATTATTATTTTTTTAGGAGAAGAAAAATAATACTATTTCATTTCTATCATTTTATTATATCTTATATTCAAAAGACCAGTTTAAAAACCACTTTAAAAGATTGCCCATTTAGTACGATGTTACAATTTATGTACTAGCCTTGTTTTCCATAGAAAAGGAATCCTAATATTCCAAAGTGAAAACCAGTCCTGTGTCGACTAAACAATCTCAAATATTCAATTTTTTACCGAGAAATTCATAAGTCTAGCAATCTAGACCAATATTGATAAAGACAGATATACAAGATATATGTACGTACATTTAAATAAACGAGAGAAGAAGACTCATTTGACTAAAATCATAAATAAGCAAAAATTTAATAATGGTAAAAAATTGCAATAGTGATATTTAGATATTCCTAATGTGCGACAAAAAACTGGTTTTGTGTTGTTCAAGTTTTTCATCAAAAAAAGTAAAATTACGACGAAAGAATTTCAGGAGATGTTTTTACTATTTCTGATATTCAAAATATTAACTATTTTTAATTTGGACCTAAAGGTGAAAGTGGCAAACATGCAATAAAACTATTCTATTTTACAAACGTAAAATATAAAGAATAAAGTTAAATTTGGAGTGCGCAAAAGATGTTGGTATTTTAGATATGAAAGACATATCAAATGTAGTTTGTGGAAATAGTAAAAAATATCAGGATTTACAAAAAAATCGGTATTGGAATTGGGATGCCTTAAATTTTATATATTTGCGTATCAGTTTGTGGAAATTGAGATACATATTGCATGTTATTTTATTAAGGCGAAATTTTTAACTCCAAATTGACAATACAAGATGCCATAAAAAATGCATATAAGTGAAGAATACTTAAACTTACATAAAGTGATAATAAAAGTATATTAATTGTCATCGGAATTTTAGTAATTAATCAGAAATTAGAAAATTGGAAATGATAAAATTCTTACAATTGGGAATCAGGAAATTTAATGGTGTCACGTGCTTTGTTTGTATTAATACAACCAGGTAAGACCTGACTGTATAACATTTTATTTGATCGTCCGGTTTTATTCAATTCGACCGCTTTACTTTAAATAGTTTGACTAGATGTATTTTCCTGCTGTTAGGCATCCAAAGAATGTAAAAACTATATAAAGGAAGGTAGATTTTTAAAATGTCAGTAAAACAAGTTTCCTGCTTAAAATAATTTTTCAGTTTTAAAATTATTTTAAAATTGATTATGATTTAATGCAGATAAAATAACTTACTTTCAGATGATAAATAACTTTCGCTTTTCTAACGATTAATTCTTGTTTTTATTACGTTGTTTATTTTGACTGTCACCTTGCTAATAGTATAAGAACTTGTTCTATCTTCTCCCACATTCACATTGATTAAAATCAAATGTAAATTTGATCTATTATTCTTCCACTGATAAACAAGCAAAAACAAAACACTTTTAAATACGAGCAGGATTCCTACTTTTCGACAAAAAATTGTTACGACATTTTTAAAAACTTTTAACCTGTTGAACAACTTAAAATAGATGAAAACTGTTGTTTGCACAAATGAAAAGAAGATCTCATGATTGAATGTTAGTAACTATTCATAAGAGTGAATATGTCACCGAATTCAACAAAAGCCTTTCTATAATCATAACTAAAACATATTTAGTTCAAGGAACCGAAAATTGTCCGGGGTATTTTAGGGTTGGGCTATACAAAATAGATAACTTTATGCCAGATAAAAATTCTTTGGATATTTGATGGGTCAGAGGCTTCAGATTATTCTTTCAATCCGTTTCAAGTCATGATTTTATGGAAATTTGGAAAAGAATTCTTTCTCAAAATCGGGAGATTTCCAATAAAAATTTAAAATGACGCAGTGATCAACTGGCGTCATAATTTTCTCCGAAATTACGTAATTTGTTACTTAAGAAGGTAAACGAAGTAAGAGGTATAATATTAATAGGAGACAACTTTTATCAGTATTTTAATCGAAAATTTGAACTTAAAGTTCGTGATTTTAGACAACTAAATAAATGCAAACACCTCATGTCTAATTTTACTAAACATGCATGTTATCATTTTTTTGTTTACGAAAAAGTTTTTTGTTTGTTTGATGTTTTGTGGGATATTCCTTCTCTTCTCCTTTTCTTGGCTTTAATCGGCTTTATAATATAGCGTTGAATAAAAACATCTATTTTTTACATCCGGAATCGATATGCAAATTTGCAGAAAGCATTTTGAGCGAAAAGAAACGTTCTAGGCGAATAGGGAAAATGCCAAAGTCTATTGTAGTGGACAATAAAGTATCTTTTAAAATTAAGTGAACAAATTGTAAATGGTTTTAATATTGTTAATAAAAATACTTTTTAATTTCTGAGAAATTTAAGAAATGAATAGTAGACATTTAAAAGAAACAAACTTTATTGGATTTACGTAAATAAGCAGTAATCATTCTCTCTGGAATGAAATTACAAAATAAATTAATTACAGAAAATTATAAGATTTTTTTCTTTATATATAACTAATTTATTTTAAATCTCAACTGTTATCTCTAGTCACAAATGTCTGTCTGGCATGTGACCTATGACTGAAACTATTTTTGTGAAATTATCTACTGCAAATTAAAATCTTGCCCTTTGTTATCAGTTTCGAGAGGAACTGTTTTTTTTTTATATACATCAACTTTCTCAGATTCATGTCTATTTTTCAGCGAATTATAGTATTTTCATTTTTTGTGTCTAATAGGCACTCTAGCTCAGGTAGTGAGCTCAGGTATTTTTGTAAACTACAATCAGAGGCATTGTTTTGGTTTTCGTATTGGTAGGAGTTTGAAGTTTTACTTGCGAAAAGAGATAGCCGTAACTTGTTTATCAAAATTGGTTTGCTGTGACGATTTTCAGATTTGATGAAAAACTAGCTCTTACCAGTGTCGGTTAAGGATGCCATGAGTGCGGATGTGTTTAAGTAACGCAAAGTGTACTTTTTTAAAACTAATAAGGTATTTTTACTTAAATCTTTAATTGTTAGGTGTGATCAGTGTGATATTTTTGTGTGTTAATGAGACTATTAGTTTATTATCTGTTCTATGTGGTTGTCCACTTTCTTGAAAATATTATATATTATATATTATATAAATATTAGCTATTATTGTTCTTCAATATTATTTGATTTTATTACGATTATTAAAATGAGTGCTGTTTTATTTCGAGACCATGTTGTCCTCTTTATCTTTTTGAATTGGTATTTAAATTTTGGAAATTGTTAAAGGGAGGATTTTTTGCTGCTTAAAGAAATAGGGAAAAAACCTTTCTTGGGACAAATTTTTTTTAAAAAAAAAACTATCCAAAATTTAAAATCCATCAAATGACGCATTTAAACTTTCCCAATTTAATGCAAAACACTTTGGTTCCTGTTGACACAGCGTATATTTAACGATATTTTTTTACCTGTTCCAAAAAACAAGTCAAGAAAAAGAATTCTCTTCTTTCGAAAAATATAAAAAAATCAACTCATAAAAACTAGAGTCCGCAAAAGATAAACAACAGGCTAAAACGCCGGTGAAGATCGCATGAGACGCGATCGCGACTTGCCGATTAATTGATCATCAGGTTTGTGTTTGCCTGTTTGATAAAAACTCTGGACAAGATCATCGTCACACACCTGACACGATCACGCTATAGATGTATACGAGCTGCTCATCTCCGCTTTGGTATTCAGTTAATAAGAAAAAAAGCAGAAGTATTTGATCGAGAAAAAAACAGGCCCCTCGGTCACTTTGGTTCACACTGGCGACCTAAAGTCGCTACTGTTGTGACGTCACTCCATCTTATAACCCGTATATATACGCTTGAGACTTTGGGATGACCACTCATTCTATATTGAGACGTGAACAGCTCAAGAAGGTTACTTTTTAAATTTAAGAAGAAGAAGTGAGAGATACACTCATGAGAAGAAATTTTTCAAGAAAGTGAGACAGGAAATAAGAAAATAAATGTATTAAGGCTAAGAAACTGATCTTGCTGATCTTCGTGTGTGCATAACCAGCAAAAAAGAAGGAAATATATGAAAGAAATTGTTTTTCTTTCTGAAGAAAGTTCAAGTTTTTCGCGATTAAATTTGCGTGAAGCGTTACAATTTAATACTTTATAAATTGTTGATCAATTGTGCTAAAAACTAAACATTGTTTGATAAAAGTGACTTGATACAAAAGGTGTTTTGTGACTGTTTTGACTTTATATTACTACGCGAGTCAATTTTTATAGAATAAAATAAAATGGCAAACAAATTATCTGTTGCAATTTTAATCATCTGTGGCGTCGCTAGCTTGGGTTCTGGCTCTTCGATTCCTATGTGGGAATTTCTAAGTCGAGACGAAAAGGTCAGTATGACTCATGGTTTTATTCATTGAAATAAAACATCGTAGTAAAAATTGAAAAAAGAAAAACAAATTAAAATAAATTTCAATGTTTTACTATAGTTGATACGAACGAACGTGCGCCGTTTATAGTTTTCAATGTTTGACGAATATTGTTGTAGTTATTCGCAAGCTTAGACCATTTTTGCGCATTTTCAAACATTTTACTGTGTTTTGCCGGTTTTTCGATTCCATTGTGTTTATTCATAAGAGTGTAGATTATATGAGAGTACGTTTACGTGCGCGGCATGATCACTTAACGACCTTTGATGCTCTTTTGATATTGATTTCATGGAGGTTGAGAGTTTTGCATGTTCCTTACATAGATTAAGCACGAACATGGTGAGCATTTTCAAGTAGGTAGATAAAATTCATTTTACGTCGATCAGTAATCAAGGTTTTTTTAAAAAAGCTTTTCCCCAATTAATGTAAAATCATACATACTTTTCTTAATTTCCGCGTAACCTTTCTTTTTAATTAGAAACCTTTTTTTATTTAGATATATTCAATATTTATCTTTCATCAAAAATTTGTAATGTATATAAATGATAATAATTTTATAGTATATTTATTCTATCCTCTTGCTTTTTATGGTAAATATGACTTTGCTATAAATCCCAATGCACTAAATATCAGTTGATAGTTGATAAATTTTAAATCTCCAATCGTCATTATTTATATTAAAAAGGCTTCCGAATATATCTATGATAATATATTATATCTACAATTTTGTCATCATCAAGTAGAAGTTTTATAATTCGAGCAATAAAATTTGTATCTCAGAAATTGAACATCCGCATAATAATGTGAACTTGACCTAGCTTTTCTGCGATGATGACAATGAAATTGGTTAGGTGTGCCCAGTTCTCGGTTTGATGTCTACTCTATATCCTTCGCTACCATCATTTTATGCGGTTTTTGGCAAAGAAGTAATGTTTTTAATGTTGTCATAAAATTGATAAATATAACATAAAACAGAGAAGGATTTTTAAAATATATAGTGATAAAATTGTGGCAATTTGCGATATTTATAAAAGTTGAGAAGGTTTTAAAATAATAATATAACGTTTTTTTTTTTTTTAATTTAATCAGAAGCATGTAGTAAAATCTTTTCAACTTTCACGAGGCTGAGACTTTCATAGACCTAATTGGGCTAAGACCAATAATATAGGGATGCTTCTTCTGAGATACTGATTTGGATATCAGTCTTGCTCAAGTTGTCTTCCATACCTCTGTTCAGATTAATCCGTAAAGTTCTGGTTATGCTGATTCTGATTTCATTGCCTTTTATGGCTACCTCTTTATTGTTGCTATGAGTTGTCCTGTAATTAGCGATAGTGATTTTTGCCAGAGTTCGAATTCCAAAACTCTAATTATTTGTCTGAACCGTCAAATATCGTCTAAGTCACCCTGGATTTGGAATAGCAGTAGTAGACGATATCTTTCATCAGATGAGCGTTCCCATCTTTAAAACACTACATATGAAACAAGAAATAGTTCTATTAGGACAGATTGTAGGATAGAATAGAAATATTTATGCTATGTATTGAAAAACTGTAGACAGTGCGTTGACCTCAAGTTTAATAACATCAAGCAATAGATAAGTATACTACAGCAATTTTTATTGTTTTCTGATACCCTTTGTGAAAGATATAAAAAAATACTGTTCTGCTTCATTTGTGTTTTATATTACCGTAAAATATTGATATAAATTAAAAATTCATTTCAGCAAATTTGCAACGTTTTCTTTTTGTTTAAAATTTTTGATTCAGTCTAGTGTAGATAGTGCAACATCAATATCATTAAAACGGCATCATAGTAATAATTAACTGAAACAGAATCGAGTCCATCTCAATCAAAAACCTTATATGCATAATAAGTTTCCCGTTATAATTTGATAAATCATATTAATATTCCATATCACTCAATTAATAATGTGGAGGTCAAAATAATATAGTATAAGCTAAATGAAGTCGACTACCTCGGCACTGACCTTCCCAATGAGAGTTTTCCAATGGTACGAACCAACTTGAAAGCATCTCTCGTGCAAGTTTCTAAACTCGTTTCTAACGGTTTGGGTCAATACGTTTTTGATCGTTATTATTATTTTTTTGTTTTTAATTTTTTATACTCACAAAATTATTCATTCCGTAGAAAGCGGCGATTTTTATCTACTGGGTCAGACGCATATCATTGACACAAAAACGTTCGAGAATAGCCAAAGACATGCCGGGCGAATGGTGTTTTTAAACCTGTCCTGATGGCAAAATTTGTTTTTAAATTTTTATTTTTACATGGCGTTTTTGTGCTATAACTTCTTTTATTGGAAGCGACGTATTAGGAAAAATAATCGAAATTCAATTGTTGTACCTTGAACAGAGCGTAACCGCTTTTACACTTTGCACGTTATGCACGCGCACTTCTAAAAATTTCTCCAATGGTCACAGTAGACGGTAAAACTTTCACTTCTCTCTCTTCGGTTATCTGTGAAAATTCACTTTAACTTGGCGTGGTAGCGAGTATAGCGAGATATGGAAAAGTTAACATGATTCGTAACCGTGACTCATGGACTGAGCCAATCAACCGCGACACGGAGCACACTTTTCCATGGGAATTCTAATTTTTTCCTTCTATTAAAATAATTACATACATCAAATGTCGACAGTGTCGAGACAATGCAAAAGATTATAAAGATATTTTGTATGCACCTGAGACACCTGTTATACAAACCAAAGGGGTATTTGGAAATATGCGTATGTACAATTTCTTTCTTGCGCCGACGTGACTCACATGTGCCGGTGATAAATCGAATACATAGTGAGCGTAACGCAAAAAATCGTGCATAAATTACA
This sequence comes from Proctacanthus coquilletti, assembly GCA_001932985.1. Lineage (NCBI taxonomy): Eukaryota > Metazoa > Arthropoda > Insecta > Diptera > Asilidae > Proctacanthus > Proctacanthus coquilletti. Next base: position 401,954 of record MNCL01000135.1, read on the forward strand.
AAAAAAAAAATTGCGAAAATTCTGGCGACTTATGTAATAGTACATTTCTATTATTTACGTGATCGAGCAATATGAGCAGATCCATATGCTCGTTGCAATTAGATGCAAGAAAAGACCCTAAGTAAGGTGAGGTCTGAGCGAGACTACGACCACCTTCTATTGTTTTTTGAGATTGTTTAAGACGTTCCACCTGTTAACCGGTAAGGCATGAAAAATTCCCAAGAAAAGTAATGAAACGACGGCAATAGCATTATATGGAAATTAGATGCTATAGCTATGCAGATTACACACATAATATTTGCGTTTGCTATGATTTACTAGCATTGCTTGTAAAATTGCTTCAATTTTAACGTTTTTTCCTTTTGGCTTTTGTAATTGCAGATGTCTCATTTGTATTCTATGCTTGGTAAATTGGTGAGCGATTACTGCAAAGCGAACAGTGGAGCATTGAAATTGACCGTAGCTCGATGCAAGCATGACCTTTTGGGATATGGAACAAATCAGCTCCAGAGGTTCTCGAACAACCAGTTGGATAACATGGACATTTTCCAGAGAGGTGCGCCTGAATTAGGTATGTATTAGAAACTTTTGTGATTGTAAGTTTGTTCGCTAACCCTCAATGTTTTGCAACCACAAATAATACTTTTATGGGGTTTATGGTAGTTTTTTCTTAATTTGAGATGGATTTTACGAAATTCCATGACTAGTTTCGAAACATAGTCAACTAATAGTTTTATATACGTTAGGTTTTCAACTAATTCCTACAAGTGTTAATTAACATTGAATTTTTAAGAATATAGGTTTACCTTTATTTTGTTCAGTCTCTTTTGCTATACACTGACCCTAGCTTTTTCTCAAGTTTTTCATTATGAGATACTAATTTTAATATACCAATGACTGATTTCACCATACCTAAAATATATCAATTAAAGTACATTGTCTATTTATAAGTTTTAAAACTGCATAATTACTGATATATACAAGTTTAGAAATAGTATAGGATTATTTTGACCTCATGTGTACTAGGTGTAATTTTATGAAAATGTGCATTCCAAGGATTAGTAATGATCATTCAGCATATGACTTGCATATAAAATAATTAGATAAATTCCCAAATAGAAGAAATTTTGGCTTTCTTTAAATTTTATACAACATTAATTCACATTGATATATAAAGAAACTCATTATTACTCGTGATCGATCGTGATCGTATTCCTCAAAGATTGCAGAAACTGTGCGAAAAATGAATGTGATGCGATACGATAACAAACGATGCGCGAACTCAAGCGATAAAATTGCACTTGTGCTTTGAAATTTTTAATGTTTATGGTAAAAGTTATTTGGGGCAAGAAGTTAAGTGAATTTAAAAGTAAGAAACGAGAAAGTTGCAACTACTTGCACAATATTATCGCCCCAAATCTTGCTTGCTGTTGCGTTTAGAGAAAATTTTAAGACTTTAATATGAAATTGTTAGGCAATATAAAGCAATGATTTTAATAAAACTATAAGCATACTTAAATAAGTCAAAAATACATCAAAAACATTATTTTAGAGTGATAAAGTTAAAACCATTAAAACGTTATTTTACATTGTCACTGTTTTAAGATTTTTTTGTAGAATTATGTACATTTTCCAGGAAATTTATCCAAAATACACACTGGTCATTTAACTGCGATTAGCTGTTTCTTGAAAGTCTTTTAAATTTCAACAAACTATACTTAATAACTTCTTTTAATTAATGGTGCAATTATTCTAGCAACTTATTAACTAAACCTCTATGTGTTTTAAAAATAATTATTTAATTAATTTATTTGATATGTCTAAAATTGCAATAACAGTTATGGGATATATTATATAAAATTTAAAAAAAATGAATAGAATTGCTTTACAAATTCAAATCTTTAATTTACCTTAGTATTTTTAACTATCAAATTAGCATTAAATCTTTCTCTAAATACCCTTTTCGCAATACACAATTTATAGACACCTTTCGTGTTTCATAGATCACGAAATGCATCGATTAATTATGCAAAAACTTACGATTTTATTTTATGTAAATTTTTTAGCGGATTATAAAAAATTTAAACAAAGCCTTAATATGAATTTTCTCGAAAAACGTCTTAAGAGTTACCTTCTCTTGCTTTATGAGAAGGGTCTGACCCTTATTAAACTGCAAATTGTTTTAAACAGTTTTAATATTCGGAAGGAAAATAGTTAATTTTATGCTGAACAGAAGGCGTCTCTCAAGGTATAATGTCAAAAAAATTCAAAGACAATTAATCCCTCAAACTGTTTGCCAAGATTTCGTGGTTAGCAAAATAATTAATTAATGCGCCTCATCTTTTATTATGGTTTTCTTTTACCATTGTTTCGCTGACATTGAACTTGGAATTAGCAAGTTATTAATATTATATTTGATCTTTTATTTTGCAGTATGGGAGACAGTTATGAAAACTCATCCAGCGGTAAAGGCGGTACCTTTGAAATTTCAACCATCAACTATAGCTGCAGCACCATCACCTGCTGTAATACTTGGCAACACAAATCAACATAAAAATCCACTCTTTGATGATTTGGATAGTAAGGACAGTAGCTATGCGGCTGAAGTTGATGCATCCCATGCGTACTTGTACAAACCACACAAGGAGCCACACAACCATCTACCCCAAGAAGCTCACATACCATCAACTTACCTTACTGGACCTCACGTTGTTCGTGTTCTACCTGATGGCACACCAGTTGAAGAAGATAAGAACAAACCCCTCCCGTACGATGACGACCGCGAGGTGATCGCTGTTGGAAGAGCCCGGTACGCCAAAGGTCACCATCAGAAACACTACAGGAGTATCAAGAATTACCGAACAATCCAAAGACATTGAGATCCTGGTATTTGAACGTGGGTCCGAATTTGAGGTCATCAATACTAGTGCCTCTTGAAAATATAAGATATTATTCTTAGACTGAATGTGACTGGTGTGGATGGAGAAGTTTGCTCGCGGCAGCAGTCTTCTGAGCTGCTTTGCCCCATTGTGTGATTATCATTTTATTTATTACGACTCATCTATTAACGCCTAGTAGTAAGCGAATTTGTGATTTGAGCGCATTGTAACGATAAAAACTAATCTTAACCCATAGTATTGTAAATGGAGCAAGATCTGTTTTGGACGATATCAAAATGGATAGTTGTTCTGTATTCTTCTATTGACAAAATCAGATTTATAATTTTTAGATGCCTTGCGGCAATTTAAGATCAAAAATTACCCTTTATCTCTTGCCCTTTCCTACAGCAAGAAATTTTTCGAATTTCCAAATTCTTTTTACAAAAATTGCATTTGAAAAATCAAACATCAAACACTAATGTACACCTTTATATCTCCTTATCAGAGTTGCTTCGAAAAGGAGGTATTCTTAGTATTCCAAGTGCTTTGGAAAATTCACTCATGCTGTACTGTTTAGAATAGTTGGTATTTAAAAAACCTTATTTATTACGTGTAAGCTACATTTGATTGTGTACATAGTATTTATGTGAATCCAATCAATATAAAAATATAAAATTAAAACAAAACAAAAAAATCTGTGTCCCTCAGTTGCACAATCGTTCAAAAAAAAATTCATTTGAATTGTTCCGCCGTTTGCATATCGTGAAGATTAATTAATTTTTTTTCTATTTTGCATAAGCAAATCTATAAGACGTAAACAACGTTGTTTTCTCTTAAGCATTGAACAAAAGAAAAGCATTTTTGATCAATTTTTGAATTTGATTTAGAAGATCTACGTTGGAATTTCCAAAAAATATACAAAACCAGTGTCTAGTGCTTAGCGCCAAGTGCTATATTTATTTTTATTGTACCTCAAGAAATACTGGTTTTCAATTTGTTTTTGATTTGTTTTCGATTTGGTGGAATATTGCTCTCGTGATTAATTAATTCATTCTTCTGATGCGTGATATTCTTCTAGCGCCTTTTATGGATTGTACTAGGTAACTGGGCTCTTCGAATGAATAATATGAATCAACGTCGCTTGTAATGTAAATTTCTGAACTGGTTTCCGTTGATACGTCCTTCTTTAATTTTCTGTACAAGCGGAAGTCACCTTGGCAAGGTCGCTTCAGAACTAGGTGTCAAATACTCATCATGTGAATCAGGTGAGTATTCAAATCAGGTATTTCTAAGAAGCCAATAGAAGATAGTGCGTCATTACGGAGCACATTGGAATTTTTCAGTTTAGGTTACTTGGACTGCGTACATTGTACACAGCCCATGTATTGAAAGTACATTATTTCGAAAGAAAATTTTAAAAAATTAGAAAAGATGATTCTATTTTAATTTGTATTAATACAGAAAATTGAAACTTTGTCTGTTTCTTTAATGAAAGTTTTGTATAGAAAATATACTTTCTTGATTAAAATATAGACTATGCGGCTGTTACGCCATTTGATCTGAGAACTCAGGAGTATGTAAAAGTTTGTACCAAAGGCATCTTGTACAGGGATTATGTGCATTAAGTTCTAATACAGCAATTTTGCGAAAAAAAAAACGTTTGTAAACACTTCTCCGAATAATTTTTTACAAAAGATTAAGTAGATTTAACATTAATTTCAAAACTTCTTTATAGTTATATTTCCCACAAAAACTGTGGGAAATGCCCAAATCTAAATTTTGTCACAAATCTGTTCACTGTCGAAGCTTACCTACCTCATGCCCTAACGTTTCTGGAACTATAATTAATTTTCTATTAGCATGGAATTTTTATTTGAAACAGGTTTGTGTACCTAGAGAGTAAAGCACAGTAATTAAAAAGGGCAAGAATGTTCATTCCATTGAAGGAAAATTTCAAATTCCAATATTTTAGGGACTTACAGAACATTTATTACTCTTATTAGGTTTTATGATTTTCTTTTTTTAAAAATATTCCCAGATTGAGATGATATATATGAATCTGTCCAAATTAAACAAATTGCAATAGTATATAACTTAATTTGTTCGCTTAAATATACCGTGGCATAGCTCCGTGCTTTCAAATCGAATCGAGCTTTATCAAAAGCAGAGGGGTTCAATAACTTCGTTTATATAATGCCTAGTATTGTTGTAATTTTGATAAGCGAAATCATTCTGGAGATGTCTTCGAACTTGATTTCTTTTATAAATCTGCTTGCTTGTAAAAAGTGAGCTCGGTCATGGATTGAAATATCATCTTTTTTGTACGGGCTTGTACTTTTTATATACGAATAGTATTATAAGATCTTTGACTATAAAATTTCGACCCCACGTGTTACAGATGGTCATTGACTTATAACTCAACAGAAAATTGTTACGTACACGAAACTTTCTTTTACTGATGCTGTCAAATATCTGAAGGTTTTCAAGTTTACGAATTTTTTTTTGCTACATTATAAAAACAAACAGATTATGTAAATATTGGAAAATTGATTCCACGTAGAAATGTAATCAAAATTCCTTTTTCTGCCACCTAAATACTATCAAAGTGCTCCTCCGTCCAGAGTCGTCGCTCTGAGTCATATACATATATTACCAAAAAGATCTCATCTTTTTTGTTTTATGAATCTTTCGCGTTTTTAATACCTTTTTATGGTACGACAAGTTTTTAGGAACTCCAATAATAAATTGCTAGGTCCGGTATACGGCGCCAGACGGCAAATTTGATGTCAGAATTTGCATGCGAGAACGCTGATTATAATCCGGTGAAAGAGATTCTTAGCATACTTTTTTATCATGAAAATACCTTCGTCGTTTTAGAGGCTTTTGGGGATTTACCAGTTTATTGGTTTGATCGTTATATGGCCAAAGATAAATGATTCAAATACCTCTTCTATATTGACCCTTAAAGAAACTTCGATCTTTTATTATTCTATAATTTTTTCCGTTACTATATTTCTGAGTTATATCATATTTTGTACTATGACAAGGCTGTGTTTCATTGTATTGTTCTAGTAAGGGCTAAAGAGCTTAACATGATCTTTGTCAGTTTTATATTTTGAGCATATATCGTTATATTGTTTAATATCATACACAAAATCAATAAGATTTGTTTGTTTTACAACAATATATTACCTTTTATGTTAGATTTGTTAATTTTTTTTGATTTTTCAAGAACATAACAATTCAAATCCAATATAATAAATTAATTTGTATTTACAATAATGCAACGGAAAATCTTGAAATGCCGAGGACGAAGTTTTGTTTAAAATTAACAAAAAAGGATCCGGTATTTTGATATTAATAAATTTTTACCAGAATTCATTTAAATTTTGTTATCTTAAATTTTCCGTCGCAACACACAAAATTCTCAACAAAATCAGCACATTCCGATCCATGTGCCAATTAAGTTTGAATTTATATCGCGACAAAATATTCACAAGAAGTTCATTAACTCCTGTGCCGAAGAACCCACCCACTACTGGTAACAGGCATTTCTGTGCTAAAAGATCTAAATTGTATGCAGGCGCTAAGCTCATATATTATCAAATCCTGATCTGGGATGCTGATCGACACCAATTTTAAGGTAGACAAGAAGAACCTGCAAAAATTTGAGAATATTACATGGGTATAAAACAAGATTTGGCGCACCTTCATATTTCTTATGCCAATATTTTAGGTGCTAAGCCTTGTTTGGTGGTATGTCCAGATATTTTTCCAAGCGCCGCGCCATCGGTTATTTATCGTCAAAAAATCAGGTGAGAAACTGAATCCTCATAAAGTGATACGGTGGAGGTGCGGCACATGGGAAACTACGTAAATTTATCATATCCGCATACCGTACCTACATGATATCTTTTATCTTGGAATTTTTAATTGATGTTTCACACTAAGTCGATTAACTTACTTACACATTTAGTGTTAAGTCGTTCTCTTGATTAATCGGACATTGCTGCTTTGTTGCTAGTTACTATTTGTATTTTTAATTGAAAAATTTTTATCCAAACGAAATTAATTAAGATTTGATAAAGTATTCTAATTAAGTGGTTGATAATATATTCAACTCGGTTAGTATAAAACAAAAGATAGTTTATTTAAAATTGAAAGTGAAAAATACACTTCTTTTGTGTGTATCTTTTATCATTTTAATTAAAAGATATAAGATAAATTTTGGTAATTTAGGTCTACAGGAAACATAAACATTTTCAACATATTTTTTAATCATTTTATAGACAACCTCGAAAGCAAAATTGCTCCTAATTGGGCAACATGTTTTACGAAAACGTTGATGAGGTGTATGGTATTTTGTTGTTTAAAAAATTGATAAAAATACTTTAAATTGAAGCAACTATACTCATCGTACCTAATTTTTATTATTACCGGCCAACGTACCAAAATGTACACAAAAAATTTTCTTAAAGTAGATAACCAGATTATTGCTAGCTTAAATTTTTTACTTTCTTACAAAATTATGGCTACTTCAGAACATAATAACGAATAATTTTATTGCATATAAAAGTAAGTTCATTATTAGAATATTACGATAGAGTTTTCTGAAATAACTAAATTTTAAGGGCTACTGATTGTTCTTTCGACCTATTGAAGTCAATTATATAAATATAAAATGAAATAATTTGTTAATATACTTAAACATGCAAACTATACTTAAATTCCTAAACTTACATTTCATTCGTAATAAATGAATCAATGAATGAATGGAACTAGGAACTTTGGTCAGCTGTATATAAATTACAAATACAATTATAAATCCAATGCAGAGGACATTTGAATCTTTGGAAATGCCTTTTTTTTAATTTACTCCTAATTTGTATATACAAGCGTGTCAATATTACTTTTGATGGAAGTAATGTGTGCCCATTGTTCGCACAATCTGCATTCAACCCAATCGGCACCAGAAGTATCGTTGATGTATGACCTGCCACAAACTGAACAAAAACTATCTTCTTCGCTTGAATTACTTTCATTCCTAAAAATTTTTTTCTTGACCAGGTCTATTTTATTTCTTGTGTTCTTGACTTGACTTTCTCCCCTAAACCTCTTTGTCTTCCCTGTAAATATTTACCTCGTGCTAGTTAACACTTGCCCCGAGAGTACCCGTAAGAAACAAATAAAAAATTAAGATTGTAAAATAACATGAAAATATTATCATTAAGTCTTACCTAGTGAAACTAAGTTTCGTCAAACAGAAATTGGAATTTCATGAAGTTAATGGTAAGAAATAAAAATTTGTGATTGTGGCTTGAATTGTTTTGCTGTATTTGGTCTGTTAACATTGTACTTACACCTGTTAAAACAAACCCCAGTCTCCTCTACTTGTTTATTATCACTATTAATTGAGAACAACAGACATAGGGTCTGGATGGAAATATTAATAAATAGTAAATGCGAAAATTTATTCGTATAGTTATGTGTTTATTACTTAGTGTCGTCTCCTATGTCCTAATCAAGAGAGACGAAACAGGTGACATGGCATTCATACAAAATAGTACAGCACGTATGTGTCTTTGTTTTATTTCTGTAGTTCAATTTTATTTGCTTATTTCGATTATTTTAGGCTTTACTTGTATTTCCACAAAAGTTCTAATTGATTGATTAATCAAACCGCCTGGTTCATCTAAAAGGAGTGTATCTAAAAACCCTTTAAATTTTGCACATCGCAAAACAAGCAGGCAGACATTTAAACGTTTTTCAAAATGCGATCCCGAAGTCTTTTGCAAAGTTTATAGATTAATATTTTAACAATAAGAGTAGAATTATAAGAGATATCACTATTACTTCAGAAAATCTCCCAATAACATAACTGTTTTAAGCCGAATAAATAAATTACACTATGGGAATCAAGTGTTACCTGTCCGGTGTCTCGTCGACTCATCTCTGGTCTTAAATTTAGGTGGTTGACCTATCTTGTTTATAACTGTTTGCAAAATGAATGCAGTTAATCACCTTGCATCAGCGAAGATTGATAAATTACTGGGAATTCCTGTAGAGATAAATCATCCGCTCAATGAACTTTAAAAAATGTGATTTTTTCTTTTTGTTTTTTGTTTTTGTACCTTATCAAATTACGTTATCTTTATATCATCAAATATAAAAAAATAATTAAAGAAATTCTTGCTTTAGAATTATTACTCTGTATAATTTAGTTTGAAGATAAAGATGTTAGAATTTTATTGAAGATCTTTTATTTGCAATTAGTAATATTTAAAAAAATTATCAGGAATTAAAATATCTCAAAATATAAGTTCGTTGTCGTAAAAAACATATAAAAAAATCGTTGTTCGAAAATATTTCTCATATAATATTTAAGCTTAAAATTATATTTTGTTTTTATTTTGGAAAAATAGCAGACTCTTAATTGTGTTTTATTACGGTCCACTTCATGCTAAATTATATAAATCAGAAGGAAAGATGCTACTCGTTTTCGAAAGTTCATTTAACTTCATTTAAATTTGCGTTATTCATTGAACCATCTATTCCTTTCTTTTTCTTTCTGGTGTTTTTAAAGACCAAAACAAAATATTGTTTCACTAGAAAATATTCTCGCCAATAGAAAAACATGGAAGAATTTCTTCAAAAAAAGGAAAAAAACAACAAATAATTATGATAAAGGCGCTAGAGAACTGGATGGTAGATTTAGGTGAAAAAAATTGTTTTTGTCTAGATAATAAAAATTAATGAGACAGTTTTGAGCTAAAATGGGGGGCATTGAAAAGCTTATGTCATTATCTATGCTAGTTTCGGGATTTCTTAGAAATCTCCATAAGACTGACGTTATTGCCGAAATGGCACTGCATTCTGAAGGTTGTCTGAATCTCGTATACAGATATGGAGTTTTTGCGAAATATTGTAGATCACTGACCGTGTTACGGTTCTCGTTGGGACGATTGACTGGATATATCATTCTTTTTTAACTTACATCAGACCATTTCAATTTTGAAATTAGAACCACTACATTTTATCGGGAATAATGTGGACATGTATACTTTTAAGCATATACAAATAACAAAATTTGCAGCGGTTTGTTGCAGAACGTTTGAAAGGTGTACTTAGTTTTAACGATCAAATAATTAAGTAAATAAAAAGATTTGGTAGTTTTGGGTTAGCACGTGCTGAGATCTAGTACAATAAACAGTGCTAACGACCAACTGTCGGAGATGGTTTGTAAGTTAAGGCTGAACATTTATCTAATAACTTTTTCCAAGCAAATAAAAGTTTTATAGTTCCCTTCAGTTTTTAATGGAAAATGCCAACGATCTTTTAAAATTATTTTTTAATAGTCTATTATATTAAAATAAAATGATAGAATCTTTTGAGAATGACCTCATATAAAGCAAATACACTTTATAGTTAATGTGAACACGATAATTAACTAGTTAGTTTATGAGTTTGAAATCGGTCAGTAAAATAAATTATACGTTTTGTAATATTAATGTTACTACTAGTAATTAATTAGGAATAGTTTATTAGCCTTACTTAAGACGTGCAAAGCTTACATTTCCTAAATAAGAAACGACAGGTATAATACAATTAACGAAATAAACATTGTTTCCCAAGAATTTATTTCAATATTTAAATAACACTTGAGTATTTGTTTCGCTGCAGTCCTTTTATAAAAAAAAGTATGTATTCATTTGCGACGACTTTTTTCCCTCCAAATTTAAATTAGCAGTGATATATAAGAATGCTTTTCAAGATGTAGGGACTTTCGAAATGTACGTATTTTTAGCGCCGGAAGTTATGCAATTTTGTCTGGCTATTGAAAAATTATCGTCAATTGTTTACAAAATTGATTGAAAATATTCAGAAATAATAATTAATTTTGCAACTATATCCATTTATATGTAGCATTTATAATACTCTAAATTAAAGAAAAAAGTTATTTTACATGAAATAATTAGAAATAGTAACGTATTTCATTGTAAATTTTGTAACAAAGTAGTATAAAGTTATAAACTAAATTTGAATTTGTAAATATATTTTAAAAAATTTGTTTAAAGATATTTCTAATACACTTCGTATTTATGAAAATTAAGAAATAAATGTTTACGTTGTAGTATGATTCAAACTTGAAGCATATTTTGTTTTACTTTGTTTTGATTTTCCCTAAAATTGGTTATTTTTATCTTATAAAAATAATTATTATTATTATTTTATCTTATAAAAATAATTATAATTATTATTATTTTTATATTATAAAATATTTTTATAATCTGAAAATAATGTTTTGTTCTGCCATTAAGAAAAATAATATATTTTAATTTACACCAATCGAAAACCGATTAAAATAAATCATGGATCTTTTGCCGATATTTTATAAAAAAGTCAACTGTTGTGATAACCAGTTGCATTGAAGATGTATTACTTTAAATTGTGTAATACAACATAAAAATAAACTTGGTCAATCAATTAATTTTTTTATACAAAAAGGATAATATCATCTCTTTGTCTATGGAAAATTTTTTCTTGTATGTTTTAAGGTGTTAAGTGCTTAGTGAAATCAATGATTTTTATCATAAAAAATATTTAAACTTTCAATTTTCATGCTTAACATTAAATTAAATTTGTATATAAATTTAAAAAATAAATTAATAAATTTAAAAAATAAACAAGAAAAATTCCTTTTCTATCATCACATGACACAAATTTTTATTTTTATATAATATAAACTTCTTTTTTATTATTTTATTGCATTATTTACGTAAATAAAGGTAAAAAGTACAAAATTTTATAACATTAACCAATTTTTTACAATTTTTTTATAAACAGATACTTCATTTTTTAAACAAATATTATATTATGTTTTGCAACATTAAGCATATGCATATGACACATATCATTTGTTACGATTTAATATATTATATTTATTTCGTAACTATGTCATGTGTTATGTGTGATATGTGACGCGTTATATCATAGACGATTTTTATTTAGAGAACAAATATTCCTTGTACACTTGAGCAAATAAAATTGTGTTAATCTATGGAATACGTAAGGTAAGGTTCTTAAGAGTGAAGGTTCTTCATTCCAAGCGTAATAATAATTGAAATTGCGCCAAATCTACAGCTTATTTACACAAATAAGAAGAAAAAAAAACAAAAATAAATTAGCACATAGTGTCGATTAAAGCATATAAAAGATCCCCACGTCGTCCAGACTATCACAATTCGCTTGAGTTTCCAGTGGACACTTTATCCTACTATAGAATGATGAGAACCTACCACGTTCTGATCGTTGCCGTACTCTTGGTCTGCATGGCTGCAGTCGATGCCGCGGCAACTTACGAATGCACCAAGGCATTCAACAGATCTACTTGCTCGGATTTACTCGCCAGAATCTTGATCGGATGAAAGTAAGCTACTTCTACCTTTAACGATTGAAAAACGCCCAGAATGCTTCAGAGAATTAAAAATATAAATTTTATTTATTTTAGACATATAGTTTTGTCTTTCCTTAAGAAACTTCTCAAGAGTCCCTTGTATCCTGTCTATCCTCTTTCTGCTAAATATTCAGATTGTGTTTTATTTGCATTTTGTTAATTTTCTTAAAACGTATGTATCTACTGTGATATCTTTATTCTATTTGAAAAAGATATTCATAATATACGTATATCATATCTTTAAATTTTTAATTTTTTATATACTTTGTTAAGAATAAAACAAAAAATTGAGTAAATTCAAAACATTTCCATACAACAAATTTTTCGAAAGGTTACAACAAATACTATCCAAATTACTTAACTACGATATAAAACAGGTTGGAATGTTTAGATTCATCACAACAACCGAAAAATGGCAGAGATACCTGCGTCAAGAACAATGAACTTTATTTTGATGCTCATTATTGTGTTTATATTACCAAACTTTGTTGTGGTGGAAATCCTAGACCGAAAGGAATGCTTTAAACTGCAAAGAAAACATAGACTACTAAAACTGTTTTGTGATAACACTCCCAGGCATTGCTGTCCCTTATGGAAAATGAAGTCCAAAATAGTAAATTAGTTTGTAAAATTGTTCATTTATGTGAATGAGAAAGTTCGTGATTACACGTATGTTGAAAAAAAGTACTTCTTTTATGACAAATCGAAGTTTTATGTTTCAATAAGTGTATAAATCAGTTAAAACAGATGTAACAGCATTATCCAAAAATTGAGATCTATTGTATCTACATAATAGAGGTAGGAAAAGTGTAAAGTAAATTTTCATTTTTCTGAGGTGTTATCAAACAAACTAGAATTGTGGTCACTTTAACTCAAAAAAAAAACCTTTTATACTTTTCGCTTCACATTTTCTGTTTTTTTTTTTATTTTCCTTGGTACATAGAAATTTTAAATTTTGGAAGACTTTTAAAAATTTAATTAAAGCGTAAAAGTTTTACATAATAAACCACTTGCACAAAGAACGAATAGAGAGAAACACAAGCTTATTTGTTCAAGTGATCCAATTCAAACGATCTTCCTTGTGCAAATTAAAAACGTGTAATCATTTTATTTTATTTTATTTCTCATCATCATTTATTTAGATGCGTGTAACTTTTAAATAGTAATTTTTAAAATTTGACCTCTGTGAGGGTGCAAAGATGTTAAATGATTTTGATTTTTTTTTTAATAGGAGCCTTATCCCAAAATCCGCTGCTGCTAATAGCCTGAAATTATTAAAAATAAAAAAGGAAGTGTTTCAGGGATTTTTAAAATCCCACCATTAAAGATGTAAGAAAGATGATTACTTTTCTTGTAAAGACTATAAAAAGATGTGTTTGTTTTATAAATTTCAAATTAAAATAAGTAAACGTATGCTTTCGAAAAAAAAACCACAATACACTTCACCCTTTTGAGAGTTGTATTTTAAAACCCTCAAAACAATTAAGGTGTTTAGTTTAGTTTAGTTTAGGCTACAAATGAAGACCCTGCACAAAAATGTCGAGGCTACAGTATTCATCCGCTACGTTCGAGGAGAGTTAGTGTTCATACAACATGTGCCATTTGCAGTATCTCTTTGATTTTAAGAGATTGAAATTTCCTCTCAAAGTCTTTTCGAAATTACCGTCAACAAGTCTAAGGGACAGTCATTAAATTAGCTGAAATTAACTGAAAAGCAGTTCGCTTTTGGCATGGTTAATTTTTTGCAGCTTTCTTTAGGTACAGCTCATCAAACAATCTGATGATCCTAGCATTCGGTAGATTTGTGACCAGGCCAAAATTACATAATCGATTTCTTAAAAATTTATATTTGTGATATTAGTATTTGTCTCTGCACTTATTTATTAACTTATGAACTGTGTGATTATTTATGTAAGGCAATTTCTCTCTCTCTGTAAGCCGACTAGATTCGGATTCGATCGCTTTTACCAATGTCCCTCGATTTCGGTTGGTGTATCGACTAACCCTGTGATTCTCAACATTCCTAATCATTTTTATTCTTTGGACTTCTATTTTTATAATTTATACTATGACACTTTTTATATACATTTTTGTCGCTAGTATTAAATATAGCTTTTTGCAAAGTTTGCTCCGAGCGAATCACTAATGACAAAGTTGAGTGCATTGGGGTTTGCCGGCAAATATTCCACGTCTCCTGTCTTAAGCGTATAACCAAATTTGTGTGCGGACATTTGCCACATTCTGAGTGTATAGTGAGCAGTCAATAACTGCATTTGCTTCGCCGAAGATAGTCAATCTTTTAATCGTTTATCTGGTCCTACTTTACCCGTGCTTGACGGTCGAAGGGGACCTAAACAAATTAATTCCGACGAAAATTCTGAAAATTCAGCGTTTTCGAGAAGCTCCGCGATGATTTCTACCATTGCTTCTGAGATGAAAGTTCTCATATCTCGAAACGTTGACAATCCTTCTTCGTCGTCTCTTTCCATCGCTGCACCATCCACCGCTGAACCTCACACCATAATTCATTTACGAATGCTTCCGTTTGGCTAATTACATTTATTGCAAGCGGATTGATAAAGCTCGGAATGGGGAAAACTTATTCCGCATCTTTTAAAGCAATTGTCTCTGTTGCTGAAATTTGGTCGAAGGGAGCTTCTGTCTGTGAATTCATCCCCCACCGACTACCTATACCGACCGGTCCATTTAATATAACTTCGGGCTCAAGAAACGGCTCAACCAAATTAATATCTATTACGCAAACGCAAATTAACAATATGCTCCCATGTGCGAGCCTTTCCTTCTCGGTGATTTCAGTTTACCAAACATTGTACTGTGAACCTGACGGGTGGTTGCCATCGTGCTCTTCTGCAGCACAGCATCACTCGCATTTTATTGATGACCTTGCTACTTTTGGCATGACGCAGTGTTCTAGCCTGACTAATGACTATGAGATATCCATAGATCTGGCTTTTAGCTCCGATCCCAACAATATTCTGGTGGGGCGATGGCCGGATCCGCTACTACCCGAATCATTACATCACCTTGCGTTTCAGATCACACTATGCTCTGATTCTGTGATTGCATGTTGAGCTGATACCAATTATTCTTTTAATTTTAAAAAGGCTGATTTTTCACAATGTTAATAAAGCAAATTACTTTACCGATTCGCTTCTTGAGGCATCCTTACTTCAGATCGCTATGCATCGAACCACGCATGGCTTTCGTGAACTTAAAATCCAATCGATTCGCATTAAATAAGTCTTATTAAACTTTAAACCCTACCCGGGATCCGAGTAAATATTTGAGCAACGTTTTACGTTTAATTAATTTAAGCTGTGTTAATCTATGGAATTCGTTTGCTCGTTATGTAAGGTTTTCAAACAGAGTGAAAGTTCTTAATGCCAGGTGGAATAATTGAAATTGTCCCCAATCTACATCTAATTTACACAAGTAAGAAGAAGAAACAAAGTAACACATAGTATCAATTAAAGCGTATAAAAGATCCCCACGTCGTCTAGATTATTACAATTCATCCGAGTTTCCATTGGACACACTTTATCCTACTATAGAACAATGAGAATCTACTACGTTCTGAACGCTGCCGCCCTTTTGGCCAGCATGGCTGCAGTCGATGCCATGACAATTTCCTATGATTTTCTATAGAATATGTAGTTCATTTTCACCTCCTTGAATTTGGCTGAAGTAGTTCTCGCATAATTTGGAGGCGAATGTTTTGATGCATTCCGAAATAGTGAGACTGCAGCCATGCTGGCCAAGTGGACGGCGAAGAGGATTGCACAGCAAGTCTTCATTTTTCGAAAATCTGTGATATCTTCAACTGGGTCATTAGTGAGTTGTGGTATAATGTGACACTAAAGCAATCTTCTACACTGTTTCATTGAGAATTCTTAGGCTATTGCATTATATTTTAAAACAATTCGCGTGGATAGCTTTTCTGTAAAAAGGAAAATTGTACTTATGTTTAAGCATAGTTTGTTCGGATGGTTTAGTTTTCAAGTTTGTTGTGAAACGAATTTCCATAATTACATAATTTTTGAATTTGAATTGATTGGTGCACGCGTAAGATTTTATTTATTTATATTTCATTTATTAAGTTGTTAAGTAATTCTTTATATTCTCCTCTTCCTCAAGTTTTTATTAAATCTTAAATATTTATCCAAATAAAAAAAAAGAAAGAAGTAGAAATAAGAAACAATATTCTGAAAGTATATTAGAGCCGTATATTTTGAAAGTTCCCAAGATCATTTTCTAACAAATTTCTATTTCACATATTTTTAGTTTCTACATGAAAAAAACGCGAAAATATGAAATAAATCTTTTTTAAACTGACTTAGGCCACTTTCAAAATAAACGGCTCATTTGTAAACGTAATTCATCCAACGTCCTCGCAAAGCTAAAAATCCTGTCATCGTCATGGATAGAGACTATTTTGAAGTGGTTTGAGGACGATGATAAATCATTACCAAAAATATTGAAAAAAACAAAAAGTGTGGTTGCTCTCTTAGTCCCTAATCTCCTCTTTTTAATTTCGCCACCAAAAGAAATATGCAATTTTTTAAGAAGGTGTAATAAAAACAAAAATCTGGTAAAAGAGGTTTTTATTTTGGAAATATAGAAAGCAACTTCTAATAATTATTCTTTTTTTATTTTTCAGTTTCTGTACATAATACATTTTCTAAAATTATCCAATTTCAGATATTCATACAGTGTTTGATAAGTACAGCAATTAAGCCTAAAAAAGTGAATGGATTACACACATAGCTTACGTTGTAGGTGTGTTTTCGCACTGGTTCTAAAAAGCTGATGGAGTTGAACAGGTCATCAGTTACATTTTATTTACAAAAATCATTTAATTTTTTATAAAACGGATAAAAATTCATAGAAAATATGCATAGAAAATATATCTGAGTCCAAATTGGAACTCAATCAAAAACAACATTACTTGTGATCCCTAATTCATTTTTTCTTCATGAACATTTCTTTTTGTGTGTGTGTGTGTGTATAAAAATAGCTTCAAAGTATTTTTGCCGTCGTTTTAAGAGCAACAGACAGGACAAAATATGACCGTATCAGGCAGGTACACAAAATGATATATATTTTTTTAAACATTATATTAGTAAAAAATATCCTTGCGTTTTAGTAAATAGTTGATTCGTTTTTGTTTTCTTTTAAAAAATATATCAGTTTCGAAATGACTGAATTTAATATACAGTAGGTTCATTTTGCTATATGCACAAAAATCTAATCTACGTACATTCCCCTTGATTGGTACAGATCTTATACTTGCTGTTGGCTAGCTACAACATTAACTCCTATGGATTCCCTAAATATTTCTGATATTAATCATAGCGAATTTTTTGGCCTATGATGAGTTATGTTAATCATTTTTGAGCTACAATTAATAAGTTGTGCAAATAGCTAAAGCTCTAGTGCATCCTCACTCTATTAAAGGTATAGTTTAAGAAAAGTTATCACTAATATATTACTTATCCCTAAAGTTTCGCTTTTATTCTTTTTGGCAGAAATTAAGAAAACTTAAGAAATTAATGAGATACAATAAGATAATACAATTTCAGTAAAATTCCTATTATAATTAATTTTTATTAGAGTAATAAAAAGAAAAAAAAAATAGGTAAATTATTTAATGATTTTATTCTTTGAGGACGCGTACAAGAAAAAAAATGTTTTTTTGTATGGTATATAATTAGTGAAAATCTTTAAATAATTGCTTATTTTTTAACTATTTCATACATTGATCAATTGAAAACGAAAACGTTTGCGAAACTATTCTTTTTTGATCTTTTATTTTGCTTATTTCTTACAGTCGGTAGGTTTATTATCAATTGATGGATGAATACTATGGAATATTTTAATTTGATCGCTTCATTTTATAAGCTTTTGATACTCATGTAACCTAGATTCATTCTTAAAAGCTATTCCTAGACTAATCTTTGGTTAGCTGCTTTGGGCAGAATAAAAATCTGCTTTAAAGTTTCAATAATTATCTATAAAAAAATAAATGTATATTAAGGGGTATTTACGATTAATATCGTTTCAGCCATAACGTAACGGGAAAATGGTTAGTGCTTTATTAAATGCCTTTACAATAGTAACATAGGCGGTAAAGATTTGCCAAACTTATATTAATTTTCTTATTCGTTGAACTCATAACTACTAAACTTTACGCTTTTTTTAACTTAACCTGAATAGTTTTACTTGATTCAACGTTTCATTCTAGATAGAGCAAAATAACATACAATATAAGACCAAGCAGTAGGTCAAATTTAAAAAAAATAATAATAATATTTTGAGCAAATGAAAATGTTGCATATTATTCTACTTTGAATGAAAACTTTTTCAGAAGTAATCTTAGTGTGTAGGTAACATTGTATATCACATTGCATTCACATTCTTTGTATATAGATCTTTATTTGGTTGTACCGATAAATTAACAGCATTTTCAAAACTTAACAAAAACGCAACAGTATATTACGTTGTAACATTTCATTATAATTAAGTATAAAATATAAAGACAAGTAACATCGCACTTTATTATAATGGTGATTAATTTTAAATCGTTTTCATAAATATAGTAAAGATAAGTAATACGAGTTAGAAATCAAAATTTTATAAATTTATGAGAAACATGATTACAGAAAGTCTCTGTATAAAATATTTGTATAATATAATGTCACTTGCCTTTATATCTGATACTTTGGCAAATTTTGAACTGCAAATTGATATAAAATTATACAAATACAACAATAGTAACCTTTCAAGTCCCCCTTAAATCCTCAATTATATTTAGGACGAACTTTTTATTGTGGTGGGTGTAATTTGAGTTGAATTTTGTATAGCGCCTTCTTGCTTACAGTATCCTAGAACTACGTCGGTTCGGCAGTCTCCTATTAGTCCAGGTATTAGGACAGCAGCTCCAGCAATTGTAACAATAGCCCCAAATACAACTAGTCCCAAAGCAGGAAGTTTTTCCCTACTGTATAAGGAATGAGGTTCCATTTGTATATAAGCTAGGCCCGGAAGGATGTACGCTAGAGGTATTGCTGCTAGAAGACCCTTTAATAAAGATAAAATAAAATAGTGTACTGATTAGTCCTGGTAATTATCAAATAATGGAAAACATAACTTAAAAAGAAAATCCTTTTATTTAACTTTATTTGTAGTGGCGGAAATTTGCAGCGCTATATTCACTTTCCATTAAATTACTTATAAATTTTTAAACTTTGGGACCGATTCGAATAAAAAATCGAAGATTTAAAATTTGTAAAGATAACTAATAAATCCAAGAGAAGAGTGTGAAATATACGTGCATATATGATACGATCCCATTTTCTCTCTGCATGTTTCCTCTTCTATTATTAAACAGTTAATAAAAGATGCAGCATTATTGTAATTTTTTATTACAAATTTAATTACAACTACTTTATTATTAATTTTGTGAATAAAAACAACATCTTTTTATAGATATTTTATTTTAAATTAAAAGAAGGTATATAAATTTTAAATATCATTTTATAGATGTTTCTTTAAATAGATTAATTTTCAGAAAGCAAATATCGTACATATAAGATCATGGTTTAGAAATAGAAGTGATAAATTTTGCTTTTTCCACTTTACGATATTTCCAAACAAATTATTTATGGAATATTTTCAAAAGTGTGTAATGAGCAATGTCAATATAATAAATTTTTTATGTCTAATTGTTGCATTAAAGACCATTGATTAAATGTTGAACCTATCAAAGTAGTGTTACCTCATAAGTTCACTTTAAGAAATATCCAATCAATATTTCTTATAATAAGCTTTTATTTTTAACGACTGAACAAATTAACTGGGTACAAATTGTTTAATTAAGAGTTCATTAGGAATAAAGTAATGAATATCTTCCCGAAACGGAAATAATTTATGGTAATTAATTATTTAAATTAATATATTTAGTAATCCAGGTATTATTAACGAGCATATTAACGAACGCTATGAAATTATATCCGAGCCCCGTTTATGTAAACGCGTACAGCAAAATCACCTGTACTAATTCTAGTAACAAACGTTACATTTTACGCTTTGCAAAAGCTTATCTTACTAAAGCGCTAATTAAACCCTAAAGGAGCTCGTCTCTAGGTTAGGGTAATGAATCCAGTTCTTAATTGTACATGCGTTTAGCTTGTATGTAATGTAGGATAGTAAGCGTAGTACAAACTACAAAATTAATATTTGTATATATATAATATTATATTTAGTGAATTTTAGAAACCATTAGATATAATCGATAAAACGTAACTTAAGTTTAAAGACTATCAACACAAATTTAAGACCATTTCTAAGGCTTACGTTTAATTCCAGCACTGGTCCCAAACACTCCGTCAATGGCGAGATGATTAAAGCAATAAAAACTATAGAGAGCGTGATGGCAGTCGAGTGCTTGTCGGGTTCAGCCCCTTTTTCCAGGTTAGGATTTTTATCTTGATCAAATTCAATTGGTTCCTTCAGAATAAAGCGATGAACTATTGTTTTCACAATCTGCAAAGAAAGACAGCCATCAGTTTTATCAGTTTTTTTTCGGCTAGAGTTCTTCGTATGGTGGGTTCGTTTCCAAACCAGAAAGAAAAACCAGAAATGTTCGTCATCATACCTAATCCCATGTATTTACCCAGTGAGGATATTTTCCAATAGTCCATCATGGATAGCGACTCTTTAAGTACAAAGAAAGTTTTCTTTCTTTTACGAAGAAAATACACTCACCTCTCGAGACACGAAGCACTCGATTGGAAAAGTTAAGAGGATAGATATGGAGAATAAGACACGGGAAAAATTCATCAGATCGTCGTTCCAGCAGTAATTCTCCAACAGGTCACCTGTTAAACGGGAAAAAATGAAAGAAAAAAAGAAATGCGGGTATTAAGCCCTCGAAATTTCAGGTGGGCTTTGTCAGATTGTAAAAATCTTGAAGAAATGCTGTTATGTTATTGGGGGGGAGGGCGGGGAGGGGGCTTATGGACTATTGTCATGTATGGGAGATGTGGGCTCACCTTGCGACAAGGCCCGGAACGTTGAGTACCCGGCTATCCCGAAAAGGGCCGCCACAATCCAGGCGAATCCGATGGATAAGTGGGTGACCTTCTCCCATCGCTCCAGGGATGCATTACGCATAGATTGATACACCAGAAACGTGTTGTGGTGGCACATAAAGGCTGCGGGCATGAAATAAAATTTTATGAGTCATAGGAAAAGTGATACTTTTTAATGCCGCACTTAAGGAGGGACGCTTCTCGTTTTATTGGTTTATAAACAAAGGAGTTATTATCATTTCCCGGTACGGTATGCGGTCTGCGGCCATGGACCCTTCGGGAGTGTCCTGTATTATGGTCACAAATATATGAAGGAATCACTTATGGGATATGTTTTGAAAGCAAAAAGCCATAAGGGCATATTACAAGTTTCGTTCTAAATTTAGATTCGTTACATACATTACACGTAGATTCTGAAATGTTCAACTTTGTTGAAAACACATGTCAAGCTCAAGGAGCATTTGAGGACACTCCAAGGAAATCATTATGCAAATGATTTCTAATGTTGCCATGTGCAATAGATCCTTAAAGACATATACACACTCTAAAGGGAATAGGTACAAAAAGAGGAAATTCCTACAGACATTTTTCCGATTGTATGTAAATACGTAGAGCACATATCTAGTCCTATCGTTTGATCATTCTAAGTAGCTGCACAGTTAAAAACTTTAATATTATATTAATTTATTTATTCATTTATTGGAGAATCAATAGGAATGAGATCTACGTATTAATTTTTTTATTTAGCCGTATATTAAACTTAATAAAATATGTACACATGCAATGCACACAAATTCTAGTTTGTTCCAATGTTTTAGTTAATATACCTAAGTCCTGGAATTTTAATCTTGCCTAAACTAGTCAAATTAGTCAAGTTTACGTCATTAAATTCGAAATATTTTTTCCCTGACTAAATACAAATATATTCAATTTTTTATGGCGATATACTCATATAGAATAATTTTCCGTAACGTGTAAATAATAATAATAGAAATAAAAATAAATTATAATTAAATTTAAAAATTAATTTTAAAGTATTATATTTTACTGGGGGAAATTAAATAGAATTATCACATTTAGATAAAATTAAATATAAATGTAAAATACACTTTACATATAATTCTGTGTCATAACCACTTTTTATAATTCATTAAAAATATTTTATTATGTAATTCTATTTTTATTGGAAGCCAATAAAACTGATTTTATGATAGTATTTAGATTGGAGTAGTTCTCTGTGGATTTTATTTGCGGATTAGGAAATATTAAACTGCGGCTATTCCACATGACCTACAAAACTCTCGGACAAGTATCAAAGGGTTTAAAAGTTTCAGTTGTGCAACATTTGATAATATGTTTAGTAGTTCTCCGGTTTTAAGGTAAATAGTGCAATTGCTGTGAAAACATTGCACATAATTAACGCTGCACTTTCCGGATGCTAGTACAAGTTGAACAACACAATTTCAACTAAATTATACAAACAGCTGGGAAATCTCCTCCCCATATGCTAATTAACTTGATTTATCAAAATCAAAATTTTACTATTTTCTCTGATCAAAAACTCAAAGCTATCGGACTAAAATGGACAGATCTGATAATGATACAATTAATTAATTTCACTCAGGTGTTTACCTTTCTATCGTTTATAAATTAAAATTTTGGCATGCTAAAATCCTCTTTTTAGGGATTAGTGAAACAAATAATTATTTGATATCTTTGTTGCAATATCAAATGACACAGAGTTGCGTTACATTTTTGACTTTCTCTTCAAACTTTAAACAAGTTATATATGATTTTAATATACTTAAATGTGAGATTTTCAACCCAAACAGATTTAAGAAATTGAGTAAAACACTCTATAGAAAATTTGAAAGTTTATAAAATATGAATGATCGCAACTTAATCTTACTTAAATTATCCAATTTCTTATTTGAAGACGAAATTAATTAATTAACTCTAAAAAACTAATCACAAATAGAAGAACTATGGAAATATTATATAGAAAATATATACTAATAAAAGTAAACTAAATCTCTTATTTTGTCTTTTATTTGTTAGATTTTCGCGGAATAGGAATAATTTAAATCGAGTTTCTACAATGCATATGATCAAATTATTTATAAATATTTAAAACATAGTGCACAAATTAAATTTTTAATTTTCCATTGCAGAGATAATTTAAAGCATTTGTTTGTTACATAAATATTATATTTCACTTAGAAATACAATGATGAGAAAAATAAAAAAAATTGGTCTACATTCTGGGGAGAATTTTCAGTAGCCGTTTTTCTTGACATCGAACATTTCAGATGACCTTTTTTGTCTTAATAATTATGATAACATTATTCGCTCAAATTAAATTAATAGATCTTGAAATCCAAAGATTTTTACTACTTTTAACTTCTAAAATTATTAAGGTTTAAAAAAATTATACAAAACAAGAAAATTTAAGTACGAATAGCTGATACAAATATAAATTGAATTTATTGATTCGAAATCGTAAATCTTCCCATACGATTCTCATGGTCCACGAAGATAACATTTATATAAGAAATATTCAGTGCACAAAACAACGCAGGTTTCTAGCCATCCCGGCACCTATCTTCCTGCCGTCTTCCTATCTTTCTACCACTCGCCAGCATTAAATTGAAGCACTTTAAATCATCCTATTCATCAAGGGCTCTAAAATTAATTAGTCTGATCCGCAGAGAAATCAAAGTGGACCACTTACCGAACGCCATAATTCCTGTTGCTGGAATCACATCCACGTTCGCCAATCTCCACGACTCCGGGGTGTCGGGTCTGAAAGGTAACCATCTGTTACTTCGCAGGTAATTCAGAAAAAAAAAATGATTTTTGTGAAATTGTTTAAAACTGGAAGAGTGCTTCCATCTTCTGTGTCCTGATTCCTCCCTTGAGGCTCTACGTCGCTTGAAAAACAAAAACTGCTATTCCTGAATGAAGTTGTGAAAGCAACGATTAATTCGCCCCCGCTTGTGGGAGCAGCAAGCCTGATCCATCATCGGGCTTGGGATGAAGGCTTTTCAGAATGGGAGATAAAATAAACAAATTCAGCATCGGCGTAAAATTTCGCAATTCGGCGACTTTGTTTGAGCTAACTGGGACCGAGCCACCCGAGCGCAAAAGAGCAAAGTTGTCAGGAATTTCGGGGACTCCTGGGTTTCCCCAGTCATTCAATCGGCACCAGACGCTGTTTTTCCAGGAAACTTACGCCAAGTGTTGCTCGTAATTGACCGTCGGGAAAATGTTATTGAATATCACTTGTTGTTACTGCTCCATGATTACCTTTCATTTTTACTTTTAATTGTGAATACACAAAAAAAACTTTTTCATTAAGGGGGAACAAGGCCAACACATTGAACAATTTCAGATTTCCTTGCAATTCAGCTGAGAAGCCATTTATGAAAAGAATAATTTTTCTATACAAATTCACGATTCAGAATTTTTGTTATTTTATACAGTTCACAGAATTTTTAACTTAGTAATCAAGCATTAAAAATGCAATAACTCCACTAAGGTCACTTGCTGCTTATTAATAGAAGCATACAGAAAAAATATCAATGTGAATTAGACATTAAATCGATTTTGTATAGAGTCTGAAGATATTTGCTACTTTTTACGCCAATAAATTACTTTTAGGAAAAACACAAGTGCATAAATTTTCTACGTGTATTATGTGAAAATATTTGAAATTGAAGAGATTTAATCGAGTGAATGCTGACGATTCCTACTCAACAATTTTAGATTCATATTTCTTTTGATTTTAAAAAGATTTTCTAATGAACGCCTATCCTTTAATTAATTTTAAAAAACATCACTTACGCATGGTAGTATATATAACTAGTAATATATGTGGTCATCAAATTATAACAGTACTGGTAGATGTAAGTATATACTACGAGTATATCCGCAACAAAATTAATAAACGAAAAAACACTGAGTTAGAGAAATAATAAATGAAAGGGTATTAGAAATTCTAAAATGTGTTAAAAAATATAACATTCGTTCTACTACAGTGAAAGAATAAAAATAATAAATGCTATCACTTTCTAAAATTATATTTCATTCATAAATCATTCATTTTATCTCCAGATTGTCGTGACAGGGAATAGACTAAAATTTTTGATCGAAATTTTATATTACAAAATTTCACTGTATTTTGGAAAGGTTAATCTACTAATGTCTATTTTTGGCATAGTTAGAGTACAATAATATTCTAAGTAAATGGATATATTTTTTTAAACAAAAATTTACCAAAATCATTAAAATATTAGGTAATTTTAAATGTTTCTTTAATCGAACAACTTACACGTTATACTCTCCCGAAAGAAGTCTCAAAATTACAGCGAAAAGGATGAACACGACGCATGCTAAACTGATGAAGCTCGCCCGTGCCAATCGTGACACGTTTTTATATAAGCACAGTGGGACCGTGATGCACAGTGTTACGAAAAATACCACTCCCAGTCGCACTGCTCCCATTGAAGATCCCCAAGATGGCACAAATCTCACGAGCACTTTTGATAATGTATCACCCACCACGACATTATAAGAGATCATTGCTGAAATTAAGGATAAAAGCATCATAAAAATTTGCACATGTACACGGGTGTATTCAACAAGTTTCGAATAGAGGTGTCAGTGTTAATTTGCTCTTCACACGTCTTCTCAAGGTGTTTAAAAGGTCAAAGTGCTCAAAGGTAATCTGCGTGCATGAATTATTAAAATTTCATGTTCTCCAATTAAACGAGAGAAGTATGTACTTTAAAAGTGTGCAACCGGCAGGAGAGCTGTAGAGTTTTTCATTGAGGGAAGCATTTTTTAAAGTATGACTGTATAAAGGAAATAAAATCCTGTGATGGAATCTTATGCTACACAATTTTGTACCTCAAAAGATGAATACTTAATTAGAAATACCAAAGAAAACTTTCACTTTTCCTATCATGTTTGTGTTACACAAGAAAATTTATAATTTCATTGTACTAAAAGCGAATCAGCCGTGACTCTAAAATAGTATTTTATTTAAATATCTAAATCATGATTTTGTAAACTTGGTTTCCTTTTTTTTAATTTTTATACATCAATATTTTATTATCTTTGGTATTATATGCCGATTTGGGTTTTTGGGAATTTTTTAATATAAATATTGTGTATATATCTGCAAAACATAAAAATCTTACTTTTTTTGGAAAATTCCAACTTTCGAAGACAACTACGACAAATTCTACCAATTTTAGGACCATTGTTTAAATTAAACAAGCCAAGTAAAATCTGTTTATCTCTTTAGACTTCTTGTTTATTTGCCTATATATATTTGTTAGTTACTTTAATACATAAAAACTATAAGACGAATTTTCATTAAACGTTCACTGTTATATAACTAATAGATCAATGTATTATATAAACTAAAACTTATTTTTTATACAACATGGAATACCGGCTAAAATTGGAGATCTAAAATAATTTCTATGTAAACTTCTCCATACATTCACATATTCTGACATGCATTCTAAAAAATATTGTGTCTAGGTTAAGATTAAATTAGGAATGCTGATTTCGACATGATTGGAGAATTGATTATACTAAAATTGTGTTCAATATTCTTATCACTCTAGATGGTCCACATATAGTTGTATGTCTTTTGAAGTTCAAGAATTCTTTCTAGAGGTGATCTGATCGAATGATCAAGCTGAACAGAATATTTCGTAATAAAAACGTCGGTAGAAAAACGTCAGTCCACAATGTTTTTGGATTGAATATAGATTGTATTACACCTACTTAGCGCAAATAAAAACAAGCTCTTTCTTAGTCAGCTAAGAATAAACGCGAGAACGTTTGCACTCACACTTAGTATTCAGTTTTAAAACTAGGTGTATGCATGCATTAGTTGCCGACTAGGGGCCAAAATAACGTAGAGGTAATATCGCCGTGTTTAGCTTCATGAATTGCAAATCAGGTACTAGGGATCGCTTTCGCAATATAACGCCCTGTCATTTAGGCCTTGGTAAATATTATTTCTGCAATTTCCACGCAACTTTTCGCTTCGAAAAACATTTCCCGAGAAGGAGGAAGTCGTGCGGCAACAGGTCAATTCCCTGGCCCTGGAGCTAGGCAGGGGCTGCGACGACGCAGCGATATTATTAGGAGCCGGCCAAATCTGGAATATAAATGGGCGATTGCAAAGCACTGGATGGTGGCGTAATGCGCTCTGAAAATCATACCACCCGCAATTACTATTCATCATACAGAGGCGTGAATGAATTTCTATCGCCCTTTCGGTCTCCTTGAACCATGCAGCCGGCCCTGGCTTTGGCATTGCTAGCACGTACTTCTTTTCGAACACGGACGAAATGAGTCTATGGCGAGTCCTTGGAGTTCTCAAGCCAACGATGCCGCGTCGGCGGCACCACCAACGGTGCTGTCACTAATTCAATATTAAAATGAAATGGCACTCACATCCCCTTTGAATCTGCGATCTCGTTATAACCGGCGATAGCCGACAATCATAATTTAAGTGGAATTCTATAGTTCTCTTAAGTATACCGGACTTGCTGTTTACAATTTTACGAGAAATTAACAACGGAAGTGAAAATTACCAAACTCATGGAGTTTTAATTTACAATCATAATAAGATTAAAATTTTCGTACCAAACTAGTTGTGTTTTCACATAATTTGTTTATTTTTGTTTTTTGTTTATATTTATAAGAATATACTCCATTAATATTTTACTGCGTTAGTACTTTTTACTACTAGTTATAAAGTACTACACCTAAAAAGATAATCACCATTCAATCGACATTTCATTAACTAACTACACCTTCAGAAAAGGGTCACTAGATCAAAAAGAAATTCTCTATAAAATCCAACATTTTCTATGCTATTTCCGTAGGGCCTATTTTCAGCTAATGTTAAGCAATAAAAATTAATCATAAAATAATCCGTAAATTATTAATAATTCTCTTAAAGTTAATTAAATTTTTATCTTAAAAACGAAGCTTTCAAAATGGAAACTTGAAAGCAATAATTAATAAATATAAAATTAATTAACATTTTTAGAAATAACAACGGGGTTTTATGAATTTTATTATTAAAATATGGAGCCATGTCAAATCAACTTTAAATAGGTGAATTTGAATTTCATCTACTTTGGTTGAAAAGAATCACAATAACACGCCTATTATTATTATTAAATATGTCGTAGAACTATTAAAGGAAAGCTGAACAACATAATTAAAAATACTTTGCCATTAGAAAAACATGCTTGCATCTATTTAATAATAACCAGTCTGCTAGACATTTCGCGTTTTTAAAATACTATACAACACATACGACCTTTGATTACCAATTGGCTTTCCTGTAATTCAATAACATTGCCTATATTTGTGAACTCCAGATCTTTAAGAGGTGAAGACGTGTCATGGCATGTTTCTTGCAATTTTAAATATCTATTCAATAAACATATTTTCATTTTTACTTTCATGTAAAGATATCTCCAAGAAGTTCTTTTTTTATTTTTGAATTAAATTTTAATTAGCTTCCTAAAAAAACCCAATTTTGTTCCAAATATTTAATTACAGAATTGTTGCATATTCAGCTTACAAAAATTTTCCTTTGCATGCAATCCTAAAATTTTAATGTTAGCACTTAAGTAGGACTTTAGGAAATGCTTTAATTTTGCTTTCATAAATACGAACGTTATAAGTTATGTTTGTGTTAAGGAAAAGTTCAAAACTTACGGAAAGTGTATTATATTTAATGAGTGTTAGCATCATTTTATGAGAGCTCTGAAGCGCCCTGAAGATAGATTATGAAGTTGAGGAATAAATTATTAAACTAGTAAGAAGTTCACAACTTATATCAACTTTATTTTGACTGTGCTTTCAGTTATTTTTACATTTATCTTCTTTAAACAATTTCCAATAATATTTTTATCAGAAATGTATGTGATATTAAATATTTAAATATCACTTAATCAGAATTAAAATTGGTAGTTTGAAAACCTGTACTTTTTTTTGTCCTTTAAGACTTTTTCCATGCCATCATTAAATCGTTAGGTACTAAGAGTACAAAGGCTTAAAGCCTGGCCGCACCAATTTAATATTGTTAGGAATCAAATTTTCTGTGCAACTACGCATTTTGTCTAAAGTTCTTTACTCTAGGGAAGTACTCAAAATTCAATTTTACCATCGAAATCCTAATAAATTTATTTATTTTTTAACGCAAATGAGAATTTTCTTTTGCTAGTTTTGCAAGTAACATAATATTTATTTAATTTTGACCATTTAATCAATAAAGAACTTCGAATGTGAATATTTTGTGACAAAACACGGAGTAAACATAAACCTGTTTAATTTGAAATGTCGGCTTTTGAAAAGTATTAAATTCTCTCTTAGAAATGAATCGGCTGATTGTTCTTTTAATATGGATAAGTAAAAATTTTTTAATTAAAGGCTGATGAATGAATATTAATTTTTAATTCTTTAATTATGGTTCCCAATTTTTTTAGTAGGTCTATTATTTTTTACGTTTTCTATATACCCAATTTAAATGGATAATTTGATAGTATAAAATTAGTGTGTGTGTAAAATAATTGTTTTAAAAAATATACAAATATAATATTCTGAAACTTACCTAAAAACGGGTACATAAACTGCAGCAATGAGAGAAAATAATATCCTAATTTCCCATAGGCTGCTTCCATTATACCCGGATAACTAAAACGTCCGCAAATATGACCGCAACGAACCTATGAGTAAAATGCATGTGTTTATTACAATTATTATATTTAAAAATGCTTTCCAAACATATTTATTCACTCTTATTTTCATTTTTCTTAATTTCTATTATTATGGATGTAAAATTTAGTTTAAATTAATCCTATATAAATAAAATAGTTAGACAAGAGTATAGAAAATAGTGTTGTATGTAAAAAATAAATTGCTAAACCAGTTAAAACGAATCACCAGCAAGAAATAAAATTCAAAGATGTCATTTTCAGTAAAATAAAAAAACCTATATAAGTTCTTTCCCTTCCGGGATTAAAGGGTTTATCAATTTTTAATTTAATGCTGCGAAATTCTTGTTCCAAGCCATCGTGCCTTACAGTGAAGCACTTAAGTCATGTCACTGGGCGCCCAAAAGACATATTTTTTATTTTTGTCTTTTTTTTAGCTAAAAGCTTTAATTTACTTAAAATTTAGCGTTGGTCGAAATCGTCCCTTGGGCGCATTTGTCCTCAAAAGTTGGTACGTTCTGCAAATTTAACCAAGTTCTTATCTTTCTCGAGAGAGAGACTTTTGAATTTATGAAAAGAACAATGCGCCAATAAATTGACTGAAATTTTGTAGACAAGTTCAACAATAGCTACAAGTGTAATTACAACAAGGTATTTTTTATCACAATTTAAAACAAAATGTAAATTTATGTAAATCAGTTCGTAATTAGAAGAATACACACACGTCTATAATGTCCACTTAATAATATAATATGTCCAATAAATGAAACTCGTAATATTTAGAATTATAGTGTTTTAGTTTTTTTCTTTTTTTTTTTGTTTAATTGGATTTCAACAACCTTTTCTGTAAATTAAATGGTTACATTCACCTGGGTGTTTTTAAACAGTAGATCTTTTAAAAATACTTTTGTTAGATAATACCCTATAACATGTTATATTTAAAATTGTCACCCAACGTATGTATATATTAATTTATAAAAACAATTTTAATTATATGGAATATAAGAAATTACACAAAGAAGTTTGTGAACTCCCATAGTTTGAGTTGAATATAACGCCGAAGAGAGTATTCAATTAGTTCCAAAAGTATAAAAAGATAAAATACATTTACTTTGTGTAGGGCAAGGTAAATTATATTTAAAGTGTATCTAGATTAATGGTAAAAAATGCGTTCAATAGGTAGCAAGTAAAACATTTTTATTATGTATAAAAGCAAGAGAAATGAATATAATATCAAATTCTTATATCATTTACTTCATATGAAAAAAATAATTTCTACTATTCTATTGATTTCTTTCACATGGAAAATTAAAATCGAATTATCTACCAAGGTCTTGTAATAATCAAGTTTTACACAGACGTTCATTGCTCACTGAAATACCAAATCCCTCAATTTGCTACTATAAATAGTAGACAATGTGGACATAGACAGTTATGGAACAACCATAAAAAGTAGTAGTGCTGGTGT
Organism: Proctacanthus coquilletti; assembly: GCA_001932985.1. NCBI lineage: Eukaryota > Metazoa > Arthropoda > Insecta > Diptera > Asilidae > Proctacanthus > Proctacanthus coquilletti. Next base: position 433,621 of record MNCL01000135.1, read on the forward strand.
CTGGTACAAATGGATTAGATGGATAAAATAAGTTTTGGTACGCAACAGGTAACGGATGTCAACAGATTTGGAACAACGATAAATGTTCAGCTAGTTCATGAATAGTCGAAAAAAACTACCATAAGAAAACTTTCGTTCTATTTTTTGAAAATTTAATCCAATAACTTTTGGAACTGAATATATCGATTAAATTCAACTCAAAACGGCCTTCACATCCGTCCGCATGAGCATAATTTCTTAAAGATCTCCGAATATTCATAACTAAGACACCTTAAAAATAGCGTTTAATTACATTCTTCGATTTTAAATTTTGGAATGAATTTTTTAGTCATAGAAAACCATTATAAAAATTATTGTTGAAATTGGGTATCTTTGAAGTATATGTAAAACAAAATCTTTATTATTTTTTTTTATGGAGGTAGTGTACTAAATCTGTGTATACTCAGTGTTTCCAAAGAATGCTTATTAAAAAAAATCATGCAAAATATATTCTTTAAGAAAATATAAGATAAATTCTGAATAAATAATACGGAAATTTTTTTTAGTATATTGACATTGTTACATGAACGTATTGTTTATACCATGAAGATTGAACGTAGCTAGTAAGTAATTCTATTTTGAAATATACTGATTATTAGAATATTAATTATAATTGTTTAATAAAAACAGATAAAAACGTCCGATTTTACATGTTATACTTTGCCCAAATCTGAAATAACTAGCACATAAAATGAATACTTTGTAATTTAAATATACATCATAAAAGAAAATCCCAAGATCGGTCATAGTAAAAATCTTTTATTTTTTATTATACGAAATACTACTTTTGTTGTAATATGATTAATTTTACCAATTACAAAAAAGCACTTAAGAACTTTTAGGAGCTCTTTTAAAATGCAATGTTAAATTAGATTTTCTAATATTACAATATGCTTAAAAGTTAAATGTATACATCACATCAAATTATTATTTTGAACGTAAGTGATAATTATCATACTTCCCAATTAATTGAAACATTACATTCAACGTCATAAGATCATAAATATTAAAATGTGTAGTCAATTGCATATAAACTACAATTTATCGTGTTATCTTGCGCAAACTATTTTACAGGTATAATTAAAATATGGAAATGTTTCTATTTTAAATTTTAAGCTTTGTTGTTCTGTTCTAGAAAAAACATTAAAGGCTAGGCATTACACTGCCGTCATAGCGAAAGCCATAGCATTATTACATCGCTGATATTTACTGAAAATTCATTTTGTCAACGGCAACGAAAATTTTCCAGTTTCGGTGCATTTAATTGAAGTGAATTCGTCGTTTTGTCAGTTGGTATTGGAATTATACAGGACAATACTCCTTTTGAATTTCAATGAACTAGCCAATTTCGTAGGAGAAATGAAATTTCACCATTACAAAAGACAAGAAGTACATGCGTTAACCTTTTATGTCGAGAAAATTATGTGGTGCATAGACGAAAGGAAATCGATTTTGAAGTTAGGTTTTATGTAAATTACAAATATGACAAACTAAACTGACGAGGCACAAATTTGGTATGCTGAAAATGATAGATGCATTAAAACTTTAATAGAGGACAATCTCTTTGAAAGACTTAAAAGCTGCAAGAACCATCAAATAGACATAAAGAACTCATCTAAAACTAGAGTTGTTGGCGAGATGGTTAAAAAAGACGGAAATATAGTACAAAGGAGTTCAATTTTTACCCTATATGTTTGTGAATGTATACGTCTCTTGAACGTATGAAAGAACTCACCAATAGACTTCCATCCAGAGGAGGAAAAAGCAAAAATGGAAATTTAAAATTTGCTTGAAACATCAGAGAGTTTTAAAAAGATTAATAAATTTTTGATATTATATAAGAAGTTTCTATAATGAAGTTTCAATTATCTAAATTAAGTAATTTCAGAATACTTATGTATTGCTATCCAAGTTCTAGAGAACCTATTAAAAATTTCAATTAGTATGCTTTACGATGCAAACGAATTAAAAATGCTAAATGAAATGCAGGTTTCATTGCATAAGAAGACGTTCAACGTCTTGATCGTAAGAAATGTATGTTGGCTAAGAATTGCTGATGGATGTTTAAAAAGAAAGCAAATAAATATTGAATTTCCAAGAAAATATCCTTAAGGGATTCCTTATCATTTTGAAAGGAGATTATCTTAAGTTTAAGATTTCCATTTTGTTTTTACTGTGTACATCTTATACGCTGGCAATTTAAGAAGTACACATATAAAAGTGAAATATGTGCTCAGTGGAAAAAATAATTCCCAGCATACAAGAGGACAGCGTTAACACGTGAAACGATGCTTTCAAGTGTGTAAACACATGTCGTGATTTACTTTGAGAATTCTACTGAAGCCGAGATACGTATGTATGCAAGACAAGGTGGCGTTTTCATTTTTTCCGTTTCGAATCTCTATCTTCAAGATATATCCCATCAAACCAAGAAAAGATAAATGTATGGGACTTAAATTCCGTAGGGAATAAAGCTTTTTCACACAAGTGAGTATTAAATGACTTCTGATGAAATTGGACCAAATCTTTTGAACGATAAAAAAACTTAATGGAGAAGAATGCATTGATTTACTTCAAGCATTCCTGCCTTTTACAAAAGAAAAGGTGTTACTTCAGTGGGAATTCAGTGGGAGTCGTAGTAACATTAAAATTGTAGAATAAAATAAACAGAAAAATTACCATTCTGAAAATATTTTTTATTTCTTTTTGCCTGTAAAATTATAGGGATTTGTCTATATAGATATATCCTAGGGAGCTGATTAGTACATCATTTGAAAAAAATTTTACACACCTACCTAAACTAGAAAATTATAAAAATAATTATATTTAAGTTCTTATTTTTTATGTGACAAATTCAAAGGTACATTCTAAATGATGAAAGGTTCAATGTTTCGACATGTCCGTAGTTAAAGCAAATAAGAATTTTAGTAGCTATAATTCTACCTAAGCTGTTTCGTACTACACCGTAATTAAATTCTTTTTAGAAACAACATACATTCATTATCGAAAATGAGCAAAAGTGTTAAGTTATTGTAAAGCAAATGCTCAAGTTTACGAAAGTAAAATTTGTAACGATTAAAATATAAATTGTGTACTCAACTTACCATCAAAATAAGCGAGTAATCGGTAATAACTGCTACTAAAATTAAGAGCAGCAATCCTAAACCGAATCCCGCTCTGTGAAAAGCATAAGGAATGCCTATAACGCCACTCCCGACAATTGAATTGATATAATTGAAGGAGGCTTGAGGAAGAGATGACAACGTATCCGTTTTGGTATGTTCATCCTGGAAAAGACAAGAAAATGTGGTAATTTCAGATTATGATTCCATAGAATTCACTAGCACATCATATATCCATCTTTATAGCTCCTATGTGATAAGATTCATAGAACGAAAATAGATCAGGTGTGCTTGGTTACCCACATCTTTATGAGAAGCCATGTTTTGTCCAATAATTGTGATGTCAGTCACGTTTTTTAAGTAACAATGCCACCGGTTTTTTGCTATTCGAGCGTCCAAATGAGCAAGGTTATGAAAGTGGGTCAAGGCAAGAAATAGACGAAAGTTTTGGGTTTCCGAAAGGCTTAAATCGATTAATATATCGTGCTAATTACGAAACGTGCAAAAGAGCCTTCTCGCCCAGATGAAATTCTAGAGCAGAATAAACGTACGTTTTCTGAACTAAGAACCAGGTGCGGATTCCCTACACCTGAATCCGTTTGGACACTTGAATGCTCCCAGATGAATATTTTTCTCCGTCACGGAGCCCTTAAATGTGCACAACCGTAGAATGAACTTTGACTGAAGGACTGCGGAAAGGGACGAGACAAATTGAAATCTTTCGAGTGACTTTGAGGGAATGTGACCCAAATTTATTTCTAGTGATGGGATAGTGTCCGCAGGACACCCGGGATAATCGCGATCCCTACCGAAGCAAGTTTACACTGTGAAACTTGGTTTTCCGGAAAAGTTTCGAAGTTCCTTAGATTACGTACTTCTGCAATAGTATGGGGGAAAAGTTTTCTTAGAGAACCTTTTGAACAAGACGGTGACCAACTTTATGTTACAACACTTAACTCTTCATTGCATTGTTGTTCTTGTTACGGAAAATCCAATTTGCTCATTATTTTGTAAGTAATGACTTTGAAATTTCTTCGGGCCGATGAAAGGAACAATTACAACTTCTATTATTTTAGGTAAAAGGTCTTAAAAAGTAACGAAAAATACTAAGATTAAAGTGACCTAGAACAATTTCATGAACAAAAAGATTTTTAATTAACGCTAACCCTTTTTTTTCAATGAAAGGGTTAAAAGTAGCAAAATTAATATAAAAACTAATATAAATTTTTAATATAAGCATACCTATAGAATTATTTCTTCGTATATCCTCTTAAGTATCCTAAATAATTATAATAGTTTTTGTACCACTGTATCTAAACATAATGAGTTTAAGTATTATTTAAATGGGTTGGTCATGAATTCAAAAATGCCTTAAAACTAAAGCTGATTTTAAAATCGCCAAACCAGTTGGCCGCTGGAATGACTAGGCATTTAACCGCTTAATCAATTGCTTGAATGCCCAATCTCTTGACCAACTGATCGGCTGACCTCTGATTTGCAGAACGAGCCAAAAATATAAATTTTAATTTTTTAATTTATAGAAATTGACTAAAGGTCTTGAAATAACCTAACAAAAACCGTTTAAGGAATTTTTCAAAGCATAAGAATTCTATTCGGAATGTTTTCTTTTCGAGATTTCTTTTATATTAATTTAATACCAATTTAAAATGAGACACAAATCGATTTTTATTTTAAAACTCTTAACAAAGTTTCCAATTGCATTCTGTAATATGAATACATTTCCAGTAGCTGCATTCTCCATCAATCGCTTTTAATTTTACGTAATTCAATGCAAAATCAATAGCAGAGCAAGCGCCAGAGATTCATCTATTCCTCATAAAGGTTACCCCATTTAGCTGCACCTAGATGGTTTCTGCATGGAGGCAGAAACTGTCAATCAAAGACAAACAACTGAGAATTTGTTCCAATCCATAGAAGTGTGAACGTGCAAATCCACACCCTGGAGCAGGTGAATTTTTGCAGAAAAGTAAGGGGAAGTGAAAATTGCATAGGTAGTGCCCAGCTATGGCAATCATCCCCATTAGTTTACAGAATGATGTCGCTGTGACGGCACAGAACCTTGAATAATCCAGGCGATTGTTCACACCTAGGCCATGGCTGAATTAAAAATTTATTGGCATGAAGCCATCTGCATAAACTAGGACCTAGTAATTGTGGCCTCCTCCGTTCCAAGGAGTACAGTAAGAAAGGAAACGCAAGGTGGTCGTATACTAGACTAGGCAACCTTAGCTCCTGGCAGAATTTCCGACGGTGAAGGAGGAGCGAAGAAGCATTTTGTTGAATTAAATTAAACTTCATCAACTGACAAATTTGCGAGATGGAAAAACTCTGGGCGTGGGAGGCGTGACAACTAGACCCATTAATATTCGGACCCTGACGGGTGGGAGGGCGGTAGGTTTGTAGGTTGTAGTTTCGTAATTAAAATATCCGTCTAGCTCACGCCGACATTTCGGTCTGAGGGAGAAATTTCCTGGCCCTTGAATGCCATTAGGGAGCGAAGATGCTCAACTTTAAGAAATGCAATAATAAAAAGGTTTATTCGAGCCGGCTAGCCCAGGTCTGGTAAAGGCAAGGGGAATATAACTTGTTACGTACCAAAGCGTACTTCAGCCATCGACGAAATCGATAATAGTCCGGGCTGTCGATGTATGAGAGATTTTAGTATCTTCCTAGTTGCTCACGATCGAGTCAAGGAAACTGAATTTCATTTCCGGAATGGAGTTCAGCTAAATAAAGGAAGGAAATTCATTCCAGCTTTTCAATTAGAGTCTTGGGCCGAAGAACCGAAGGTCTTCCGGCGAAAGTGGATATGGACAAGTGACAGTGCCGGGTTATATCTACTAAAATTCTTCCGACCAGGAAGGTAAAATTAGTAGTCGTGATCACGTAAACTTGTACATCTAAACTTTGAGAATCATTTTAAGCACAGATAGTGCGGAATGTAATATGGAAAATTAGACTTGTTCCAAACCTATAGTGCTACTAGTATTTTTTAAGTAAGTGAAATAAATTTAAATAACTAAAATATCTACCATAAAATGATATCTTCGTTTTCTTTGGAAATTTAATTAAAAAGGGACCTCTTTATTTGAATGTTTTAACACAAACTATATAAGCAAGTGGGAGCTTTTGCTCATTGTAATTATAATCATTAAATCTGTGTCAGATTTTTAATATGATTCCTCCCATAGATTACAATTTTGGAATTGAAAGCACTCAACAAGCAGAGATATATAAGAGAGTTATTCGAAAGCCTGTTTTCTTGTAAATGCATAATCTAAAGTACCTACTGTCTTGTGAAAAATGTTTTTATAAAAATCACGTTAGTATCCCCTATTTCTTTCAAATTATTTAAAGGTTACTCGTACATTTAAAGTATGCCCTAAATTTATGAAATCTTACGTATATATACAACATTTTGTATAAATTTTGAAGAAATATTAACTAATATCAACTTTTCAACATTAACTTTTTTAGAAACTTGTGGTAATGTGAAATAAAACTATTTGCAGACACAAATTCAAGTTACTACTTTCATAGATTTGTATTTTTACAATAAGAAAATGTTATTTTGCAAATTTGTTTTGGAAATTTTATTAAAAATAAATATCTGTAACTCTCAAAATATTAATTATATTTATTTTCATAAAAACTTCAATCTGATTTACCTAAAAGTTGAGTACTAAAATAAAAATTTCACGTTTACCTCTACCGTTTAAGCTACATTTTTTATTAGATATAATACTATTAGGATTTGCCATAATCACAATCTCTTTAGCTTTATGGCCCTTTAATGGTTTTTTTGTGATTAATAAAAACTGAAGCTGTTAAATTATTTTGTGAAGCATAGGTTTCTACTCTCAACTAATTTCTAATAATAGGTTATAATAATAGATTAGATTTGAGTGGTAGTAGGTCACATTTTATAAACAATTTATGTTTTCAGAACAATTTCTACTCTTAGATTACTTTTCCCTAAGAAAATTATATGAAATACTGAAAAAATATTTACTCTTTAAAATTATATAAATTTTACATATGAAGCAAATATCTTAAATCATAGATAATTTATTTTAAACCACACTAAGGGATTTTGGAACATATTTACCCTTGCTGATTGAACGGATACTTCACGGTAAAGTGAGATATTTTTCAAATTAAAATTAGAAAACTCATGGGAAAGCCACTCAAAATTACAAAAGCAAATTTATAAAGGCTCTTCCACTTTGGAAATAGAGATTTTAAAGTTCTGGTTTCATAAGTGAAACTGGGTCTTCCCGAAATAATTTTTTTTTCTGGTAAGTATCTATTTGCCGTTTAAATATAAAACTGGAAATATTATTTCCAAAGGAGCTTTGTACGTAAAATTAACTCTTTGCTGCATTATAGAAATCCATGGGAAAAAAGCCCTGGGCAAGATTTAACTCAGAAAATAAGTAGGAACTCTACATAATTTAGAATTTTGTCGTTAAAGTAAATAAGCTCTTTTTTGAAGAAAGTTAAGTGTAATTTCTTTTTCTGTTTAAATATTAACAAGTTTGAACATTCCTTTATGAGTTTTAAGAGAAAATTAATTTTTGTGCTAATATTTATAAATAGAAAAATATTCTGGTTAATACTTTACTTTTTAACGATAATTTAACAATTACAGTTTTTATAAAAATATAAACGATATTATTGAGCAAATTCATATTCCACTTTTAAAAATATTTAATTGATGTACAAAAACGTTCAACCAAATATTATATAAATAGTACAGGAAAGTGAAATTATATTTGTTCTTGCTTTAAAAATTTTATAGGATTTATAAAGAATTGCTAGGATTTATAAAGAAACTGCTATTGTATCCTGCATGTAGGTACAAATCATTCATTCAAAATATCGTACCTCGATATTTAGTAGTAATGAGCATACACTTACTTGCATTAAAGTTTTTATATCGTCGAATGCATGGGTTTCCGTTGATTCATCGCTGCCCTGAAATAAAAAGTCATTTTTACTCCTTTGCATATTTATGTCATTGTTATATAATTTTCTAATAGTTATTTTAATGTGATGGAAAGTATTATCGGATTTTGCTATCTCAGAATTAGGTGGCAATTTAGTTAATTTATTTTGGAAACAATTCGGAGTGTCTTTTAATTTAAATAGTCATTTTACGCACTAGTTAAAATTCACACGTATTGCCGTATTTAAATTTATTGGGTAATCAGTGGTCATTTACATTTTATAGAGGCAGCACGTACAACTCGAGCATTTCTAATTTAATCCAGAAGAAGACTTAAAATGCTAAAAGATTCATTACCTTCAAACGGGAAAAACTTCTTTGTTGCTTCACATTTATCTTTTCTTCATTTTTTTTAAGGTCTAAGAGATCGGAATTGTGCCGTAGAACATAGAAAATATAGAAACGCATTAGTATTCCTCGTAATAATGCCCTGGAGACCACTTAGACGAGCACATTTCCTGTCCGAGTAAATAATTGTTCCCTGTACTCCAGCTTTAAGTTTCTGGATAGCTCCTGGAACATTTAAACTGCACTATTATCCTGGCCTCGGGCATGTACTTTAATAAAACTGCAATTTATAAAATGTCAATCATTTTAAACCAAAATTCCTTGAGGAATTCCACCTCCACCAGCCTCAGAAGACGTGTTTTGTAAAACGATGAATTAATTTGGGATCCCTTTGGTGAAATTGCCCTGAAATTCGTATTCTTACAAAATTACCAGCGTCTGAGACAAATTGGATTTTGTAAGACCATGCTCCGCTAAAAGGATTTACACACTTCGGCTTGGGTTTGATGGTGAAATCAATAATCCATCATTGCCGCCCCCGCCCTCGCTTCTTCCTTTGACGACTCGGCGGGTGTCTTGGCCAGTTGAGGACATGAATTTATGGCTGTTATTAATGAGTTTCTGCCGCTTCCTTTTCTCCGCCGCACTAATTGCTCACCGCTAGGTAGGAGACCAGCAATTTCATTTATCGAAAAGCTTGCGTTGCGGCCCGAGTTCTTTCCGAAGGCGGGGGCTATTACCGTAAGTGCCTTGGGATCACCTAGCTTTTTAATCCTTAATACCATTCGGATAAGTTTGTCGATATCGCATTAACAATGTTTCGTTTTGGGCTTTTCGCTGCCACAAGCTTCATTCCCGTTTGGTATTCCTAAAGGACATGACTGCAATAGTGGACATTTGACATTACCTTTTTAAGACCGAGACCAAGACCAAGACCCATGTGTGAGGAATGAATAAAATTATTCAATACTTCTATGAAGTGTATTTAATTTTCAAAACAATGTTATGAAAAAATTGTACGAATAATATTTCAAAATTTTCACTGGAAAAACAAAGTTATTAAGTTTTTTTCGAAAATTTCTTACTCAGCTTTCTTCATGATTAATTCAATAAATTGATAAAACTGCTTTAAATGTTTAGAATGGCATTAATTTTTTTAATTTAATTTGGAGAAATACATGTATAAAGTATCCTATTAAACTTAACATACCACTATGGTACACAACATCCATTTTCCAGAAAAAAATGTCTACGTAAGTTGCTCAAAGCTTCAAAATCATTAAAATGATTGTAGCGTAATAAATGATATCTTTCTGAATCAGCTCATGTATAGAGTTCATATTTGTATTCATTAATCATTTTGAAGCGACAAATTAAATTATACTTATAAAAAATGAGTATCATCTCTCAGGAATTGCTGACGCGGTGCATTACATTTAAGTTTGAAATATTAACAATATTAACTTTGTCTGGAGCGTTTATAGCCCGTGTATATCACCATTAATACTTTATTTTATTGTATTACCTACATTTATTACTTGAACATTTTAAATATAATGTATTTAATGTCAAAAAGTACGGACCAACATTGCTTTTAATGTTGAGCAAGTATAAAGAATTTTAATGGAAACTTGCATTAATTATGAAATACTCAACCGGAAAGACCACTCAAATATCTTAAAAGTTCTGTTTTTTTTGGCGGCTTTGAAAAATGACGAAGTGTACCGAAAATGCTTAATCCTATTATTTTTAGTATTTTACGAAAAGATTTGAGTATGCAGTTGTGTTTATATATATGCTCTCTGATCATGTAATAAAACGGTATTAAATATAGACTTAAATTAAAAGACGGATAGAACTTTCTTAAATTTCTGAGGTGGATTTAATACAAAATCACGCAAGACCTTTGTTTATTTAAAAAGCATGAAAATTAAGTGTACTCTTTCCCGCATTTTACCTCTATTATTCTTTGACTATTTTCCGCGAGTTTCCATTGTTCAATATTTAAGTCAAAGCATTCTGAGCTTTAATGGAAAAAATCATTAAAATCTCCGCAATTTCCACTCCCTTACTCAGAAGTTAATTTAACAATGTTTACCGCATCTGTAAAAATAACAGCAGCAAAACAACGAGGTTCTGAATTGATGAGAAACTCCCTGTTTAAAAATGTCAACTAGAAATGTTGCTTTTATAGGCCCTGTCACGAACATTCGTCTCGCCCCGAGCCTCCTCCACAACATCGTCATCAAATGAAATTTCCACTTGAGAATCCCATTCAGACTGCGAAAAAAATTTTCCAGAAAATCATCATCAGTTGAAAATATGAACCTGGAAGCCCATGGGGCTCTCAGAATTATAAGTGTGAAAAAACTCTTTAAACCTTTTATTTACATAATTTTCCCTGAAATTAACAAAACGATGGGCTGTCGCCGAGATTTTGATCCCGAGAAGTAAATGTCGCTTAAAAAGCCTTCGCAAGATCATAATGGTCCAGCCACATCCTATCTGGTTTAGTTCCTTTTCGCAATAAATTATTTATCAGTTTCTTTCCGACATCATATCTTGCCGACCTTCTTGAAGTCAACTGAAAGACCGAGACAAAGCTCCCCAGAAGTTGCCACTGTTTTACGGAATCCCGGAGCCCCTCCCAGATGGAAGAATTCCTGTCAAGTATAGTGGAAGATGAAGGCGGCAGAAGTTATAACTCATCCCTATTGTCGTTCGATGTATGTACTTCTAGTTATATTCCTGTGTTCCTGTTGCTGCTCAAGACGTAACTCAAAGAAGAAAGCAGCAGCATCTGGTTTGCCTCCGTTCGCGACCTATTTTGCCTTTCCTGAAGACAATTGAGGATATTTATGTGTAAATGAGGGAAACTAGGGCTCCAACGGAACCCTTACCTTAAAGACGATATGCCCCGTTTATCTTTGACTTCACCGCCAGGAATATTTCTTCCTCCATTGTCTCGTCTATCTTTCACTTCGACGGCGAGTTTTATTGGATTTTTGGGGAAAGTCCTTAGAGAAAAGACAATTTCATACTTCGTACCTTTAAACAAGTCGCGTGAAATAAATGATTTCCACATTTTAAAGTCAAATAATAATTTAATCAAATTTCGTTGTCATATTTTATCGAATTTTACCATATTACAGAATTTATTTTTTCAATCAAAATTAAATAAAAATGCCGAATATTTAATATACTCGTATATTAATATACTTGGATACTCTTGCCCTAAGATATGAACTCGCTTTCCACTAAAGAATGTCTGGCAGTAATTGTATTTACGATCGGACCCCCTTCTCTTTTTCAACCCCAATATTTTCAGTAAACATTTTATTGCTGCTATACCGAGAACAGGGACCTGTCTTATAAATTTTTCACATGAACAAGTTGTTCCAAACCAAGTAAACTTCCGAAATCCCTTGAATGAAAAATAACTCCGCTTATGAACCTTTGGGGAACGCACCCATTTTTTAATATAAAAAACCAACTTGGTTTCAACCCTATAATATTCTTGGCTGGAACATCGTACGAGCTAGAATTTAAGTATTTATCTTAGAGATTGGTGGTATCTTAGTGATGAGAAGTACTCTAATGAAATAATTGGCATATTCCCTAGATGATATGAGTTGCTGTAGAAGGGGATAATTCACGAGGGAACTAAAACAAATATCGTAATGTTTATACTGAGGTAGGGGTTGCAAGACCTACATATTATATTACTTTACACTGGCTTACCCCACGCCACTATACTCATTAAAATAATATGTACATAGTTTACCAATTTGGACCATCATAACTCATGTAGGAAAATACATAAATTACTTTCAAAAAGCGTTAATCGAATGTTAGAGACATTTTGAATTATCCTCAAACACTTTATAAACACTCTTCAAACACATAACACAAGTAATTTTCAATACGGAGAAAATGTAAATTGCGAAGAATCACCGAAGTAGTTTTTCAAAGTATTCCAAACCAATTTCGAAGAAATATTTGATTAAATGTTTACCAAATAAAAAATAAATGGAATGTAAAAATATCAAGGAAATCGAAATTTATATTAAATTTAGATATATTTAGATATAATTATCATGATTTTATTTTTATTTTTTTACGTATAATTTATTTTTAGAATAATTGAAAGAATATAAATAAACATATTTTTTGATTTTCTCTATTCACGCTGGTGCTATTTCTGCCCAGAAAATTGATAGAATAGTTTTGTAAACGTAAATAATTTAAAAAAAACCCTCTATAGTCATATGGCGTATGTGGTTATTACTACTCGAAATCATACATACAATTCGTAAGTTCTCTGTAATTTTCAATGCAGGGAGAAATATCTTTGGTGTCAGGCATGTCCAAATCTTACGAAAGGCAATTTTACCCAAATCAGTTTGCATAATACATTCATTGTGATCAGCTAAAATTAACTTAATTAATTTATAAAGTAAGTCACCAGTGGCACAAACCAGATTTAATCACAGCATTCGGGGTCTAAGAAAATTAAGCAATAGACGAGGGAATTGCTTATGTCGTTAGGCCCTGTAGATTGCGATTAACATCAATCTTCTTTACACGGGACTAGGAGATCACCCTGTACATATCAATACACAGCGATTATGATAATAAGGGTTTTTGTTTTGGTAAACTCTGTGCAAACTAAATACAAAAAATGCAAATTTCGTCATTGTGGTTAAAAGTAAATTTTCGTAAAAATGTTCTTCCAAATATACTTTGTTGTTATATTTGTATATTTTTCTCCTTGTTTGAAATAAAATATTTATGGATTGATGCCATCATAACCCTACACATGTAGGCAAATATATATCACCTGGACGTCTTGCTTATACTTGTGTGATGTTGGAGTATACGTCCAGAGCAGCATCCAGGAGGATAAAACACTGAAGTGCCCGTGCGTTATAAAATTTATGAGAGGTCTTCGTATCTTCTTTGATAGAGGAAATCCCTCAAAGATTTTAATAATTGGCGATATCGTGACCGGCATAATATCATCTTAATTAATTTGTCCCCGTTTATCGTAACATAGGAATCCTCGGAAAATCTTTCCATAATCCGATAAATTCGTGAACTTGAATATTGTACTATCTTCTTAGTTCTTGCAGAACACGACTGATTATGTGATTAAAAATGCGCTTTGAATAACACAGGTTAAGACAGTCTATCAGCATAGGCCCTCCCATGGGTTTCGACCCGGATAGATCAGGACCAACAACGGCACTTGAATTCACGTCGATAAAGGTACGTGCCGTGCCATACAACATGAGTTATGAGGAAAGGAACGGAACGGTGCTATGTCAGAAGTGGGGTTGCACGGGGTTGGGAGTTAAAGAGCCGAGGTGAGGACTCTCCCTCACCCTGTAGGAATGCAGCTTCTGCACATGTAAAATGAATTGTCTTTTATAACAATTGGAGTGCATTGGTGCCTAAGTGCTCGTTGAGTAATATATTGCAGGTTATGGATATGCAACTGGTTTTGAGAAATGGAGCCGGAAATTACGCAAATACCTGTCGTTGTAGCATATAACTAAATTCGGTAGCTGTATTCCTCCTGCTCTCCTCCATTATATCCAGATATAGTAGTTAATAATATAAGAATGCTTTCTTAATCTTCAATCACAAAACACTTGGCACAAAACGTTCGTCTTAAATTTTCGGTTAATTGGCTACGTGCACTGAATCAAATCACCACTTTGGAAAACTCTCCTCTGTTAGATATTAATCAGCGATTCCGGGGGTTTGGGGTCACTGTCTAGAGTGGGCTCCAAGGTACTCAGTACTATAGCTCTTCTTTGGGTCTCCCTTAGCGAAGGAGTATCGAGGGCTGACTGGAGCACTTGAGTCTAAGTAAAAACTTCTGGGCGACACCGCTAACCTTTACTTCGACTAACTTAGTCTGAAGAGCAAGACTGAATTGGAGAAGGACTATCGTGAGATGAACAATACCCACAAGAACTCCCGAATCTGTTATATTGAGGTTTGCGCATGAGCCGATTCGAGAACCGATTCAGGATACGCTCTACCGGTTCAGTAATTTTCATTTCTCCTCACAATAGCGGAGCACACTTAAGAAGGAATTTTATATGACTCCCTGAAATGCCTTGGCCTGCACCCATCTAGCACGTGGGCTGTATGTTAATAATTTTCTCACCTCTTAAACATAACCTCAGGCGAACCGATGCAATATCGAGATTTTCATCGGCAGCCTATGTTTTATAAATTGTTCCTTTCCTACAAGGCGCACGCGAACGGCTTCATTGGGCCGGTTATTGCATTTAAATGGGAAGTTAAAACGAAAAGTCATTATCAAGTTACAACTATAGGGCTACTCTAATTGTTAACAGGTATTTCCTCTGATATTGCAGAAGTTTTTCCACGTAGCTATGCCAGGGAGGAAATTATATCGCTTAAACGAAAATTCGTAATGTAAATATAATTATTAGGATTAATTTATAAGAAATTGTTTGTATATACGCACTTTGAGATTTTTTTAATTAATTCCTATATCTAATGTGAACCTATACGAATTTATATTTAGCGTGAAACCTTTTCAAAAGTGTTTTCTTCAAGTCCTATTCAATTCCATTTCTAGATGAACATTGAAGATCTTTTGAATTTTGATGATCTTCCAGTGATTATGTAATAAATATACAATAGTATTTCACTAGAGAAAAGTGTATTTACTTGGAGTAATTATATTAAATTATTATTATAAAGGTTTCATGTTTATATATCGGAATTTAATGCGAGAATTTAACGTTGAAATGTTTAAGATTTTGAAATAATAAATATTTAAGAAGGAAGATATAGTTAATTTGAAAAGTGGAAGTATAGAATTTGGGTATACATATGAGAACCTTTCTACAAAATATGTTAATTTTTTAATAAATAAAATCTCTTTAAACTTTTGTCAATTAATTTTGTTCTAATTTTTTATTGATATTTGAACTTTACAGACTAGCAAAATTTTAATATAAAGAATTAAAAATAAATTTAGACAAATGTAGGCAAATGATATTAATAATGTAGTGTAAAAATAGAATCAGTGTTTTATACATATCTTATTAATACACTTCTAATTAGAAGAAAGAAAAACAATAGGCAGTCCTCCAATGAAATGTGATTAAAAATACATTTACGATTTTCATTTATTTGTAAAATATCTCTGATAATAATTGTCATTTCATGATTTTCCTTAAATCAAGTAGATTTGTAAGTTAAATAAAATGATTTTTTTTGTAGAGTAATATTAAGCGATATAAAAGCTTCGTAATACTTTTATTTACCTTTCGACCCTCAAAGTCGAATATCACCCAGAAGAAATGTAGAATATATAAGCACGTTTGCATTTTGTTGTAGTCTTCTTTTCATAAGAATACCTCACTTTTAATAAATTTGTCCCTAAAGAATTTTGATAAGAATAAATATACATTTAATTCACAATTTTTATATATTGACTATTTGAAAAGTTTACATATCTTTCACTAACTAATATTACAAACCGATGTACTCATGGTAAATATCTGCAATATAATTAGTGCAATAGTCGAAGACACCATATAAGTGAAGAATTTCATATAAAATAAAAATATGAAAACCATAGTAGAAGCATAATACGATATAGTGAAAAGTGCAAAGCTTTTTGTAACGTTTTTTAGCTACCTCCAAGTCGTTAAGATTTTCATAGCCAATAAATTTCTTAAGTCCATTCACATAGTCATAAACAAAGTCTTCCCATTTGTATCTCCTTATGTCTGCTGGAAAAAAATCCGCATCCTCGGGAGACATCCTTGAAACAAAATAATTCGAATAATTTGCAAAAATTAAATATTATTAACAATTTTACCTGGCTAACACATGTTTCATATTATCGTTTGTAAAACGGTATTGGTTTATCATAAAATACTTCAATGCTATCAAGAATCTCTGCACCTTTCGATAAACCGGCATTAATCTAAAAGGGTTTTAAAAGTTACAATGTGGTAAAAACAAAGTATTGACATTGTTTATTAGAATTGTTTTAAATTATGATATTAAAATTACTTGAAAATAAATTATATTAAAACGTAGCATTAATAGCGAAGGACGCTTTCTAATATAATAGTTTTAATATAGCAAATTGTATTTATTACTGAGCAAGCTTAGATCATACCTCACTTTTTTCTTCTTTAAGGATAAGAATAAATCAAAGAAAATTCCTGGAATAACGTGATAATATATTGTGAAAATTTGAAAAGCAAGTTTGCCTGGTGTGGAATTTGGACAATGTTTCCATAGCATTCTTTTAGCTGGATATTTGGCGAATGTTCGTGCAGTGTCCTTTTGAATTTCGCCTAGAACAATACTTGACTTAGGATCCATCTAGTTCAGTTAATATAACATACAGTAAGTTACTGGCCTATCTACATAAGAAACGACATGATAGACTTCAGGATCTCTTCCTGTAACACTTTTGCCTTTTTCCAGTTCCATTTTTCTTTCCTCATAAGTTGACCAAATTGCGGCTAAAGTCGAATTAATGACGAAATCTGCACACACTATATCTCCTACAACATTCTTTTTGTATGGGAGAATCCTCATAACTCCCATTCCACAAGCCACAAGCACTCCATTTAGTCCATAAATGTTGTTACACCAACCAGGAATAGGATCCTCGTGTGTTGATATCACGATGCTAGGTCTAATGACGCAAATTGGTAACTTCTGTCCAAATCTTCGGACCAATTCTTCAGACAGAGCTTTAGTATAGGTGTACGTATTGGGCCATGGTTTAATTATAGCATCCTGTAATATTTCTATTTTTTCGTCAGACATGTCGGTGAACTTTTCAGCGAACTTTATCATTACATCAGGATCTATGGCAATTGGATAGAACTTTTCGTCAATATCATGCCGGTAGCAGTGGCTATAGGCAGTAGAAATATATGCAATGACCTTAAAATAAATAAAATTCAAATTTACTTATTAAATGTGCTTCTCTTCGTTCGATCATCTTGTGCGAAAAAGAAAAGTTTCACTAAATCAGTCTAGCCGGTTTCGATAAAATCAGAAACATATCTAAAGATAAATAACAAAGAAACAAACAGACAGATAGAAAAACAGGACTTAATAGATTATTGATAGCGGTATTATAATGAAAGTCCTTTTACAATTCGATCAATTTTTGCAGGGTAGTGTTGGAATAAATCTACTCATAAACAGACAAAATGTCATGTAATGTTTTACATTGACTTTCATCCAAATCAGTCTTCCAGTTTTTAAGGAAATCGCAAAAATTTAGAAAGCCCTAATGGTAATTCTGAAAATATTTTAAAAAACAACTATACCGTTCTTTCCCAAAAATTCATATAGGAATACCTAAATATGAAGTGTTTCTTTCCAAAAAGAAACCAATGCTTAGTAAAAAATTATGCGTGAACATGAAAAAAATATACAATTGGATTGATAGCCTTTTTAAATTTGTTAAAAAAGTATTTCTGTTTCTGTTTCTGTCCTTGTATTTTTATTTAAACGATAAATAATCCTAAATGGTTCCCCATATATTACTTATAACATACTTCTTTTAATAAAAATAGTCACTCATGTGCAAAATTCAAATTATTCGTATTTTTATACATTAAATTTTAATTTTAACCCGTTCTCAGGAAGCCAGTTCGTTTTAAGCACACTCAAGATGTTTTAGTTAATACAGAGAATCCTTTAATTACTCACCTCCAATTTATTCATATTTTCGGCAATCTTCAGGAGCTCACGAGTTCCGCGCAAATTTATGATTAACAAGTTTCGCAATTTTTCGTCAAATCGAACATTGGCAGCAGCGTGTATAATTATTTCAACATTATCTTCTAATTCAAGCCTGTCTTTTTCTGAAAGGGCTAATTGAAGCTGTCCCATATCACCTTCAATTATTTTGATTCGTTTGTAGCAATGTCTGTCTTGTCTTAGCAACTTGTTGAACAACTATATAATACAAAAATCAGAATTTGGATAATTTAAAAATTTTAAATCGCTTACGACTCCGCTAAAAATTTCTTGTAACCGTTTTTCAGAAGATACTCCTTTCTTCGATCTTGAAATAATATATAAACATTTTACTTCACTCCTGTAATAATTAAAAGTTATTGTTATACCTTACAGAACAATAAAAATACATTCTTTAGCATTCTTCTTCTACTATGTATGGAAATAAAAATAAAATAAATAAATAAAATGGTTGAAAAAGATGTATCATGTCTAAGAATTGTATATACAATGGAATTACTTGAAAATTCTTTTAGAATTTAAATAATACAAACATGCAACTTTTTACGTATTTTTCCATAGAGGTTAATAATATGTAGCAGAAAATTAGATTTTATAAAATAAATGTATTATTTAAACAATCAAATCTCTTTTCACTTACAAATCTTTTTTCACTTGCAAATCCTTTTTTACTTTACCTTTCGACTTGATAAAAAACTTTTTTTGCAATTGAAATTATAAATGAATAATGTGAAATAAGAACTGACGTTCAGTAAGATAGACTAATGTTTATTAAGTAGCACTTTATTTCATTTCACTGATTGACCATGAAAATTTTCAGTGTCATCGATCATGTAGAATGATCCTTTAATTACTATAAAATATGCATTCGTTAATAATTGAAAAAATAAACAATATATTTAATCATATTTTAATTTTATATCGTGAATAATGTACAAAGTCTCCTAATTTATGCAAATTTTGTATGCAAATTATTTAAATTTTCATTACCCAACACCCTAAACGTCTTCAGGGAAAAAATGTGCAAAATTAAAATTGAAATCACCAAATCAACTTATCCTTAGGCCGACCTTAACTAAATGCAACAACCAAAAAATTAATTCCAAATCTTTAAATTTAAAACTAATAAAAAGTTTCAAATTCAAAAATCAAGTTATAACGAATTGAATTAGCCAACTCTCAAGCTGTATTCTCTGCATTTATATTTTAACAGAACAAGTCGGTTTGGCTAATATTATTAGATTGAGATGAAAAGATTTTTGCACTAATTAACTTTAGTATACTTATCACCATCGAACTATTAGTACCACCATGTCTCAATCACAACTGTATTTATTGCAAAATTTCCAAGAATGAGTAATTATAATTAAATTCAAAGACGACTATAGAAGAAATAATTCTTTCGCTATAAATTTACTAGAATTATAAAATATTAATTAGGCCAAACTTGCTTTATATATGTATCATTCAATTGTTCTTGCGACCTGAACATAAACTATTCATAAAAATGTTTAAGGCTAAGAACTTTTCAGTTGATGATGTTTTTCTGATCATCACAAACAGAATGCATGACTTTTGCGAATTTTCGTAAGTAAAATAAAAGAAATCTTTTTGAAACCGAAAGGTGTATCCAATAAAAGTGCAGCACAAAATAATAGAAAATTCCCTCAAACAACATTAAAGTACTAAAGTACACTAAAGTTAAGTATATCGTAAGATGCATCGGCCTCCAGCTATTCAACTGCCCTGTTGGTGTATCCACAGTAGGAATAAGTACTTTTAAGAACATTTCAACTTATTAGCTTCAGACAAAGCTTATCACTTAAGCACTGGCCAGTTGTTCTCAGGAAAACAATAGTAAAACAATGCCGATTGTATTTTTTTAAACAAATTTCTTGTTTCTACTCATTTTCTTACTGCCTGCGTGAGAAATAATTTCTTACTAGTTTATTAGTATAATCAATGTAAATTTGAATACTACTAGGACCACCCCTACATTTCTTCGCACTTTCCATATTAGGACCATTCTTTTGATTAATAGTCATA